>CM062829.1:27783547-28092739 GCA_031772345.1 Himalopsyche anomala
GAATACTCAAAATGAATTAAGTTCAATAATTGTTCAAAATTCAAAATGAAAAGTATTTAAATTACATTGAAATGATGTTATTCACGTGGCACAGTCGATAGATTTAAAGTAATGCAGTAGATCAACGATTTGATTTTGAATTTTGAAGTTTAAATGATCCATATGTTTTTTCTTAGCCCCAAGAATTGCTCGTTCACTCGACCAATTGCGATTTTTGTGATTAGGTGTTTGGGAACATTTTGTTGATGAAACCGTCCTTCGTTGAGACGAAATTGCAAAAATTCGGTGAAATCGAAATCAATCCGTTCGATTCGTCAACAGGAACACGGCCGTTACAGATAGTCAGCAAATGCTTGGAGAAATCTGCGGCAGATGGTCGTTTAGAAATACAACTCGCATGTTTGTCGTTAGCTGAAGTTTCTTCACATAGCGCCACAGAGTCGATGTTTTAAGGCAAGCGTTTATTTCATCGGCATCGGTCGATCTTGAAATGACTGGTAGTGTTTGGCGAAAATCGCCAGATAGTAGAATCATTGCGCCTCCAAAACATTTTGAGTCATTGCGCTGATCTTTCATAGTTCTGTTGAGTGCTTCCAATGCGGAGGAAAAATAAGCTACCATTTCCCTCATCAATTGCCTTCATTAAAGTATCGTACACTTTCTGTTGGGGGTTCAACAAAGGTACATTCGTTCGAAGTGATTGGTTCAATGCATCTCGATCATATTTACGTTTACGTTCCGATTTTCGATTGAAAGCGTCGTTCATTCTTTGATCTGGCGACGCATCATGCAGCGCATGAGGTAACACATATCTTCGATCAAAAGCAACGCCTGGTTATGTATCTCCTCATTCACCTCGAGATCGGGATTCCCTGAACTGACGCGAATTTGGTGTAAAGTGTCTTTGGACATGTCATTCTTGTACTTGTTCCACAGTTCTCGTAGATTCAATGGGAAGCATATCAAAATAATGATAGCAAATAATGTGCGTATCTGACTTGGAGATGCAGAAACAATTGCTTCAGCGATTGTCATGTCCCAATGAGTATAGTTTTTAAGCAAATTGAGCTATTGACATGCAGCACGAAATGTTGGGCATACTACGTCATTGACAGTTCGAAGTGATTCAATGATGTCGACCCAAAGGGAATTATTGTTTTTTTTTCAGATTTTTCATCTTCACAGAACTGAAAGACTCTTAGAAAACCATTCCGAGCACTCTTATGAATTGGTTTAGAAGTACTTGGCATAGCTAGTACCTCTTTATTTCACTGTATTTTAAATAATAAAATTACATCTTCACAATGTTGACAAACGACTACTTTGTTTGACAGTAACTGTCAAACAAAGGCAGTTGCTAAGGAATGTGTTGGTCTAGGATAAATTTGTTCTCAATGCATGTCACCAACATAGTGACAGGGATCTTTTCAAAATTATTCAAATAATACTTTTTTATAATTTTACGAAAGTTCATTCTAAATTTTCATATTTTTATATTACGAAATGATATAAATTCTCAATATAACAAAAAACGCAACATTTTCCAAATCTTCAATATTATATTTATGAGATTATCTTACATTAGAAAAAAAAAAAAAATTGTTTAATGTTCCACACATGGTATGGTTGTTTTCTAACAATGAAATTAGTGATCAGAGTTTGTTCAGATTTTCTTTTTCGATAATTAATTGGTTATGCAGTTTGTTATACCCAGGGCTTTTTTTACCCTGTAACGTGGCGGAACGGCGTTCCGGCACCTTTTTTTCTCGAAATTTTAATAAATGTTTAATTTTATTTTTTCTATTTTAAAATATGTATATTTTGTTTTATTTTCTATGCATTATATGATAAGCCGTCATTAATTCTATCAAAATGATATTCGAATATATAATAAATAATATACCTTCATAGAAAACGCTCGAAAAAAGTGCGTTCCGGCACCTTTTTTTCAAAAAAAAGCACTGGTTATACCCATATATAATTTTTTTTAAGTTATCGTTGAAACTTGAATGCGCGATCAGAATTTGAATCATTTAGAAAGAAATGATCTTCTAATTTACTGAAAAGTCGGAGACCTTCTTCAATTATTTTCGCAGTGAATGATCGCAGAATTTCTTTCAGTTCGTCATTGTTTTCTGGTTTTTTGTCAATAATTAAATTTAAATTATTGACATCTTTGTCACTTATAGCTTTATCTGTAAGTAATTCGTCGATATAATTTTCGCTAAAGGTATCAAGCCTTTCTTCACCAAGCTCGTGTGCTAAAGTAATCATTTCAGCTGATATTACCGATGTTTCAATGGTTTTATCGACTGTAACACACCTAAGTAGGTGGCCTTAATTCAGCGATGGCAGATGCAACATGATTTAAACAGTTCGAAATCGTATTTTTTTTCAAATTTCGGTTGTGTTTATGATTCTCTCTATTCTATCCAAAATACAACGATATATGCTCTCAATGTAATATTTAACATTTTTATATATCGTAAAATATGGTACATTTAAAAAAAATGCATTTCTTCAAAACCGCATTACTTTGAAATTGCATAAAAACAGAATTGACTGTATATGGGGATCAAAAATAAAATAATGATTTGATAGTGTTCAATAACAATATAATATACATGAAAAGTATACTAATTTTTTTTTACATACTTTCTGATTTTATGTACTTTCATTCGTCTTTTCACATTTCAGTATATATTTTAGCGACGGTGATGAACATGAAACATAAATTCCTAAAAGTTTTTTTGACGTGACAACGTCTTATAAATCGATGAACGCCCGCTGCACGCACGAAAAAACATGACTCATTGTCCCGTTTGTCGCGTTACGCCGAAGGCAAGCGTGCGAGCGAGAGCGCGGATAAGCGATAGAGAGGCACGATCGGCCTACCGTTCAGATTGTGCCGCATCTATCTCTCTTCCACTCGATTGGTCGATGCGTCTGAGTAGAAAAGAGACAGCGGCAGATTGGAAGACGTTAAATATCCCACATGTATAAAAGTTGTAAATAAATTGCTAAAAGCACATTGTTACTTGTAAATAAATTGTTCATCAAAGTAATAAACATATTTGAATTAATGAGTGCGAATAAAATATATCAATAAAAAATTGTAGATTTCTTTCACTCCTTCTTCGTATCCATACAAAATAATGATAATTCAATAAAAATGATTCCATTTTATTCATAAAAGTGTGCAATCATTTCATCAATGTTTTATTATGACGTTGTCACGTTAAACTATCGTCCGTAAACCGACTTTACAGACAACCAATTTTTTTTTAAATGGATATTGAAGATTTAGTTTCGAAATTCTGACACGTTCGTCCAAGTTCGTCGGTACATCTCTAATTCAAAGTATGAAACAAATGAATTTTACAACCAACGCCACCTAGTGTATTAAACATAAACTGCATACGTCATGTTCCGCGTTCGATTCAAAAAATTTGAAAAACCGTATTGTACTGAGACATTTATTTTCTTTATAATTTATTTTCCGTGATATTTTTCCGATGTTTTAATGCTTATTCTGCTATTCTAGGCAAAAAGGAATTTTATAAAGCAAAGATCATTGAAATCCTTGGAGTAATTCTCGAGATATACGTGGTGTAAATAACCCCACTTTGTTTTATATAAATATATTGTTAGCTTACTTTCTAAACCTATTTCATATGTCTCAATTACCAAACTTTGCAAGAGGGGCACAGAGATTGCAGAGAAACAAACTTCGTCTCATTATGCACCTGCAAGTTTTGTGACAGCAAAAATTGACAAATGAAAGTCTTGAACACATTCACTTATCATTAAAATACGCCAACTTTGATTCCGCTCTAAGAAATTCATTTACATCAATGGTACCGTTTACATCGATGTAATATACCGATACACGTAACCTTCACAACCAAACTGTCCAAATTTAGTCGTAATACTGATCTAATGGGATTATTTTGTTTAATTATAAATATTTTAAATATTAATCAATGTGTTAACTGATCTTCAGTTCTTGTTGTATTGAGATGTCGTGAAAGATTCTATATCTGCCAAAATTATCAAAATTACCAAACTCTTCAGGGTACAATCCAAAGATTGCTTAAAGACTCGCCTCTTCTTTGTTATCGCTTATTAAACTTATCGAAACATATTTATGAGTAACCTCACCTCATTAGTCAACAAAATCATTTTGCTGAAAAACATGCATATTATTTAAGTTTGAAAAGTAAGCCAAAAATATTTTATTGAATATATCAGTTATCATCAGCTAGAGTTACCTTGCGTGCCATTTTTTAATTTCTATGTTTTTTGACATGGTTTTTGTTGAAACATTTACAAGGTTGTATATCGTTATGTTTATACCACGATTGTACAGTGGTGTAATATATTATTTTGAAAAAATGAACACATCTCATTTTTCACTTTTGTTGTATTCAAAAAGATAAAATATTTTTTTTTGGTAACTCAATGGGATCAAATAATCCAAACCGCAGAAGTAAAACACGGTTGTTGTCGTTAAAATTAGTGAGTATAAAACCCTATAGTAATAGTTGAGTAAACAAAATATTTCCCGCTTGTTCGGTCTAAACAAAAAATATTAGGAAGAGGGAATCGTTATTTTGCTTTCCATACAAAATGTGTGTAGAATAAAATGATCAACAATAATATTGAAAGAAGGTCCGCAGTGAATTTAGTAGAATATCTCAGATTCAAAAATATCAATTCATCTTTGATAGATTAATTTTATGGATCATATCAATCGATTTAAACATGTCTTGTTTTTGCTGTCTATTGATAAATAATATCAAATCTTTAGCAACCATCTATGTTTTAGAAACAATACCTTCTTGAGATTGATGTGACAAGACCTTTTTTGTTATTTATGACACCCTTGCGCCCTACGTTTATATAGAAATATTTTACTGATTTCAACATATTTTTAATAATATATTATACGTAAAGATATTGAACATAATTTTGATGGTTACTATGAAACACTAGCTATTATTCGATAATGAAGTAAGAAAATTAGTTGCGCTTAATTGTAAATTGTTGATGTTAAAATATTAGCAAAAAGATTTGTACAACTAGGCGAGAAGTCTTCCAGATCAAAAGATTACCATTAAGATGTTGTAATAGCTTAGCGTCTTCATATTGTGTCATAGGAATTCTTTCTCGATTACTCGTGTCGGTGCATACTCTAATATCCGACGCAATCTTTCATATTATGCTGCACTTACTTTAAAAACTGGTTGCGATTTACTGGATATGAAGCAATCTAAATATCAACCGGCTGACACTTTTTTTGCATATCCTCGTTGCGCTTTCAAAATCCGCTGTTTTTTTTCAAAACATTGCTGTAAAATTCAATGTCTGTCCTTGACAAAATCGACATACTTATAAAGCAATCCTAGAACGCCTTTTATCATAATTTTTTTTTTCTTTACGGGTGCGGTGAATTATTATAAATTTTTTAAAGCATCAAACCGATTTCGTGAAAATATACACATTGCGGATTTTGAAAGCGCAACGATGATATCTTGCTTCGTAGCAAAATGCCTGTTGTAACATCTGTCAGTTACAATTATTCTAAATTATATAAAAGAGCTCCCATATTTGTATTGCACCTTCAATTGAAACTAAATAAAGTGAAACTATAAAATTCGTGTGATACTTATAATGATTGAAATATATTTCGTTATATCTGTCATAAATGTTAACAGTGACTGAATGGGTGATGCAAATTGATAAAAAGTTAAATCATTGTAGCGAATTGTTCTTGATTTTTAATGTAATCTCATATAACAACAGAAATTACAGTGCTATCAATTACCTCATATTAATGCATAATAAGATACAAATAATCTAATGTCAGAGAACCATATTCTTATACTTTCGATGGTTTCGGCGGTAATTGTGTAACTAACTGAATTTATTACTTAAGCAAACTTTGCGATAGTAAGTCTGAAGATGCCTCTGAAAGAAGCGAAACACGTTTCACAGTTAGTTACACAGTACGTGGAATAATCAAAGTTATTTTAAATTTTATATTAACCATATTCTTCACTATGGTTAACCTACTAAAAGTTTGGTTCGGTAATCGAATTCAATATTTGTGTGATTCTTTGCCGGTTCATAATTAATTATCACATTTGTTTGCTTATATATGTTACAATAAATCCAATTCACACAAAGTCACAATGCAAAACTTACACTGAAGTTAATTTTTTACCTTGAAGGTGTGAAAGATGAGCAAACAGTATGTTAACATAAAATAAATAACATTGTTCATTTTCGTTTGCAAGTCATGACAATTTTGTTCATTTTTGGCGTAACTTAATATCTATATTAAACCACGAAATATTGTAAATCAGGAAATTTTATATACTTAATCAAATATTGTAGAGAAATACTTTAATTTAATGCTGTATTATTTATTTAATTGAGAGTTGAAGTCAAGTTTTTTTTATTATTAACACCTCTTAAAAGACTGTATTTTTTTAGCGTAGTCAGGATGTTAATCCAGATATTTTTGTTTTTTTTTAAGTGAACGTAGTGAAATAAAAAAAATCTATATTTTTCTCAGTGAAAATAATGGTGTACCCCATTACGAGTAACCCAAGGACTGAATAACCAATCGCAATTGATACCAAAATTGCTTCATATCAATAAGAAGTGCCGACTTTTTCAACATAGAAAACAATCATTTTGTTGGAATAACATAAGTAGACTCTTCAAGTAGATATTTTAGTAGCTAGAATGTATCGAGCGAATCTATTTCTTGCTCAGTAAAAAAAAAGTCATTGCTCATTCGATAATATATTAGAATTCTTATTATTTGCATTTTACAAAAAATTGAAGATCGCTGAAAATATTTACAACCAAAGAAATCGGCAAATTGATTGATATACTTAACTTTTCTTCGCATTTTTATGTGGAAATTACGCACGGTCGTTTCATTTCACAACCGTTTTGATCCACGTATACTGTTGTCCCTCGTCGATAGATGTCAATATTATGGTTATCAAAATATCGGGTTCGTCTTTAATATTCAGTTGTCTCGGCTCTTACTTTGAGTTTTTTTAAATGAATGGTCCCTTTCGTTTAGTTGTCTGTCAATTAAAATGATTGAGTACTCTAAAATTGACATTTTCCTTTATGCCATGAATAAAAATGACAATTTGGTTCCAGGTAATGTTTGTTATTCGATTCATTTGTAATTTATATGACTGGAACTCTAACAGATATTGGATAAACAAATGAATCAAACGTCTAAATAAAACACTAGTATATAACAGAAATTGCGCTAATTGAGCACCTGAACTGATTAATGCACCTTATACGGACACTCAACATATTCATTTAAAGTAATCAAGTAAAACAAATAAGCTCTTCTCTGTCATAACGTCAGGAAGATGATTTCTTTCTTCTTCCTAATCTTCTTCGTAATGATTGTAAACACATATAATTTGGAAAATAATATTAAAATTGACGAGGGATTTCAGTATTTCTTAATAGTTAAGGTTCCTTAAATTAGATTTTAGTGATATTATGTAGATGTTTTCATGAAAGTATTGTGATTCTTTTTCAAAATTTAAATTTTATCAATGCGCTCATTATTTATAATTAAGAATGTTAATATTATTATAAATTGAACGTTTGTAAAAATACAAGGTTGTAATGAAAGCAATTTACTAAGTTAGCTTTTTATTATAGTTGCGTTAAATGTTATCGCTAACAAACAATATGCCGCCCATAATAGAGCCTCTTATGTTATCTAAGGAGGTATTCCGAAGATGTCTTCCGAAAGTCAGCTAAATAATTGATATTTTTTGTTAAAATATAAAATTTGTTTACTTTTATTTTAATGGCTTCTAAATGAAACCCCTATTTTTTATGCATACTTCTTAATTCTCCAGAATTCATCGCTACAAATAATTATCGATTGAAACTTTCGATTACCAATAATGATTTATACAAATTTTTGAATTTAACTTAACCTTCCTAATTCATATTTCTTTTTGATAAATTTTAAAATACGTTCATTCCATAAATTTATTTCTTCCAAGTCTTACTAAGCCTTCGTTTTTAAATTAACAATAGTTGTTTTTTTTTTTTATTACTTTTAGATATTATTTTTTTTAATGGTATTTGTAAATAGTGTACTTGAAATGTTTTGTATATATTTTAATGTGATTATTTGATAGGATTTATTGTGAACATTGAATAATGTGGCATAGAAAAATTTCAACATAACTGAACTATCCATCATTGCAGTGATTATTTACCATATCCCTGATTTTCAAAATATTTCACCATAATGTGAATCAAATATTGCAATCGCATCTATATTTATAAAAAGTAATCGTTGTCTTAAGAGCTCTTATTAATTTATAGATGGAAAGGTTGTGTGTGCGGTTTAATAAAACTGATGCAAGAAATCATGAAAGCTTTGAATCATGTTATGATTTTCATGAAGATGTATATCTTGCAATACACAAATTAATATTCTAAATGCTTATAAACGATAATGGAAACAAATAATTGTGCCTGCTTACTTGATGTTCAGTGTGGCTTGGTATTATTCAAAAAAATATTTGTCAATGCATGAATAAGGGGGTGGTAAAAATTTACTGATAAATAGCAATTCTCACATGTGAAATGTTTATCACACTTTGCCGCCGGACGCCTACTATTTCCATACGTTATTCTTTATTTAAATTAGAAACTGACTGGATTCAATATCAAATTTAAGTATTTGATAGTATGGTTAGGCCTTACTTTTTACATTTGAATGTATACAAATTACTAATTTTGTTAAAATTATCATAAAAGCATGAGTCAATCATCAGTATATTGGCAGAAGTCGTTAAGTCAAAAACTGGCTATTTAAGTTATGAAAGCAGATAGATGGATTTTAACACACAAATGTATCGTCTCAAAAAACAAGTTCTGTGTATTTTTACATAATTTGAACATAATATCCATTGAAAGTTATTTTCGGAAAAAAAAACTAAAATAAACTAGCTTTGGAATTTGTGCATTGAATTCGTTAATTATTATCGAATTTCACGTTTTGGTTGGAGCTAAAAGTAATAGTTACAAGTGCATAAATAGAGATGTTAAAATTTCATGATTATCCAAAATGGACGATTATCTAGAAACAAGATTTTTTGACTTAACGCCTTCTGTCAATATACCGACAATATGGAGAACAGTTAAATAATTGAAACTCTTTTTCAATAACAACTGTGAAAAAATGTATTTCAAAAATTACTCTGGTGATTCTTGTATGATTGAAACCACTTCTAATTTGAAACGCATATGTTCAATGTTTCTGAGAAGTTATAATTTTCAATATTTTCAACTTTTAGGTAAAAATACATTCGAGTTTACATGGATTTTGTGTTTTCTCTTGCCACACTTTGAGCTGGTGCAATCATTATAATTATTAATTTCACAAAATAGATTTACAGTTTTTTCTTTTATACATAAAACCATTTTAGACCTGCTAAATTCATAACCCTCGATTGTCATAATTTTTTCATGAATGTGTGCCAAACCGACAATCGTGATTATTGACTATTCCTCTAGGTAAAATTATGTCAGTAATATTTGAAATAAAAATCAGATAACATTGCATTTTTGAATTCATAACTACATAAAAAAAATACACCTGACTTATTTCTGAATATATAATTACAACTTTATTTAATTTGTTGTAACTAATGTTTTTTTTATTACTTCATGACTTTGTAACTGAGGGTGAACATTCCTGAACAAATAATTGTATTTTTTGCTGAGAAATTTTAATGTGATATTGGGATATACCTACCGACTGTAGATCAAACTAGATTTTAAAACCTCAACAGATGAAATCCTCGGTATTATAAAGAGTTTTGTCTGAATGAATTCCAAGATAAATACTTATCGTTTGTTTTTTTTATCAAAATTGTTTTTCTAAAATACCATTCTCTTTTAATAAATAATGTTTATGATTGTATTGAAAGTCACTTTGGATCATAAACTGAAAAGTTTTGAAATTATTTGCTTGTTACAACTTTTTATTGAGGCAATCATGCATTGTAAATAAATGTTATATCATATTATTCTTAAAACTATAACTTAACCATTATATTGAACTTTTTGTGAAAAATATGTAAATAATTTGATGCCTGTTTAAATGTTACAATGGTGAAATAAATCATTATTTCAGATATGAATTTGCATTTTATTTTCTACACAAATATATTCTGATCAGCATCAGTTGATTTACCGAAAAAAATGTTTGAAAAAGGGCAAAATACACATTACAGAGCAATGAGAAAATAATCTTGATTTAGCTATTTCATGATCACACCATCATCAGAAATACATATTGATAGATGACTATCAACTGTAAGGTTACGTCACTTTTAAGGTGTTCACTGTCAATTTTTAGTGAGATAAATCGAAACGAGTCCTGATCTATAATGATTATAATGTGGAAAACCAGTCCTGATGCGAATTCACTTTACGCAAAATTTCGCAGAACCTATTTACTGCTCTAATCAAGGTATGGGTGTATAATATATAACACCTTGATCCATTGGAGGTTGCATTTGAAAAAAAATAGCTTTTCGTCTCATTTAGATCATTCAAGTACCAGGCCCAGAGGATACCTCCACCAACTCTAGCACGCCCTTGCTCACATACTCGACGTGTTTGAATAGGCGTTTGATGAGTGTTGGGTGGAGAATTCTCTGACAACAATATCTTTACGCAACATCGTTATATGTTTATAGAAAATAAAAAAGTCTCTTCGATATACCCATTTTTTTGTCCAGATCCGCTTCTTTCGGGTTCTCAATTTATTTTGCGGCAGATAGAGTTACTTATCTTGCGGTAGCTCTATCATCGCAGAGATAATTTGAATGACACATTCTTTAAACATTTCTTTTCATATAATTTAAGAATTCGACTGAAGATGCTTGGTGGAATTTCAATATTAAATTTAAATCGTTCAAATTATGTATTATACATTCACACAAATTTTGTCACTAGCGCAGGTTTCAAATTAAGGCGTTCAGGTGCACGGATGAATTTGAACTGATCAAGTTCATCCATGCACTTGAATGCCTGAAAATGCCGAAAGGCGAAACCCGGGTCGTTAGTAACAAAATCTGTGTGAATGTACATAATTTGAACAATTTAAATTTAGTTCTTTTTATTTTACAACGAATATTCATTTTGAACAATATTGAATTGAACGAAACACGTAAAAATAAACTGACTCGCTCAAAAACGCGTGTCTGTAGACGCGTACTCGGTCAATATTGATGCTCTAGCAATGATGCCTGCCCTGATACTCAATTGATTTAAGAGCGGCATTATTTCATTTTTTTTATTACGGTCCCAAGGTGCATTTATCAACTAACAATAAAATCTTATGTGCTAAGCTATTTTCTTTGTCATGTTTTTCTACATCTTTCATAAATGATGATGAAACTAGACTCCAAAGATGCAAAAAAATAAAATATATTTTGAATCGCGTAAGTACGAATTTATGTATCTTGTCTTTGGGTAAGCCAAGGATTTACTGTTTTCAATAACTTTTATGAATAACAGATATTCGATTATCAAATCGCATAACTACCTACTTATTAATAAATGTTATAAGATTATCAAGAAGATTTCTCACTTCAATTCCGTCGATGATTTCTTTTAGTATTCACTCGTTCTTCTTCTATTTGTACAAGTACAAATAAAATGAAAGGAAAAAATGTTTCAAGCATTGCAACACTTTTAGTAATGGCCGAATCGCTGGTCTGAAAGGAGTGTAGCGTAAAACGTCTGTTGTGTTGGTGTAAATCTGCGTCTAGTTCAACCGAATTAAGTATTGAATATGAGTGATATTTACATTGCGCCGGCAATTTAATAGTGATTCGATGTCTCACCTTCATTGTGCTAGTGTTTTAAGTGTCTGTGAACCGTGAATAAGTGCCAAATTTAAATTTTTCTAGCAAGTTAACAGGGATTACTGGAGCCGTCTGTGAAAAACGCTTAAAGGTAAGGCGAACTGACGTTTATATTAAAGATTGTAACGAAATATCTCTGACGTCAGTTGTTTTTTTATAACTCAACAAAATGATATATTATTAACGCAACTCGTTGAGTATTATTTTATTTAACCAGTGTACTATGTGGCGATGTGATCATTGCAAACACTGGTTTGTTTAGTTGGTTTTGCGTTATCTTTGGTTAAACAGGGCGTACGATGAAGGACAAACACCTGTATGTCTTCTTCAATTATGTATTCGGCCGGCAATACTTATCTAATTTACGCCTTCAAAGTTATATGCGAATAAAACACCTTTCTCGAAGGAAATGTCTACGAAGTAAACACGTATTACAAATTTAATGCTGATTCGGCAAGTCTTTAAAATTGACTACGTTTCTAAATGTATTTGTTTTTTTACCAGGTATTTTCTTACCAAAGATCACGATTGAAAGTTTTGTCAGTCTATTTTTATTGTTTTAAAACATCTTACAGGTACATTATGTGTTCAACTTTTAGAGCAGGATACATTAAGAATCGTTTTCATTTAGCCTAGAAATTGACGCAGCATCTATTTCATAGAAGACGACGTGTTGAAAATATCTCTATCTAAGTAGGTACATTCTAAACCTAAATCATACTTGCGTGCCCACCAACAATTTATTAAGATTATGTTTATTTCATGAGAATAACAGTGAAATCTGCATGTTAATTGGATACATTTTCATTCCATATTCATTACTTGCAATATTTTATTCCAATAAGAATACCTACCCACTTGTTAGAATCTTATTATTCTTAGACAATTGAATGCTTTCATCTACTAAAAAGTATTTGTTACTCAGAAGTGAGTGTTAAGAATATTGCAAGGTTTTTGTATTTTTGTTTATGATAGGGAAAAATCTCACGATTAATTTGTTATAAATTATATTTCAAATCATTGTGTTGACAATGATGACTCGTCTTATCAAGTTGTTCGGTCTTTAGTCAGTTTGTATTGAAATTATATTAATTTTTGGTGTAAAGATTAACTTTTTTTTTATATAGCAAACGATAATCCCCTTACTACGTTCGAGCTTGTGTATCGCTATGTTTACATACAATTAAATACCATTGAAAGTTGATACAAGTAACATTAAAAAAGTAGGAATTATGAATCAACATTATTATATTGACAAAAAAGAAATTGAACAATTTAAACAAAAAACGGAATCTCCTCGATTAAATTTTGCCTTGAATTTATTACGCATTTACACATTTAAACAAATTGTGTTTAATTTCAAAAGCGGTAAAACATATTTATTAATAATAACATACCTATCCTCCATTTACGTATTTGTACGAATAAACTTTTGCAACGAAAATGCCAGTTGCCGGTCACCGTAGGAATGTCAAGAATTTATTTCACAATGCATGCGGCCAGTAGTGTTAATTTGATTACCTTCTAAAAAATGCAGTTGCCTACGTTTGTTGCGACCAAAATTGTTTTAAAAATAATATATAAGTACAAGATACAAAACCATATATATACTTTATTATATTATCACTATCCAACTATGTAGGTAAATCGATTTTACTAAAAAAATATATAGGTATTGTCAGTGGCGTAGCAAGGGGGAGCGGCAGGGGCGGACCGCCCCGGGCGGCACATTTTTGAGGGTGTCATTTTCAAAAACACATACAATATTTTTCGATAAATTATATTTAAACACTAAAAAGCCACCTGTAGTTAAAACTCCTAGTTCATAGTTTAAAAAATAGTAGAAATGATTTAAAAACAAAATTAGAGGACATATTGGGGGCGGCAGGACTCCTTCCTACACCACTGGGTATTGTATATATAGGAATGCGAATTCGAAATAGAGAGATTAATTTAATTAACAAAAATAATACTGTGTCGATATCGCTACATCATTATATACGAGGACTTTTATGAGGGACTGGACATACATCGCTTTCATTGATAGAAATGTCTGACACGTCTAATTTCTTAAGAGCTATTGAAACATTTTGTTTGTTATTAAGTACTTTCTTGTGTTGCTGAATTTCTTGTTATTAGGAAATCCGCTTACGTATTTTTTTTGCGTCCGGTAATCGTGCTAGAACAAATTATTCGCGGAAAACTATAGTATTTGTTCTATTTGGTGGACCGTGTTATTTTAAAATCGTGTAAAAAGGAGTGCTGAGTGTACAATCATTATGACTAACCGCGTACGTTCAAATACATTTTACATGATATGTGGATTTATAATATTATACTTTATTTGTATGTGGCGCATGGAGCAGAACTGATTTTACTGCTATCCCTAAAAAATATTCTCTTGGCTTAAATCGATCATTAATTTTTGACTATACTTCTTTCACCAATGAATTCTAAAGCTCCAAGCGGAATTGAGGACGCATTCATGAAATAGCTCTGTTCTTCTGCGTACTTTTGACGGTTTGCTGACGGGTTGCAAACCGTCAGAAGTACGCAGAAGAACACAGCTAATATAAATGAGGGTTCTTTAGTCAGGCATTACTTATTGATTTTTTTTTAATAGAAAAACTCCCTTAACGCTAAACCGCGAAACATTTATAATATGTACTAGCTGTAAGCCCGTTGACCTCAACGGGGGGATTTTTGTTGCATTTTTAAGTAGTCAGAAAATTTACAGGCGTCAAAAATAAATTACTAACCTATTTATTGAATAATCCAGAAATTCTGATAGTAAAAGAAATATATCTGGGGGCGTATATCGACAGCCCTGCCCTGCAGTATTTAAATTGTAAATTATTTATTTTTGGAATCATGTTCTAGTTTGCCAACAACTATTTTTCGTAAAAGCAGAAATTTCGTAAGTTATTGAATTTTTGGAATAATGTTTAAGTTTGTTAACTATTTTTCGTAGTAACAAAAAAAGTCCTTGTAAATTACTTAATTTTTGAAATAATATTTAAGTTTGCTAACAACCATTTTTCGTAGAAGCAGAAATAGACCTCGTAAATTATTTAATTTTTGGAATAATGTTTAAGTTTGCTAACAACCATTTTTCATAGTAGCAAAAATAGTCCTTGTAAATTACTTAATTTTTGGAATAATGTTTAAGTTTGCTAACAATTATTTTTCGTATTAGCAGAAATAGACCTCGTAAATTATTGAATTTTTGGAATAATGTTTAAGTTTGCTAACAACCATTTTTCATAGTAGCAAAAATAGTCCTTGTAAATTACTTAATTTTTGGAATAATGTTTAAGTTTGCTAACAATTATTTTTCCTATTAGCAGAAATAGACCTCGTAAATTATTGAATTTTTGGAATAATGTTTAAGTTTGCTAACAACCATTTTTCATAGTAGCAAAAATAGTCCTTGTAAATTACTTAATTTTTGGAATAATGTTTAAGTTTGCTAACAATTATTTTTCCTATTAGCAGAAATAGACCTCGTAAATTATTTAATTTTTGGAATAATGTTTAAGTTTGCTAACAACCATTTTTCATAGTAGCAAAAATAGTCCTTGTAAATTACTTAATTTTTGGAATAATGTTTAAGTTTGCTAACAATTATTTTTCCTATTAGCAGAAATAGACCTCGTAAATTATTGAATTTTTGAAATAATGTTTAAGTTTGCTAACAACCATTTTTCATAGTAGCAAAAATAGTCCTTGTAAATTACTCAATTTTTGGAATAATGTTTAAGTTTGCTAACAATTATTTTTCCTATTAGCAGAAATAGACCTCGTAAATTATTTAATTTTTGGAATAATGTTTATGTTTGCTAACAACCATTTTTCATAGTAGCAAAAATAGTCCTTGTAAATTACTTAATTTTTGGAACAATGTTTAAGTTTGCTAACAACCATTTTTCTTAGAAGTAGAAATTTCGTAAATTATTTTATTTTTGGTATAATTTTTAAGTTTGCTAACAATTATTTTTCATAGTAGCAAAAATAGTCCTTGTAAATTACTTAATTTTTGGAATAATGTTTAAGTTTGCTAACAATTAATTTCCTATTAGCAGAAATAGACCTCGTAAATTATTTAATTTTTGGAATAATGTTTAAGTTTGCTAACAACCATTTTTCATAGTAGCAAAAATAGTCCTTGTAAATTACTTAATTTTTGGAATAATGTTTAAGTTTGCTAACAATTATTTTTCCTATTAGCAGAAATAGACCTCGTAAATTATTTAATTTTTGGAATAATGTTTAAGTTTGCTAACAACCATTTTTCATAGTAGCAAAAATAGTCCTTGTAAATTACTTAATTTTTGGAATAATGTTTAAGTTTGCTAACAATTAATTTCCTATTAGCAGAAATAGACCTCGTAAATTATTTAATTTTTGGAATAATGTTTAAGTTTGCTAACAACCATTTTTCATAGTAGCAAAAATAGTCCTTGTAAATTACTTAATTTTTGGAATAATGTTTAAGTTTGCTAACAATTATTTTTCCTATTAGCAGAAATAGACCTCGTAAATTATTTAATTTTTGGAATAATGTTTAAGTTTGCTTACAACCATTTTTCTTAGAAGTAGAAATTTCGTAAATTATTTTATTTTTGGTATAATTTTTAAGTTTGCTAACAATTATTTTTCATAGTAGCAAAAATAGTCCTTGTAAATTACTTAATTTTTGGAATAATGTTTAAGTTTGCTAACAATTAATTTCCTATTAGCAGAAATAGACATCGTAAATTATTTAATTTTTGGAATAATGTTTAAGTTTGCTAACAACCATTTTTCATAGTAGCAAAAATAGTCCTTGTAAATTACTTAATTTTTGGAATAATGTTTAAGTTTGCTAACAATTATTTTTCCTATTAGCAGAAATAGACCTCGTAAATTATTTAATTTTTGGAATAATGTTTAAGTTTGCTAACAACCATTTTTCATAGTAGCAAAAATAGTCCTTGTAAATTACTTAATTTTTGGAATAATGTTAAAGTTTGCTAACAATTATTTTTCCTATTAGCAGAAATAGACCTCGTAAATTATTTAATTTTTGGAATAATGTTTAAGTTTGCTAACAACCATTTTTCATAGTAGCAAAAATAGTCCTTGTTAATTACTTAATTTTTGGAATAATGTTTAAGTTTGCTAACAATTATTTTTCGTATTAGCAGAAATAGACCTCGTAAATTATTGAATTTTTGGAATAATGTTTAAGTTTGCTAACAACCATTTTTCATAGTAGCAAAAATAGTCCTTGTAAATTACTTAATTTTTGGAATAATGTTTAAGTTTGCTAACAATTATTTTTCGTATTAGCAGAAATAGACCTCGTAAATTATTGAATTTTTGGAATAATGTTTAAGTTTGCTAACAACCATTTTTCATAGTAGCAAAAATAGTCCTTGTAAATTACTTAATTTTTGGAATAATGTTTAAGTTTGCTAACAATTATTTTTCGTATTAGCAGAAATAGACCTCGTAAATTATTGAATTTTTGGAATAATGTTTAAGTTTGCTAACAACCATTTTTCATAGTAGCAAAAATAGTCCTTGTTAATTACTTAATTTTTGGAATAATGTTTAAGTTTGCTAACAACTATTTTTCGTATTAGCAGAAATAGACCTCGTAAATTATTTAATATTTGGAATAATGTTTAAGCTTGCTAACAACCATTTTCGTATATATATAAATAAATAGTTAATTAAATTATTATATATTAAATTATTATATATAATTGAGCAGCCTTATATAGCCTCTCAAAACGCTGCAGAACGGTCAAATTCGTTTAGTGCAAGATTTCACCCACAGATGTCATTATTAGTTAACTAAAACTTTAAATAGAGTTTTTTTTTCGTAACCATCAACTGACTGGTGGAGCAGTGTGTTGGGTGTCCGAACGTCGCGCATGAAAATTGGGGCATGGTATCGAATCCCACAGCTTGAGAGAATATTTTTTGAAAATTAATTGTTTTTACACATAATAAAATAAAAATGTCATGATTTCAAAAATTCACTCATGACGTCAGAGAAAAATGAAGAAATGAATTAATGACGACAGCGGGGCAGGATGGGGGGGAGGGGGACCGTCTTTCTTGACGTCATCGAAAAGGTGAAATCGCGACCATATACAAACGAAAAAAGTATGTATTTGGTATGAATAAAAAAATGGCGACAGCGGGGCTGGGGCGGAGGAGGGGGAGGGAAAATCGCGGACAATCATTCAGACGGACGGACATTATCGAGTATTAATATATAGATTATAATTTATAACAGTATAGATATAAGATCGTAAATATGTGCGAAATAATTATATTACATATGTTGAATTAGTACTAACATATTTTATTTTTTAACATAATGACTCCACCGAAGATTGACGGCTAACACCTTAAAAGTGATGGTTATTTATTGTATTATTAAATATTTTATGACGCAAGGAGTGTGTCGTTCATTTTCACGCAAATATCTGCGTTATTGGTTACACACTATTATTTTAGAGGTTATAAAAATGTAACGGCAAGGCCAATGTACCATCATTCGACAGAGCATCCATTTTGTTAGCCCACACACCTAAATAATAATTAATATACATAATATCGAATACAGACATCGGCAACCACACGGTTAATGCTAGAGTTAGTAGAAACATAAATGTAGAAAGGTTTTCTTTAAAATGCTCGGTATCATATTGTGTAATTCTAATCTTTTCCGTGAAATTGACTGTAACTTGAGTGAATTCAATTCTGTCGGTGAAATTAAAACATAATCAAACTTAATTCAATACTTACATTCCTCCGCCGGTTCCGAAAATCGCAGATCGTCAACAAAACATAACCGTAATTTTTGCTGAGCCTGGATTTGCCATAAAGAAATGTTTCCGATCACCTCTTGTCGAGTGTCAGGTTTTATTATTGAAATGTCGGAATAGGCATCGCGTGGAATTTTAATCGCCTGGAAATTCGCTCGAACCTTCCGGTTCGTTGATTCCGAACGACAAGATATCTTCGATCCGATTCTCTGCTCACATCTTTTTTTTGAAAGAAATCTATTTGACACTAAGTACAGCCAATGCGTCAAATATTTTGAAATTGACGAGGGGGGCCATCTCAAACATACATTCTTAAATCTAAATTTAACATTAACCTTACCGGGGTTTGAACTCAACCCGCCTTATCGATAGGGCAAAGCTCTTACCAACTAGATCAGAGAGGACGACTTAACATATAATCCTTTTACATTTACGTGATAAACTTAACACTCGTCCTTATAATTATCAGCTATCCTAAACTATACCAGGTGAGCTGAAACCTTGAAGGACATTAGTTTATATATTGTCACTTTCGGATTGGTTCGTTGAAGCAAATCTTAAATTTATGAAATGATAGCTAATTTATTGTAAAAGAAAAGATTTAAATCATATTTTAACACATATGTTATCTTCATTTCTTTACGAAATATACATTTTTCATTGAATATGTAAATGGGTTTTTGAGAATGATGCATTTAACTCCATCAAAAAAACCATTTTTTTAAAACGTTTATTGGCGAACCCGTCACAATCAATCAGTCATGATGAAATATATTTTTAATTTTTGTACAGAATGGATGGTTAATCTTTTGTCCTCTTCGGGCTACCTAACACTTGCGGTGCTAAAAAAATACGTCCGATATGTACCAATTGAAGCAAGGAAAGTGTTAATACTGAAATCAGTGCTAGCGGTCTACTTACACCAAGGGTGTTCAACCTTTTTCGCCCTGGGATCGACTTTTCAATCTTAAGTTTTCTCACGATCGACTTCTAACATGATTCTTATAAGAAATTTATTTATTTGGATTTTTTCTCCCTTTAAACTTATAAATGTTTATTTTAAATGCGAAATACATATCATTAGATAGGTATGTGCTTAAAAAATAATTCGATTTTGGTATATTTTATATTTAAATTTTTTTTTTCGAAATTAACGGAAGCTTTCGGGATCGACCGGTCGATCGCGATCTACCGGTTGGACACCCATCACTTACACCGTATATACTAAGTTGTCATAATAAGTGTGGTAATTCAAAGCTCAAAATAATTTGTATGAAAGGGAAACAAAGTGGATAGATAACATAAGACACACGCAATTCATGTTTCAAAGCATTACGCGGTCGACGTCTTGGCTACTGCTGCTGTATAATATATGGAATTAAAATTGTTTGGTAATCACGGTTTAATTAGCGAATTTTTTTATTGGTTTTTAATTATAAATATGTATTTATAAGTCGGTTTAAATGACTTAATTGGTATATCTATTCAATGACAATTTTGCACAGTGAAAGACAAGTGTTCTAAGAAAAATTGGTGATTGTTTTGATTCACAGATTAAAAAACTTGTGTTTTGAATTGGAATTGTACTGATTTATATTTCACAAATTAAACGTGAAATATATTTTCAAGCTTTAGAATAAAATGTACGCTGACTTTCAAAACGTGATATATTCCATATTTTAATACATTCAACTTTTTATTATTAATACGGTTTTGAAATTACACGATCCTCTAAAAAGAACGAATATTATATTTGGACACTTATTTGTTGTTACAGGATTCCAAGACAGTAATAACAAACAAAATACTTTTTATTAGATCCAAATACATTGGAAGCAGTTAAATCATCATTTAGTTAATTTTAACAATGTATCATTATAGATTACTTTGTGAAAAATTCCGAGATTATAATTGTGTTTGAAATTACCACTAGTCTCCACTTTAGCTTAATTAAACTTTGACGAGTTTTGTAATTACATTTAAGAGGTATTAAACATTTTTATTTTGAGTCAATTCAGTGTCACTTAATCATATTTTGTATTTTTATTTTCATTTCAATACCGATTGCTTAATACACCTTTTTGTTTTGTATGAATAACACTGTAAAATTGTATTCTTTTATCAGTTGGTAATGCTTGTCATGTGCGAAACCGGTCCTGATCTTTTTTAATTACAATGGAATTGGTACAAATGTTCTTTTTTAATTTTTGAATTTAACACATTTTATTTTTGTCCAATCCCTCACGAAGGTCCGCGAATATAATCAAGTAGAGATATATAGTATTTTTTTTAAAAAATAAAACTATGAATAATAGCTTGTGTAATTTGTTTATTGGGTCTTCTTTATTACCTTTTTTTACTTGAGGTAACCAACCTTCAATTTTTTTATGAACTCTATCTCACTTGTTCATACGGTTTTTTGTGGAACGGTTTTTACTGTTAAAACAAAGAGTTAGATGTACTTATATAATATGCATACCGTACTTTAAACTCTTATTAGGATTTAAAGTTAACCCTTTTGATGGTTCACTATTGTAAACTAACTATTGTAAGATGGGGCTACATTAATTTCACCAAACATGATGATGTAGCTCTGTGTAAACACGCCTTATTAGCAAGTTGATAATTATTCGAATTCGCAAAGCCTGATTCCACCTACGCTTCGGTTTTGACTTTGTTGATTCGTATTAATTTGATATTCCAAGGCCAGTCCCGTTATGGGTAGATCGATTTCATTACTGCCAACCATTATTATTGCGTATGTGAATTGTAATATAATCTGGAATTTCACGTGGGTCTGCCGGCAACGTGTTCTTCTATCCGCTGAATAATAATTGCGATCGTAGATATGCATAATAATATGACACTGGTGTTCAACTGTTCTATTGGCGGTGTACATAGCTAAGCGTGAAACCACGAGGGTGGGGTCATAAATATATATATTTTTTTGAATTTCAATAGAATTGTACGTCGGTCAAATTATCAAAAAAAGTGCTCGATACTTAAACTAATCAAGGTGGACAGTTGTTTCTTTATTGTAAAAATGATAAAGACAATTTGAATCGTTCAGATTATGTATCGATTATGTAGAATACATAATCTGAACGATTCAAATTTAATATTGAAATTCCACCAAGCACCTTCAGTCGAAATCTTAAATTAGATAAGAACAATACATAGCATAATGTAGCAGTTAGGGATTGATTGCAATGCCGGGTTTTTAAGACCAATAATGAAATTATGAATGAAGTTATGAAAATGAACCGAAACCGATTTCCTATTGCATCGAAAACATATTTTAATAAAATTGCTCGCGATGAATTTTAATATTTTTAATCGGCAAAGGTTTCAGATTAATAAAAACGAAATATTCCTTTGTACTCCACTTTATTTAATAGGTCAGAACCGGCTTCGTTCGTTGCGAGCATTGTCAACTGCTCGCAACTGATCGCGAAACCAGTCCTGACCTATTAAATAAAGTGGTATAAAGTACAAAGGAATATTGTGTTTTTATTAATACAATGCCCTTCCACCAAGTATTGACGTTGAGGCCCTAAAAAGGTTTCAGAATTGATGACGCTTTTTAACGATGTGATTTTAAGAAACCTAGTTATTAATGAAAATTACCCGTTGATGATAATGCATATTTTTTAATAACTGTGTTTTATAAGAAATACCGATTTTGATTGACTCATTCGGTATTGAGATCCCAATTGGTCGTTTTTTTTTTCTTTATTTAAACTTGTTTTCCAATACCGGTATTGATATATTCGTCCGGTACTGCAATCCCTAGTTGCAGGTGACTACAATGCGCCCTACATTCTTATAAACACCACATTGGTAGCAAAAATATATTACTTTCATAGTTTATTCTGTACAAAAACAGCTTCGCTTGCATATTGACAATCATTTAGCAGAATTCTATTACAATTGGATATACATAGCAATGTGAATATTTAGTGCCACAATAAATATAAAATAAAGTCGATAGCTACTTCGGCATCAATTTATCTTCGGGACTTACTATTTATCAAATATCTACTTATATTTAACAATTTTATATTGTTTATATAGTTTTACGTAATTCGTGGTACTACTTTCAAGATATTCCTACATGTTTGTAAAAACGTGTTGCTCAAGCGGCATCCTTAAGTCTATTTTCAAGCATCTTCTTGAATAGATAAAGCATAAAATCAACAACTTTGATATCAAATTTTATCTTATCTATCGTTCTATGGTGTACACAGAAGGGACCCTCTTATAATCGTATTGTCACGCTTCTTCCTTTTTTAGTTCGAGAAAATCTATTACGTTTCCTTACAATACAATGGCAATATAGTACATTTTATACGGCAAAAGTTTCTGTCCACAAAAACAGACTCATTGTGATACTAGTTACTTTTAAGGTTTTCACTGTCAGTACTTAGTGGAAAGGCATTATATTAAAAAATAATAAAAAACCTTTTGTATTCATTCCGCAGTTATTATGTATTCAGATCAGCTCCGGCTTACTGATTAAATATTAAGAATCGATTAGTTAATTCGCCTGTGCTTTTGTTTTATCCTGCACTTCACTGACCTCGGATGGCTTGTTATGTATCCATATGTGTGATTGTTGATCGACAGTTGACAATCATCATCCGAAGAGCTGCGAAGTCTCGAATTGAAATCGTGGGGGCTGGTGCACGGCGGCGACCACTGACCCCGGGTAAATAATTCCAACTTGTAAATCATTTCTACTCACTGCCTGTCATCGATTATTGAGAACGCACTGCATGTATCGAGTCGTATATATTATATCATCGAGTTGAATTTTTTGAGTCATCCATTACCCACAGCAAGCGAGTCCTATTTAGTTACAAATGGTGATATTCCGCTATAGACTTTTTCATAAAAAGGAGGTGCGTACTTCGCCGCCAGGTGTCTATCGCAACTCGTGAGTGTTAAATGACAGAGTTTACCATTTTATCTTTTACTTTAAAAATCCTCGTGAACCCATCACTGACAACAAGTTGATTTCTGTAAAATACATTTTTTTCTGCTGGAGTGCGATTTTGATAATTTGTGAATGAATGTTACCGAAAGTGTTTTTTAAATTTGTGTTCGCTCCCAATGTGGAGAATATTGCCTTCTAATTGTGGTATCTCAACAGAATGCTCTTTAATCTACGCTCAACCTCTTCTTTTTTCGAATATAGTAGTAGATATGAGAGTATTATTTGCAAACCCGATTCATTCCAAAATTGATGAAATGTGAACTATGAATGTAATTTAGTAAATATGTACAGATACATTTAAAAATATTTTTAGAAGGCAATCTCAAAAATGCTAAATGCAAAAATGCTTGATAACATACAAAATATCATTCCAAAGTAATTTTAAACTAAAAATACTTTTAAAGTATTATGTTACAAAATGAAATTCAAGTTTTATTTTTCAACCATTTTGGAATGAGCCGGGCTTGCAAGTAATAGCCTCGTATATTTATAGGGCAGTGATTAAATGGCAAAAGTAATTAAATAATATTTAATCCTTTTATTTGTATATATATAAGTACGTTACGGTACATTGCATTATATGTTTGAAATAAGAACGAAACCGGTCTTGATCATATTAAATACAAGTGGAAATAGTACAAATGAGTATTTATTTTTAGCTACAATCTCAACTAAAAAAATGTGTGTCGATTTATCTAAAAAAATCGTAGAGAAGATAAAATGTCATTTATTACTTATTTAATTTAAATATCTATAAGTATCTCTTACTCTAGTGGCCGCGCTACTACTGATTGATATACATAACTCAAAGATTAACTGAATTTGAATCGATCTGCTCCGGTGCACAGATAAATATGAATTCTACTTTGACCATATTCGCTCCCTATGTGGAGCATATAGTCGCCACGCGGCAACTCCATGTTTCCCTGTCTCCCGCCAATTGCTTTGCTTCCTCCTTTGACATGCCAGCATATTTCAGTTCCGCCGAGTACATACTATGGATAGTACTAGACGGACGTCCGGGACGCCGGAATCACACCGGTCGAAAGAAGAGGCAGGCAGGATTGAGGCTTTTCGGAGGCATCCTCAGCACGTGACCCAGCCAGTTCTAACGTCTCCCCATAACCACTGATGTGACGGGGCGCTGTCATGTACATTCGTTCTCGTTAAATATGAATAGTCAGTCATTTTTAAACACGATTGTATAAGATCCGTGATTTTTGTATCTAAAAAATCGTTGATGCTAAGTATACGAATTAAATAGCTGCATTTTCTGAAAGTCGCAACATACAATTATTTACCCGTTGCATTCGCAAAACGATGATCTGCACACGTACTTACTCGCTTAATTGGCTTTAACGAAACACATTATTGTGATGTAAACATCCGCTTATTTAGAAATGCCAAACTGCTTCAATGACTAAAAATAATCGCTCAAATTTTCAATGTGATGCGCGCGTACTTACTCGCATTATCTGACATGTCATCGCCGGTTCTGTAACTCGATCGTCATCGCGGTTTCATTCGCAAAATTAGGAATTGCAAATTTAGCTAAATAAATAAAACCTATTAGGTACACCGACTTACTCCACACTCCACACACAATATCTTGAATAAAACACGGACTTAACACACCGCCCAAGTATGCAATGGCTCACCGTTAGGAATATCGCGTAGTCAATTAATTAAGTATACATATTTATACATCAACTTAAATAATATTATGGCTTCACGTTTTTCTTTTTTCGTCTAGTAATATTTGTTTTGTGCATAGTTAGCACTATTAAAAAAATCAATTTTTATGTAAGTATTTGTTACCTTTTGTTAGATTTTACTCACCGCCGTCATTAGTATAAATAAAAAGACAAGTTTACGTCAAAATACGAGAAATGCATTTTGACGAATGAAATGACATATTCTGTGTTTTCGCCTATGGTATATTAAATATTTATTTTTATTATTTTATATTGATTGTTTTCATTCATGATAAAATCGTAAACCGAAGCAAAAAATAACGATTTGTTACAAATTCTCGTTGATCTGAATATTATGCTGTTTTCATTTGGCTCTCTTTTTCTGTTTTCGCATGTTGGCTTCTGTACAAACGAGTCACATGTAAATCAATGTTTGAAATCATGTTATGTTTGGTCTGGTTACCGAAATGGCAATATTCAAATTGTGTGTTTCGTCCTGATTTAACTATGTGTATGACTCTAAATTATTTATTTACACTACTATTTGACTGTCCAAATTAATTTACGACAACTGACATATGCTACATTTCCTAGTTTGTCTATTTTTTCGCTCAAACTTAGCAAGGAAAGAGCTAATTATTTATTTATTTATTGTTAAAAATTAAAATTATAGTACATGACATAACAGCTGACGCCAATTCGCCATGTACTTGACAAATATAAAGAGACAAAATATAAAATAAAACTACATAATACATCAAAATCAACACACAAAATCAAGAAATAAAATAGTAAAATTTAACAAACAGTTCACAAATACTATCACTAAAAATGTCCACTTCTCTAGGCAATGAGTTGATCAATCGAACGGCCCTAGGAACTGGTGACTCATACCTTCTAAGCGAGTATAAGTTTTTAGAAATAAAAGTTTTTGCTCATAGTTTCCCCCACGTAAGAATAAATTGGGAGCATGTAAATTAATAGTCATGAGAATTTCAGGATTATTAACTCGGCCCCGAAGGAGAAGAGAAAAATGCTTTAAGCCTATGTTTATTTTTTCTATAATTCTATGGATGTTTTTGTTCTGTAAGTATAAATCACCTTCTGGCTAAGCAAACAAATTGTATCTTGACGATACATCGATATGTGGCTGATATTCCTAAAAGTTCCATCACTTCCGATGGTAGTAGTGGGTGGTTGTTTCGTTCGAAAAATCAAAAGCTTATTCTCGTGCCAATATAATTTATTGGCTATAAAAATATTATCGACTGAACGTTTTACTTTCGCATTTATGAGTGCATTCCGCTTTCGCTACACAGTCGAAAAACATCAACGCGTTCTGTTAAGATAATGTACTTGGGATTCTTTTTATCCAAGCCTCTTGTTCGCGTAAAAACATCGACTTTCGACCTTCGCAAGGTCGCGCCAAAGTGCAGCTCTTCATTACCGCCAAAACACGTCTAAACATAATTCAAAATGGCAATATTATACAAACATTAGTGGGACGATTTTTTGCTACTCGATGATATAACGGAAAAAAATATTAATATAACAAAAAAGAGTTGCCGAGTATTTGTCATGTACCTATTCTGTATAATTATATTAATGTTGTCATTTTTGCACGGTGTGTATGTCTTAGTATTTCAAATGTTCGTCCGTGAATACTTTTTTTTTATTCTACATATCATTTTGACACTTTTAATCCAATAGTGTTAAATGATGTAACTTTGGTTTACAGCTAAGCGAGGATAGTGAAACTAAAAAGTGATAAATCGCCGTTATCGTGTCGAATCCGAAGGTTGAATATTTTGTTGCGGTCGCTATTTTGCCAAGTATTACGTTTACTGCGAAGTCTTAATGCATTTGAGAGTGCTACCGCTATTAGTATGCTGGATAAGATTATCAGCTAGCCATTTACGATTTTGTTTTTTATGTCGATACTATCTTAGCTACTTAGTTGATTGATTCGTATTCCGTGCTCTGGGATTCGAAAAGATTCGCAAGACTCACAAGCAGTCTTCATTAAATTAATAAGGGAGTCCGTGTTGTACTCCGAAAATTTATATCCGATCTAATCGTCGTAAAAGTTTTTCAATTATTTACTTTCGGGTTTCTATTGGGTGCGTTCACATTGACAAATTCTTCGTATTTAGCTCCTCGATCTTCTTTTCGACGTTTCGCTACTTTAATGTATACATAGTTTTTGGTTAAAAGAGTTAGGAGCACTTACTTTATTTACCTGTAACGTAAATATTGTTTTTAAAAAACATCTCAACGTAAAGTTTCATAATAAAAAATACGCCACGGTAAAAATATTTATTGCCAATCGCCCAACTTTCGAAACAGTTGCATATTTCATTATCAAGGCTCGATATGATAGTGAACAATGCAAATATGAATTGGAACACTTATCTATTTCCCATAAAATAATTTTGTTACAAGCTTCTTGAGCCTTAAGTAATATATTATAATCTGTCAAATAATAATGCCGTAGTATTTATTAGTAGATTATCGTAGATTATTGATGAAGTCTTGTCAATTCATTCATTGAATATTTGAGACATCGATTATTCATTTGTTTGTAAAACTACTGGCGATCCACTATATATGTACTCATTTTCAACCGACGGTATCAGTAGAAGGTAATTATTACTTTAGTTAGATTGTTTATGAAATGCAGTGCAAATATCACGTGACCAGCGCCGATATACTAAAACCGATGCGCGCGTGTTGAAGTGCAATAAAAAACTTCGGAATTTTTGTGCTTGCACTTTTGATTGCGGCATTCCAATGAATTCTCCAATCCAAGTGCATAGCTAGCTGCAAACTGCCTCATACTGCATACGAATCGAGTGAATATTTACGATTCACTTTCTCTGCACTTCATCGACTCCACTGGCAGTTTGATGGTGTCTATTATTTTTGCCTCGCTATCAAACAATCGTAAACAATCGCCTGCCTTCACAATATAGTTTTGTTTTTATGTGACTTATTTAGTGTCCATTGATTTATTATGCGTCTTCGTTGACGGATAAAGGTGTCAAATTAAGACACATTCCTGACAGCGGAAAAGTTTTTATCTTTACCCTTCATTTGGCGGTACACTTTTGTTTGTCTTTGCTTTTTATTATTTTTATATTGTCTTTGGTTCTTCTCTTAGTCTATTGATTGAATTGGCATTCACTTGGTAGAACTACATTGTAATAAAGTGGAAAAATATCGAAATATTTTAGTTCTACGAATATTATTTTATATATGGTTGATAACTTAGGTTGGATTAGATTAGTACTTATATAAGAGTGGATGACAGAATATATTTTGTATCTCTTCTAAGCCTGTATATAGGGTGATTTAATGTATATTTCTGATGAAGACAAAAGTCGAAATAGCTATCAACCATATATAAAATAAAATTTAGAGAACCAAAATACTTTTGTTATTTTTTCACGTTATTCTTTTAATCTAAGTTAATTTATATTTTCTTTGTCTGAGTAGTTCATAAAAATTATGACGACCCTTAATCGATGTTAATATATATATAAAGTTGTTAAAACGGACCTTAAAATTGCAACCTTAAAAAGTAATTTTTATTATATTTTCTTGAGTAGTGAATGCTCATTACCACTATGAAAATGACCTCAAAATAACAGCTTGCAGTACAGTCTTACGAAATTATTGATTTTTCCAGTAAAATGTCGTGCTGGGGAAATTAAATCTTTTTAGCTTATGCTTTTGACCTTAGTAATTTCATTTTATATTAACATGAATAAAGTTGCTTATAATAAACATTAATATTGAAATCACAGTAAGTGCTAAGGTTGTAAGAATTTTCATTTTCGGTATGATTCTCTATACACACATGATTTGGCCAATCTTAATGGTTTCACCAAGGACACACGGCGTAGAATATTATGTGGTAAAGTGTTTTTTTTTGTTGATAAATATACTCAATTGAGGAAAAATCGCTATGAATATGGCTAAGTTCCTCGATCTAAGAATTCCTAGAAAATACTCGTCATACCTATGTATACAATATTCGATAAATACAAATATCGTTTCCAAATTTAGAAGCAATTTAGCGATTTTTTTAGAGACGATTCTTTATGTCGCGAGGCTGCCTGCTATTGCTTCGATATTCGAAGGCAAATTAGAGTGTGACGGGTTAAACGATGCCGTTTGGAAAGTTTTCCAATATTTTATATGCAAGTTGTGTTTTACTGCCGTTTTTGGAATCGATAAGTTTAGTGAGAGTGAGTGTAATAAAAAAAAATACTCAATTCTCATTACCACTTTTCTTTTCACTATGTGCGTAGAAATCACAACACGGGTATAAGTATATTTCTTTATAATCGAAGACATTTCCTTTCTTGGAATGTCGCATTTATTAAAGTAGATAACCGCGATGTGAATGCAGATTTACTGAGATAGATGTTATTGATTACGACCTAAATTGGATATATCTTCAAGCATTTCAAAAAAAATCTTTTTTAACAGCATTAATGTTTATTTCATTGAAATATTTGAATTTTTTATACCCAAATACAAGATGCATAGTAACCAGTCATGACATTAAAAAAGTGATATGAAAATAAAATTTATTTGATATTTAATGAATGTTTTATCATTTCATTTTGTGTGGCCGAATAATATAACACTACACCGAAGCTTTCGTCGTACATATTTTCGCATATACAATAATTTTCGACTGTTGACGTCTCATTGAAAATAAAAGTATATATCGACAGATTTTTTCATCTAGAGGAAAATTGGAACAGTCGTGTGAACCAGCCCCGCTGATTCATTAAATGTGTGTTCTATCTATGGTGTGTTTCTTCAATACTTAAAAAAAAAAAAAAGCTTTTTACTGTCTTTCGTCTAGATAATTTTTCAAATACAAATTTACATGTAGCAGCCCATTACACTTTGGAGGGTTAGATAAATATTCGTACAACTAACTATCTTTTTAAGGTATTCACTGTCAATACTTGATGGAAAGACATTGTATCAAAAAAATAACACACTTTTGTATTAATTCCACGTTTATTTAATATAGTCAAGGTCGGTTTCGCTCATGAAGAGCATATTAATATAAAAATAAATGAATGACTTAGTACAAAAGAGTGTTTTATTTTTTGAACAACCTTTTTATTATATACATACGTATATTATATTTTGCAAACAGTAAAGTTATTATTATAATAATTTATATGCGATAAAACATGCTATAGATTTAATTGTAACATTAACAAAAAATTTTGCCGATTTGCTGTGGCTGACAAAAAATATATAAATCAAGAAGTCGCTTCAGTAATAATAATTCTAACGTAATGAAACAGAATAAACAAAAAAATACTTCTTGTTGTTTCTCCGTAGGTCGTTCGCGTTTTAAACTGAGCTTACAGAAACCTTCAATGTGCATAAATATTTGCATAGGTACTTAACGCGGAAACTCGAAGGAAAGCGATGTAAGTAAACAGAAAATTCCTCCCGACTATACCCCCGAGTGAGCTTTCTTGCTCAGCTAATCCTCGAACGGTTTGAAAATCAAGCAATGCGTATGCTTAGCCTATATAATGATCTTATGCTTTTTACAATTACATTGACTTCTTTTAAATCTTTTCGTTTATTCAAGACGATACTGTGTATTCAAAATAAAATTCTACAAGATTTTTATGTAGCTCTTGATCTAACGTTTCTTATTAATTAACCCTAGTTCATTCACCGCAATCTAATATTAGCGTAACGTTACTAGTTTTTATGACAACTATAAATCAATAGGTTAGGGAGAAATCGTCACTTTTTTGGCAAAAGTTGGTAAGGAACAAAAATGATGTATACAAATAGATTCTTTGATACAAATTATTTGTCTGTTATTTCAGTTGGTGCATTAATTATATCATTTTGCTAAAGAAAAAATATTCAATCATATATAGGCAATTGGTAATTGACCCTTTCTATTAATTATAAAGTCTTATTTGTGTCGGATTAATGCTTCTATGTTACATAAAATAATGATTCTAGAGTCTTTCCCCTAAAAGTTGAATTTTTTAATTTTCTTTTTACTCAAAACTATCAATCTGTTACTTACCAACTTCTGCCAGAAAAGTGACGAAATATATGTTTGCTTAGGTAAATAATTGAAAATTAATTTGTATGGCTTGTCAAAGCTATCAGCCATGTAATATATTTATTTATATTGGAACAAAATAAATACTGTGATATGTTTTGCATATTATTAAGTTCTATAAATTAAATGGAAAATCAATTGATATAATTTTTACTTATTGTTTTCTAAACGAGCTACAGAAAATACCTTTTCCTCAGTGGTTAGATGAGTATCTTTAGAATTGGATAGTATATAGTTATCAATATATTTGTTAGCGGTGACAATTAATATCAATTTTTTTATATCTTGGTTATTTCACAGGTTGTGCTACAAGTCGTAGCACGTGTTTCGCATCTTTAACATGAAAGAGAGAATTAATATTGAATGGTTCAATTAATGTTGTGACTTTAGCAATAGTCTTGCGAAAACAATAACTTATATTTATGAGGGGCTCAAAAGACAAACGGCTGAAGATTGTTGAGTTAATTCAATTTTAAGTAAACATGTTTTACAAACTGCAATAAAAACAACATAAAATATCTACAAATAAAAACCTATAAGTATACGTATATCGAAGATTTTAAATTTTCACTCTTTCAAATTTTACGGTGTTAAGTGATCTGTCTAGCTTGTCAATCATACACAAATGACCAAAGTCACGAAGGTCATTTATTAAATAACAGACAAATGTCCCAACTGCACATGTATTTGTATAACACGCTATGTAAGTGGAAAGTTGACTTAGGTTACTTTTCCACTTATGAAATGGTTATTGGGGAATTTAAAAATGTGTAAAATGACAGTTAGGCCGATTGTCATTTTACATGAATAAGACTTATATATAGGGTTGTCAGACGTCCCGATTAATCAGAACTGTCACCGGTTTTGAGTATCGTGTCCCGAACAAACCTTTCGGGACGCCCAAATGTCCCGGTTTACAAATCACGCTGATTATTTGGGGAAATCGGTAAATTTCTGGGTTTTTGGATGCGAAAGTCTCAGAAGAGCTATAAAAAAAAAACGAGTCACGCTGGTATTTTGGGAAAATCGGTAAATTCTTGGGTTTTAGGATTCGAAAGCCTTGAAAGAGTATAAATGGACAAATTTCCCGATTTGACTTGCAAGAAATCTGACAACCCTATTTATACACTTCGATTAATCTAATATTCTAAAACACACGGTATGAGCCGCCTTTTTAATGTCGCGCGTTGTGCGAATACTTTCAATATTTGCATCAAATAAACAAATTGTCGATTAATATGCACCGAATCCCGTTTGGGAGTAAATAAACAATTTGCATTGCAGAGATGTGATCGATTCGATCGCGGCGCAGTGTCGAAATAATTACTTTCCATTGTCTCCGGTCGCATTGCTGTGCGTCCGAGGCGAATTAAAATTTTAACCACGGCCCTCCGCCCCCCGGCACCGTCTTCGCTGATTATGCGATTATCGCTCGAAAGCGGAATCCGTTCGGATGCCATTGAAAAGATACACGCAGTTTGCTTTTGCCACACGTCCGCCCTGTCGGACCGTATTCCGGGAAACGAACGAATTCGCTGCAATATTTCGGTAATCGCCTGTAATACATGTATGTAATACTCGCCTGCTTAATTGGTATTATTTCAATATTACAATATTTTGGGTCAAGTTTGTTTTTATTTTTTATTGGTGTTTATTTCAAATGTGACATGTTTAAGTGTATAGCAGTTTGGTAATATTTTTTTAAACAGTGTTTCGTAATAAAAAAAAAATGGTACCCTATGCGAATCCGCCGTGTGATATGTAGGTAAGTCGGTGACGAATATGTTTCTGTATCATTCTTATCTTTATGAATTATTTGATTTGTCAGTACCCTGCCGACTATTTTTAGTTGTAAGTTTCACTGTTGCAATTCCTTCAATAGTTATTGCATATGTCAACAATTTTTGTAATGCTCTTCGTATTTTTTCAAAACAATAAAAAGTTTTTGTTCAGACACTTGAACAATACTGTCGACCTAAGGGAATTCAGTTAGTTAATTATGTATGTGTCAGAATTAAGTAAAATGCGAGACATCGACCAATTGTTTTACTTTTCATGCCTATTTACCTCATTACATATTTCATTTCAGAATGTACTAAAGAAATTATGGGCGAGTTTTAACTGTATACTTAGAATACATATTCTTTTACCATATTCGCTCCCTATGTAGAGCATACGGCCGCCACGCAGCACCTCTATGTTTCCCTGTCTCCCGCCAATTGCTTTGCTTCCTCCCATGATATGCCAGCATCCCTCAGTTTCGCCGAGTACATCCTATGGATAGTACCCGACGGACGCCCGAGGCGCCGGAATCCCACCGGTCGAAGGAAGAGGGAGGCAGGATTGAGGCTTTCCGGAGGCATCCGCGTGACCCAGCCAGTTCTAACGTCTCTCCATAACCACTGAGTGACAGGGTGCTGTCTTGTTCGTTTCCTTATCTCCGAAGTCCTCACCAAATCAAACCACCTCCCCCCATTATCTGACGCAAGCATCTGTTCTCGAATAATGTGTGTATGGTGATTCGCTATTGCAATGTTGATTAGTTTTAGATAACAGAGTAATTAGGATAACAACTTTACTATGCCATGTAATATTTTTTGATGAATTTGGGAAACTCATCGCTTTTAAAGTATGGATAGTAAAAATTTCTTTGGAAAAATAAAAGAATAAAGTTTCTTTTCAATTTCAGGATAAATTGATTTAGAATATGAATTCTGAATTTTCTAGATATTAAATCCCAGAATACTACAAACATTATGGTATTTATGAACGCAAATGTGAGATATGTAATCACCATAATATATCCACAATTTTTCATATAGCCGGATATTGGACTCGTTATCTTCCGAACGGTCGAAGTTTTCCAGCTACCGACTTTGTCCCCTACTAGTCACAAATTCCGAATAGAATTGAACATAAATGCAGACATTTAGATAATGTATACATATTGATTGTCGGTATTGTAAGTTTGCTTTTTGAGCCCACAGCGATGGGATCGGCTCGTCCAGATAATTTGCATCCACGTTCAGTGTGGGCAAGTCGCTTTTGTGCGAGAGCTGACTGACGACCGGACGATTCACAATAATTAGACAGCCAGACAATGCGGATACGCCACAATGAACGTGCACCTATGAACACGTACCTATCTGTATCACTACGGTCAAACGGAATGAAATGTTTTTATAACCTAGCACTTGACAGGAACAGTTCGGTTGTTTCACGTTAATGACTGCCGACGTGGAAGTGGTACTTTCGTAGTCGATGACATTAACGAATTGTTTTACTCAATATCCTATGCTTTCATTATGAAATACTCCTAAAACAAGAGGCATTTATTAAGTTGTCAAAATAGGGTCATTCCCTTATTCGTCCCGTATCCGGACATTCGTTGACTATTTATTCATCCAGCAAGGACCGACGCCTTATCGGTAATCAATTCCTAACTGCATTATCATTCCGTCTTGCGTTCTATTCAACGTATGCCAAAAATGATGTTTTACATGTTTCGAAAATATGGTTGCATGTAGGGGAACCAATCCTGAAGCCATTTTGTAATCCCAGGATTGGCAATTTTTTCAACCCGGGATTGAACGTTCACCATAAAATCGTGTATAAATTCGGTATTGAGAAATTTTTGCTCGGCGATTTGGAAAGAATTTAGCTTTTCCAGGATTTCAAATTTCAAAAACCCAGGAATTTGCGGAATTGCCAAAATGAAAAAAAATGGGACCTGTTTTTTAGCTCTTGTGTAAGTTTCTAGAATTCCCTCAATCCTGTAATCCAGCGGTTTCCATCCTGGGAGGCGTGGGCTATTTCAAACGGAGGCGCAAACAGTTTAAAATTTGTATTTACCCTTTAAAATGTGTCTTTATTACTATATGAAATAAAGGATGGGGAGGCGCGAAGATATTTTTTTCTTCAAAGGGAGGCGCAGTAACATAAAGGTTGGAAACCACTGCTGTAATCCCTTGATTAGTACTACTAATCCTGGGAGTGGAGGCTCTAGTTTCATGACGTTTTGCAGTATTTTTACATTTAACAGAAACATACTTGAATCAATGGTCACATTTCTATTTTTGCCAGAGTCTCCATTGATAACCCCTATATCTTCAGGACTGCTGCGATAGAGCTCGCACCCCGCTGTCAATCGTATTTTTTTGCTTCTCCGATCCTAGACGTATTTGCTGCACATTGCTTCGTTTTGCTTATTTAGGATATAAAATATCGCGAATCAAGATAAAATGAATAAAACAACACGTAAAGATAAAACGTACGAAATACAGTATTAGATTAGCTTTGACAGATCATTAAATTTTGGAGTTATTTATGATAGTGAGAATATAAATTTTGGCAATAATATTTAGTTAATATATCAATCGAACCAATTTCATGTCGCGACCCTTAAGCTAGGAACCTCTGCGTTAGTTTAAGACGTCACCCATTCACTTACTCTTATTCCTGTCGTAGTAATCTAACACAGTAAGTGATAAATCATGAAATAAAAATATATCCGCAAATAAAATATTTACATACATCATTACAATGTGTACTTAAAAATATTATTAGTTGATAGTGATTTTTTGTAAAGGGAGTATTTATATGTAGGGACTACAGAATCGTGTAACAACAACTTAGAATTATCGATCTCAAATAGGCAACTATTTTATTGATGAAAAAATCTTATGATCAAAACTTTCTTTCATCGTCCGAGACCGATAATTATCACATACGCCATCATTAAGTCTTTTATGTCAGGGGTTGGCATGATTTTGACACTAGCGTATCTATCTTTTTTTATTAATGGAACCAATGTAATTTAAGATTGATGTTCTTCTGGACAATGATGCGATGACCCCGCAGTTCTTTTTCCTACGCAAAATGATCCAGTTGAATTATTATGATTTTTTTGACTCGTCAAAATGTTTATGATTATTTAATAACAGTTTTGAATACGGCTGTCCGCTCAATCTCAATTAAAAACAATGTTGGGACCGGTGCAGCCGACATGCCGTTTTTTTCTCCTCGCACTAATGACCGTTTTTTGTTTGTGAACTAACATTTTTTTTTCGTCGCAGGAGAAACCGCGAACATTAACGCAGGCTATTTCGCTAAAAATAAGAAGTAACATGCCGAAATCTTCAATAGATTTTTCGCGCACAGAATAATCGTAATGCCAGATGGCCTGTACCTAATTCTTGAATCAACCAATCTCCCATCGTATAAATAATTATCGATGGGCTTGTTGAATCACTCCCAGGATATTATGTATACTACCGTATACATATTATCATTATAATGAACATATTCAGTCTGCTAAATGATGGGCATGCGAACCCAAACATTAAATATATTAATCGATTGCTGCTTAGTGCTCGACCAAGAAATATTTTTCAGTCGCTTTCTAATTTATTTTTTATTTTTTATTTTTTATTACCATGTCCGCTACCAATATGGAGCATATGGACTCCTAATGGAGTTTATCTCAACAGAAATGTTTATACGAGAACTGCTTGTTACTCAGTTGCTCAACCTCTCTTTTTCCAAAGAGAGTAGGAATAGAATGAAAGGACTAGGACAGGACTGGAGGTTAGCTTATCGCTCTCGATACGTCCCGTTCATAGGATAGGATGGGTGGGAGGAGGGAATTCAAGACATCACATACATCCATGCCTTTGAACAGAAATTCATAAATCAATTTATAAAACTGCCCGTACTGGGATTCGAACCCGTGCCCTCCGTAGCGGTAGCCAACGACGTTAAACACTCGACCACACAGGCGGCCATTTTTTTTTTTTTGTAAAATAATAAAAAAATATATATTATGTTAATTGTGAGATGTTTGTCTATTATGAATGTAAAAAATATCATTTTATTGTAATGGCTTACAATATTTATATCAGAGACTTATTGCACTTGTTTATCGTGATCGAAGGCATGGATGAGGTACCCCTTTCCGTTGGACGGTCGTATTAATTTATCTTACATTTTATAGGGCTGCATTCAAGATATTTTATAAAACAATACGCATACATATTTATAAATGCGTATACATTATTTTGCAAATTGATAAAAAAAAGCTTTGGTTGACATTGACAATTAATCCTCAACTATTTTTCTATTCGTATCCAAACTTATCTCATGTATTAATATTTGTAGTTTCCTCACTCTATTCTTTGTGGTTAGCCTCATTTCATGAGATATGCCATAGCAGTCTTAAGTTCCAAGCAGTGCTGTAGAAAAGCAGCAAATTCTGAGCTGGCCGTTGAATCCCTGCCTTTACTAACAAATTGTATGGCGGTTATACGTACATCAACTCTAAATTCCAATTTGTGAGCTTATTTTTCGTTAAATGTAACATGTATGTTTGAAAGATTTCTCGTATGGATATTCTGTGATTCGTTGGTGTTATTAATTTACAATTTACGATACATCGGAAGGGCCATATATGCAAATTAAGTAATGATTGTAAGAAATATAGCGAATGGCAAGATATGCGATGTATGGTAAAAACCAATAAAATTTAACTTTCCACTATTAAGTATCACAATTATATAGAATATAAATTATAAATTACATAAACGACAGTAACAAGCGGAATTCATATAATATTATATAAGATTTTGACGCCTATTGTGATATTATGAAATACATGCTGCGTCTTTTATCATATAATGATGGCAATATACCAAGTAAATGACGATTTAATCAATAACAATATTTAAAAAAATAATGAAGTGAATTGTGCTATCCTGGTTTGACTTACTGATTTTTCATTACTGATATGACTTGAGAAATTTTATGGAAAGATTGAGTGACGAACCAGTGTGCACAAATAAATTTCGAGATTAATATTAATTGATTAAAATCCCAATAATGACGTTGGTTTTTTTAATGAACTATCCAACCTCATATTCTGTATTGAAATATTGTAAAAAAAATAATTTAAATAAAATGATTTGGCATCTTTGTTTGCTTTTGTTCTCAGAGATTTTTATTAAAAAACCTTAGAAAATGTGATTTTTTCTTATTTAAAAAATGATTTAATTGAAAAGATATATAATTACAATATATATATGTATTTGCTTCAAAATAATAGTAATAAATGGTTTCATAATGACGTGTATTACTTTAAAAATTATGACGCCGGCCCGCTCATCTGAAAAAAGTACCTGTTTTCTACTCAATAGCATGGCTTTGACTATAGGGGGCTTTGGATATGCCTTTCCGAGTTTACTGTTTTAATTCTCAAATTCTTTGCAACTCATTTATGGATTGAACTAGGCTCATTTCGGTCGTATGACAGACAATTAAAAGACAATTAATTGCCTCACTGTGTGTGTCAAATGATTAGATTATTGCCTCGTAGGCGCATGTAAATTGCTGCGTAATCCCGGTGCTTTGCTGCATTTTTGTTTGGTTAATTTTTATTACTGCTCGCCTACTAATTGACTTTCGCTCTTTTTCTGGGGTCAGTCAGTACGGCCAACCACTTCACTGAACGTCATTGCGGCAATTGTTGCTGTAAGTACTGTGACGGATTTGTGTGACGGTTGCGTGTCTAATTCAGACACCTACATTTTATTTACCTGTTATGTTTTTGGCGTACTGTAAGACAATTCAATCCGTCATTCGATGCTTTAAAATCGCAGTAAAAACAAACTTCGCTTTTAATACAATTTCTTGTATTCAACACAATCGTCTTTAAATTAGGTAGAATATTCTAAAAGTTGTTGGTTTACAATCGAGCTAAACCGAAAAATCATCATCTTATTTAAAATGTTTTTGAGTTTATGTTTGCAGTTATGTCATTTCCTTACTTCACTACTGACACCGCTTGACAATCGAAAGGTTTCGAAAATCAACAGTGTCTCCGGAAAATGCTTTGGTCATATTTTACATTTACTACAAATTAAATAAGTAAAAATAAAATATATTGCTTAAGTTTTACGTGATTGCTTCTTCTTCAAGTCCTTCGTGATGTTGTAAAAAGGGATTGCAATACAGGATGAACGAATCAATACCGGTATTGGAAAAATGTATAAAAATACAAAAGGAGACTGGTAACTGAAATCTTAATACTGCAAGAAAAGAATTCCCTTCAGAACCCCGTTATTTATTATTCTGAGTTGAATATCCTCATAAAAAATCTGTTTCGTATGCACACAATTCAAATACCTTATAATAATACTATTGTTTCTTTAAATTGAAAGCTAAGTTCATCAATGCTGACTTTAACACAGTTTCGTGCTGACAAGTTCAATTGCAAGAAAAGTTCCATTAGATTCACGCTTGATGGACTCTTGGTCGAACAGTTCAGGAATTACTAGTACTTAACATTTTCAAAGTCGGTATTTTAATACTAAAACGAAATCCATATCTGTGACACTGCATGTCTCCAGCCACGTAAAAAGCTATCCCGGTATGATTATGTTCTTGAAAGATTCGAGTTATATGATGCAATATAATCTCTCGTGGAACACAGCCGATGGCATATTTTGCGTACGGATTTGTTGTAGCTTAAATTTCGCTGCTGTGTTATGTCGCCATTCGAAATAAAGAGAGAAAGATGAGGTCGCGCAGTGCACATAATGTTGTTTTAATGTGAAGTCGAGCGGAGACTTTTCCCACGGCCGCCGCATTTCTTCTGCGCCGACGTCGCTATCTAGCCGTTTGTTGTTGGTTGTTTTTCACCGAAAAAAATGGACAATATTTCTTTTCAATTATCAAATATTTGGAGAAAGTGCCTCGTTGCACCGGCGCCTATTCACGATTGTATCTGCACGTCAAGCTATGGGCCGCGTTGCATGTTGATTATTTAATAGTACGTTTATATATCTACTTCTTGGCGCTTCTATTCGATAATCCGCAATCCTATGCTAGTCGCTGACCTCCAGCACTCGCAGGTCCTGTGACACCCCATCTATCCGGCGAAGTCACTGTCTTTCATACTAGTTGTCTTCCCTCAGGGGTAGCAAATGTAAGATATTTTGTAGGGTTACATTAATCCATGCGTTATATATATATCTGACAATGTCTAGGTTATTAAGCTCTTTGTAGCTCCTGAGAGTCTCAAGAGCAACGCTACCAGGTTGGAGTTAGGTCAGGATTAGAAGCTTTTTAGGATCGTATGATTAGAGAATTTTAGACATCGGTTCTGTTTTAAGACAATTGTTCAGAATAAAAATTATACTAAAATATTATTTTTTACACATTTTTCATTGGATTCGACACATAAATTCGATTGAATTTTTTTTTTATCCATGTCCGCTCCCAACGTGGAGTATATGATAGATCTTGCTCTACCGATCACGCAGGTCTGGGTTATGGGAATTTAATTACCAAAATATATTCGGAATGTGCTTACCATTTTACTTATATTTTTAGTTAAAGTAACGGTATGATAATGCACGTAGGAAGAAAATTTGAAAGACGATATTCCAACGCCACTCTTGTATTGTCTTTTTTTATATGAAATTTTCATGTTTCGTATTTGAGCAAAGTCTTCAGCTCGAAAGCACATAATTACTAGGCCTTGGCATTGTGAATAATAAAAATTGCAATGGTATTTTCATGGTTGAACACCTTTTAATAGTTGGTTTTCACTGAGCCAAAAGACGAATGGTTCACTAAATATTGCCGCGCTAGAATGGCCGTCCACTAAATTATCGCATTATAATTATCACAATAACGTCACTCGTTCAAATAATAGTATTAATTTCCCAGTGATGTTGGAAAAAGCAAAATGCGTTGTGGTTTTGAACAATCGCTATTTTTTTTCTCCTAAGAAGTTTTGCATAAAAGTGACTGGTTTCTTTTGTCTTACTCTTCGTCGTTCTTTTGTTATTCGCGATTGTTCTTTTTGACAATAATATTATAGAAGATTGAATATCGTTCCGTTGCAAATCACTTAACTCTCGAAATACCAAAGGTATAATTTTAACTCCAATGGAAGCCTGTTTTGTCTTACAAATTAAATTATTATTAATATACACAACGGTTATTTTTATCACGGTCCGCTGGAAAGAACAATTACTATTTTTCTACTCGAAATTTTCTGGAATAGAAGATAATTTTTGGCTAGGTAATGAGTAGGTCGCATTGTTTTAAAGGCGGTACAAACAGAAGATTTTTTGTTTGTTTATGTGGAATTTGTTAGTGTTTTTGAGTTTGATGTATGTACTCGTGGGCCAAACAAAATGTCAAGAAAAAATATTTTCAAAATAACCTAAATATAATATTTTCAACACACTTTTGTATACATAGACTGACTATTAAACGAAATATTTCATCTTGTATTATTTCTTACTATAGCGTCGACAAATCAAAATATCAACGTATTTTAATAAATATTAAAAAGACGAGTCTAATATTAGAAACCGGGTTGTCAAAACGGATTTTCGAGTGTCGCAAATTTATCTAAAAACCGCTTTTTGAAAACCGACACGCCCTAGTTTGGAGAATATCACGATTCAAAGTTTTCTCTACAATACTATTCTGATGCATAAATAAGACGCGGAATGCGAGTCGAAGAAATCCTTCCATAGATAGTCCTTCAGACAGCATTTCCTGTCCTTTTAATGTAAAGTAACTCTGACCTCTTTTTCAATTGAAGTCCTCGATGCATGCCAATATTCACTCAAGCTTATCAATTGAAAAGAATAAATGGCATGCTCGTGATCCTTTTACATCTATTTGTTAAGATAATGATACTTTTTTATTATTTTGTCAAAGGAATTCTTGATAATTCACCTTATATAATACCTACTTTTACTCAATTGATTAATGCAATTCAAGGTTCAATATAAAAAAAAAATGATACACTTTTTCTACCGATCGCATATTATTTATGTATAGATCAGAACCAATTTCGCTCATCGCGAGCATTATCAAACTGATGGTAATGCTTGAGATGAGCGAAATGATTTTGACTGTCCTTGAGCAGTGTGGGAATTTATTAATAGTCGATAAGCTTAAATATAATATTGGCCCGACAATTGTATGAATTTATTTCAATATTATTTCCATAAAAGAAACCCTTGCAAAAATAAATATTAAGCCTTTGGAAATCCTTGCGAGATTACAAGCTCCACATGGTAAGGTTTTTGTTCATATTCGAATAAGCAACTGAGGTAGGATTCATTATTTCCGCTTTCGGCTTTCTCACTGAATACGTGGATTTATTTACAAATGAAATTGTAAAATTTATAAACATTATTCCATGAATATATTATTATCGTCTATGCATTTCAAAATAAATTCCGTTGGAAATGATTTTTTTTTAACATACATACGTAAGTATACGCTGCGATGCTCTACTGTTATGGTACGTCTCGAAAGTTTAGGGTAATCGTTTAAACAGATACTTGCGGTTGGTTACTTGGGGGGGGGGGGGGGTTTAGAATAACTTGATGTTCTCGGGAATTAATACCTTTTAAAAATAAAATGCCACAAAGAAATTCCATCTTCTGACAAGCGGTTAGATTCCGTTTTCTTGGCGAGCGAAAAAGTATCCCGGGGGGAATATATGGTGAAAATGTTCAAAGAAAACGAAGGCTGGTCAATAAAATATGTGGCCAAGTATAATATTTTTGGTTTATTGCTTACTTTCCTTTTACTAGTACTTGTGACAACTCTTTGTAATTGGTTAATACCACATAATATCATGCATCTCACCTGCGGTGGTTTTCAGAAACTTTCAGAGACAGGAAGCCAAACTATTTAGAGTTATTACTGGTAAATGTCTTTATTAAAAAAATCCAGTTGTAGAATATATCTTTGAATTTATGAAACGGTTGTAAATGAGATTTTTTATTTTTGTAAGAGGTTTCAAACGTTTTATTTATATGTAAGTATGTTTAGTGGCACTTTTATCTATAAAATTTCTATTACCGATTGTTTGTTACACTTATACCCTTGTTAGTTTTTCTTGGCTTAGTGTTCATTGCCCTGTATTAATGTATATATCAGTTTAAAATGTTCGTGATAAGCGAAACCGGTTCTAATTATATTAAATAAATGTAAAATGAGTACACAAGAGTGTTGAATATAATGCCTTTCCACCAAGTGTTTTAAGTAAACACCATACAAGTGATTTATAATAAAAAGTAAAGAATTAGTAATGCTTTATTGTCTGTTTTTATACTTCCACTGATTCTTGTTATGTCAGTACAAATAACATTTTGCTTGTCAATGATTAATTTGTACGTTATGCGGTTTCGTATTTTGTATGTCAGTTTTCAATATTAAAAGATATCTATCTGCTTTTTTATGATTCGGTCATCAATCAGCAAACAATACGTAAGAAAAATTATTAATAATAAGACCTGTGTGTCGTTCTGTTCGGGTTTTACATATGAATGTGAAATCAATAAGAATGCGGTCCGCCCGGCCTTTCTATTCGCTTGCATCTTTTTCCATTTCAGTACAAGTATTACCCGGCACTATTATTATTTCTTAAGTAAATATCTACTCCTCGTATCTCCAAAGTCAGTTTGTCCGTCGAACGGGTTTTTGCGAGCGAATAACCTCTAACTCTCAGGGCTGTCACCTGACGTCACTGACCTCGGCGAATTAGCGTCAACATTATTCGGCATAATAAGAAACGACGAACTCGGTTGCCAACCCTGATACAATCGGATGGGCATATCTGCATTTTAACATAATAACGTTTGAAGAGTTTCTATTGTAAACAATATTTAGTAACGCAAATTATTTCTTTCTTTATACATTATACTAGACGTGTCTATTCACAAAAGTTAAGTCATCTAAAATAGTAATGTTTTTACCGATAAAAATAACGCCACTCCGCCGAACACATCTACATAGTTCAAGTAGAAAAGTAATTGCAGGATAAATCTACAGATTGTCATCAGCATCTTTCAAATTCGACGATATCCTTTCGTTTAGAATAAGATTCAGACAAGATAGAAGATCTCTTGAGTCATTCTCAGAATGTGCTCGAGCACTCTTCATTTGGGACTCTTTTGTTTCGGGTTTTATGATAGAATGTTAGCTCAGCTCTCTTATTCTTGAATGCACGAAAATATCAAACCACCGTACCACGAGTATTAACCGCAAGCATCTGATAAGTGGTTCTGATTATTAATAAATGTGGATCCCATGCTTTCACATTGTATTGCATGTAGCTCTTGTCAACCCCAATCAGACATCGAACTCTACGACTAAACTGAGTACTGTGGAAATATTTTATTTCATGTGTACATGACGCACATACATGGCTTTAACCACGACACTATGGACAGAATTGGGATTACAGGGCTAACCTGTATCTGCGCAGGATTGGAAGATATGGAGGTTCGTGGTCCAGAAAATAAAGTGATGATTGAATATGGTGATGGCTTTAAAATAAAAACATAGCCTTTTGATTATTTGCTATGTATAAAAGTATGAGAAAAAATCTGCTATGTCATCAAACATTAGAGAGACTCGTTTCCTAAAATGTTCGCATTTTGCTGATGCACTGGGTTTGTGAGATCACGTTAGAAAATCGCTGTGGTAAAATGGCGTCTTCTTCTAACACTAAAAAATGCTTTTTTTATGTGTTCTCGAACATCAACTTCAAGGCGTTAGTCGTGTGATAATTATCGCAACGTGACCATTCATTGTTCCCTCAAAATGGGACATTGGTTTATATTTAGTTGATGGTGAGCTTTTTTGAATACACACTATTGAAGAAAACGAATATTTCTTTATATTTTTTTCATTTATTAATGAAAATAATGAAAGATTTATAATGTTCTATTCCGTCACTTTTTGCGGTGTCATGTAGTTAGAATAAAGGGAATACTCATCATATATTTCTGAATCTTGGTTATAATGTAGTTGGGTGATTTTTTGATTTATCGTAATTAGGTTGCCGTCCTTCAGAAAACGGGCCGTTTTAAGCTCTGCTTGGGGACAACACGATAGACTTCCTAAAAACGGAAAGTATTTAAGTATGTATTATAATTCTTGTTTCCCAAATGTTTGGTTTTTAATTATCTTTAAATTTTAACGATATACTGCATAAAAATATTGACTAGGATCAATACCTGGCTTCGCCCAAAATTTTGACTAATTATATCTTCGTCGACCTGCAACACGTGAAAAGATAGATTTTAAAGCTGTATGAAATAAAAGAAAGCAAATTTCGTGATAGTAGTAATTCTAGTAATCGGTGATATATTTGTATGTGGTTAGATTTTTAAAATATCTTTGCACAATTCTGTGTGTTCAATCAACGTGGTTAATTTTATCATATTTTGAATGTCAAATTGTTGTCATCGTTGGCTTCAATTTGAATGCAATGTTTACCTGTCAAAATGACGTAAACGATTGAAATTCAGATAATATACCAGCGATTGCATTGCACAATACTAATTGTGTTATTTAAATAATATTATGGAAGACATTGAGTTTTTTTTGCATGCATATTGAATTTTAAATGTTTCTGTAAAATACAACGACAAGCAAGACATACCGTTTTAACGTGCATATCTGTAGATTTATCTATCTTGTCGTATTGTGAAATCTATTTACAAATAAACATGATAAATGAGACCAATACCTAATAAGTTAGTAATTGTTGTTCATGTCATATTGGAGGTGAAGTGAATAAGTATATTATAATTATATGAGTGATATCAAAGTTTTTTTGCTGTTGGTTTCTTTTGAGGGAAATAAAAGTCAACGAAACTAATAATAATATTGCATTTGCTTTTTATTTACTTTGAATTAATTTACTACTCAATTTTAATTTATTTCAAATTTAAATGAAACATGCCTCGTTTCCCGTGGTATAACCTTTACGCATTTTTTGTTTTGCCTCGTAAATATTGCTTTGTTGTCTTAGGACCAGCTGTGCGAATTCTAATTTTAAGTTATGTTCATGCCACCCAACACGACATTATTGATTCAACCACTAGATCAGGTAATCAATTCATAATATTGAATCAAGAACATCTTCTTAATCGAAACCAATTGTTTCCTTAGGACGTGAGGGGTTTAACCAAGCGGTGGGGAATTACCAACTGGGGGGAATTTCAGAGTTACATGAGGGAGAGGGGGGGGGGGATCATTGTATTACTAGATTTTTGTTTTTGAACTAAAATTTTTGATCATTGAAATATGCTTCAGTTATTTTAGTATGTTAGTAATTAGTTGGCGAAAATCATCTTAATAAATTTATAATGTTATGTACATACTATTGTACGTATCTACATATATACAAATGAATTTCAACACAAAATAGACTTTCTTTGGTGGGGGAATATTTTCAGTGAAACGACAATGAATACCACTCTTATATACGTATATGTATGTATGTTTTAAAACATTTTTCAAATAAAAAAAATAAAACACCTTTTATTCTAATACCAATAATCAAGCGAAACCGGTCCTGATATTGATAAATTATATTTAATTACTCGGTACAAAGGTGTTTTCCTTAGGTAATATGATCTCTTTCCAACAAGAATTGATAGCGATCACAATACAAGTTTGTTGAGCGTTTGTCTCGCATATAGCACTCATTCAGTTGATTAAATTATCTGATTTTAAGGAGTCTGGTGTATGGACTTGTACCAATTACACATTATTGAAAGCAGACAGAACCAAAAGAAATTTATTTTCATGATAGTACTTTGTAATCCAAATTACTTAAGGGCATCACTTGATTATTTTCTACGACGAGTGTGTTTAATAAATGGAATAAACTCACTCGTTTTCAACTAATGCGAACACTTTGATATGCCATTGCATTTTCGACGCTTTGAGTCGGATCTTTTCAGAAAAAAGTTATATTGTAGAAAGATTTCCCAGGCGGTTGGAGACGAAAACTTGTAATGCCTTTGCGTTTCGGTTAACGATAGCACAATCTTTTTAACGTCCCTTGAAAACTTTCAGTTTTGTGATAGCTCTGAGTTGACATTCTCAATACGAACATAAATCTTAAAGTTATAGAATTTTTAATATACATGTATGTATATATATCTACAGATATTACGAAATTCTGTGTTTGATTTCTCTTGTCTTTTAATGTATTTACAGACCTTTTCTTCTTATTAATTCTTGGTGTAAAGATAGTACATTTAAAAAAATCTGTTCTGATTCTGCATTATTTAAAAATATATATAGAATTACTTTTAAGCTCATTACAGGTACCATTATTACGTAATTGATTTTTATATTTAGTTTACTTGTAAACAAAAGGTCCTACAAATTTTGATTGCAGATAATTTAATTGTTCGTTACATCTATCTTATACTTTTACTTAATTTTGTATAAATTTATATTTATATTCCAACCTTTTTGATAATGCTCGTGATGAGCAAAACCGCTGCTGATCTTGAATACATAATGTAGTGTAAGTACAGAAGAGTTTTATTTTTTAATATCAGTACTGCATCTATAGTGGCCAAGTCCGTACGACAAAAGTTGCCAACTATGAATACTTGATTATATTTAAGCATCTTAATAATATGACAACACTTGAAAAAAAAGCGAAGTAAACCCAAAACAGAGTTCATGAAAGGCTCAAATATCGATGGAATCGCACACCTCGCTCCAAGAGAAAATCGTCGAAAAAGATCTATCAATCTGGTCGCGCTAGGTACCAGTAAATTATTTGTTTTGACGTAAATTTATGCGGCATACTGAACCGATTCTGTAGAGAGCTCGGGGGTATTCATTATCAGTTTGACGAAATCCGTTTTTGTCGGCAATATAAACACATTTCATTGTTAAATTATTATTCAACTTTTGGCGGTATTGATTAGTAATATATTGAATGTATTAATTAAATATCCGCGTGTCTGATCCACAAACAACAATGCTCCGCTACGGCGATAGTAAATCCACGAGGTAGTCGCTGTTTGGCGAGTGGCGACGACATAGAAAGGCCAAGATCTCACTCGCCTTTCAACATAAACGTTTTTATACGAGGCCCTATATTTTTGTCCGTTCTCATTACCAGCGTTCCAAATTGCATTGCATATATTATTATGTAGCTAACACACAAGGTTTAATACGCAGGTGGAACGATTTTATTGTTGGTATTGCCAGTCGATGTAAAATAATACGATCGGTATTTCGTTAAGTGTGATTTGATTGTGTTAAATAATTCTGTTAAATTGTTGTTACCAAACCGGTGAAGCAATAACAGCATTCGCATTACATTTGTCAGGTGTTTTAGACACAATCATTGCGATGTGGACAAAGCATTACCATATATATCTCGCAGATTCTCACACTGTGGCTCGAATGCTAAATGAAAAAATAATGTTAATTGTAATAATTCCGCTGAAGATATGTCGTTTTCTGTGTTATTTGAAATACGTGAAGAATCTTCGTGTGAGAATATTTGCAATACATTATTTTTTTACGATATCATGATTAACTCTCGCGGCTCGGAGACTAGAAAAATACTTCTCATCCGATGGGGGTCGTTTAGGAACCCCAGTGGTTTCCTCAGTATTGGCCTTATTCTTATGAATTTCAAAAAAAAAATAGTCTAAGGGCTTTAAAATATCTCTCGGCATCATTCCTCATACATTTTTTTTTATATAAAAATCCGTGTTTTTTAATAAATAATCATATTTTATTCCTGTCTTGTATACTTCATAGAGCCAAACTATCAATTGATGAAAAAAGTTCTTCCGGTTCCTCCGGAAGCATCGATTGAAATGTCACCGTAAGACATCTTGATAAATTGTTTGTTTATATTAACACTTGAGTTCCGAAACGTCGAAAATAGGGATGAGGAGCGACGGGGAACAAAGTGATGTCATCCAGACAAATTTGAGGAATATTTGCAATGAGGTATCATTGAAGATTACAATAAATTTTAACTAGATATTATTGGTAATTAGCTAATGGTTAAAATAATAAATAATTTGGCAATGTGAATGCACCCGCAAGAAACTCAAATGTAAAAAAAAAACACTTTTGTAACGGATCCTGATCTAAAATAAATTATTTGGAATCGGTAGAAAAATGATTAATTTTTTCATATAATAACGGTCAAAGTTTTAATTTATATATAGTAAAAGAAAGCATGTCATTTCTTATACACCTAATCAATTATATAATTTACATCAGTTACCCTTTCGCTACCTTCCTATCGACTTAATTATTCCTCTTAGTTAAGTAAAATTCTTTAAGCTTTGATGGAAAAAAATAAATCAAGAATTGATTTTATCTGTGCTGTTGAACAATTTTTTCAACTATTTCCGTGTACGTCTTAATTTAGTTTCATCTTTTCCGTAAATGTCATAATTGTTTTGGTTGGCACAGTTACTGTATTGCCTTTACAAAACTAAGCAATGATGTTAACACACTTTACCGACAGACATTAACAATATATAAGGGCTGAATCTAAATAGAAAGTTATGATAAAGCACCATAAAAACAATAAATCTGATTGAAAGCCGATTGTCATTAGTAAAGTGACAACAACATGTTTATCATCCTGGAAAAACGTAAATCGCTTAAATATGACTAAAAATATATATATATATATATATAAAATAGTAAGCCTTCATTTTGTTGTTCTAATTATTTTATTTCAATCGAGATGAATGAGCATTAAATGTAAAACATTATTTTTTCTTTTATTAAATTTATTTGAAAAGTGAACATTTAATGACGGACCCATCAAAAAACGATTCGAACCTCAGCCAATCAAAAGTCAATCACACACAACTATCTTTGTTTTATATATAGGATTATAAACGATTACATCAGGGTCAGAAATTCGAATCATTCCTTGTAATTCAAGTATTGGAAAAATAAAAATAAAATTAATATGTACGATTTAAAGATTATTATTTTTATTTTGTAAACAACAGCAGTTTTGAATCGTTGAAATTGTGCACGCTCCATTCAAATGTGGTATTGTACTTTCATCAAGCTCCCTCAGTCGATAGTTTTAAATATACAATAGAGATCTTTTTCCACAGTCAAGTAAAAATTGAAATCACAATTACGTTACTAAAGAAAATAGTCTTTGATCAATAGTTAAATGCTGCAATTAAGCAATTGAATCGCATACATATTATTGAGCTGAGAATTTATTAATATTCTTCCATTTCCATTTTTTGCATTTTTTTTTTTTTTTCCTACCTTTATTTTCCTACTGAAACTATATGTGGTGTCCGCGAAGCGGACTCCTAGTTTCCTGACTAAAGTTATTGCTAGGGTGGGTACAGACTAAGTCTTTATATCCCTTTCCCGCATGTAAGCTAGCTACGTAATGACTTTCTAAAAGATTCTGTCAGCTGAAGGCTTTGTGTGGGGAAAACAGTTAAGAAAAAACCCCTTACGAGAATGATTGGCTTTGAATCATAAAAAGTTCAATTCTTACCAAGAATTGCTCGTAATGTTTACGTAAACTTGAAGAGTTTACTGTTCTTATTTTAGACATGCCCAGTCCCTAGCTGAATAAACGAGCCTGGCTCGTATTATCGAGTGCGTATACTCCCTTTCAAGAGTACACACGCTCGATCAAACATTAATGCACGCAAATAATAGGTTTATAATACATATTATGATCTGCGTTCGCGGACCAGCGTTTGAGAGCGATAATCTAATATAACCAAGGTAACGAGCAAAAACAAACGAAAAAAACACATTCATCGCAATCCGGTCGTAATTTTTATTATGAACCAGTCACCACTCAACTTATTTAACTTTTAACTAGCTATCAGCTATAATATTATCCTTTTGCCCACATATCAAGTACCGACGTATACGTTATTATTGAGTGTAATATTTTATCTGTTATTATAACCACCAAATACAACTTTGTACGTATCGTCCCTGCATCTCGAATAGGTACCGCTCTATATTCTACTTTTTTTTTTTTTTACTTCGTTAACATTATACAATTTTATTGATTGAAAGCAATTTGAGTGGAATTAGGTGGAAAAAATATCAAAGTATTTCAATTACTTATGTGTCGTATAAAATTGTCAATTTTAGAACGAACTTAGCATCACGAAAATGACTCTCTTTGTTTAAAAACAATTTGTATACTGTATGTGTGTGTGTATGTATCCGCATGTGTGTGTACATGTACGGATATAGTATGGAGGAAACATATAGAATGTGATTTGCAAAATAATGCATATGGAGTTCCCGTGAACTTCTTATCTCTGTAGTGATCGCGCCCTTCCGTCTGCGAACGACGGTAAGGGGATGCAATTTACAATTTTTCAAAATCTTTATCGATGAAGGAGACTGGAAGAACCTTGACGCTGACGCGTCCTGGTACTTGAAGCTCCATAAATTTGATATCCAAAAAAAAAAATACATATATTATTTTATAAAAGATTGATAGCTATTTCGGTTTTTGCCTTCATTACTGTAGGGCATCCAATACCGGGATCCTAACAAATTATACGGTCCCGTAATTCGGGTTTCGTAATTCACTATAATACGTAAACCATCCCCGAATTGTACTGAAAAAATAAAAAGGTCTCCGGGTTGTAAATAATTGTGAATCTGTTTTTTTTTCTACAATGATCTCAAGCAATTGTGGCATGATATTATGGTGAATGATCAATCCTTAAATCCCGGGATTGAAAGATTGTAAATGCCGAAATCCCGGGATCACAAGTGGGGTCCGGAATTGGATGCCCTACTCATCATAACTTCGTTTAAACTCATATTAACTTAGCTATATATACTGTTTAGAAAAGATACACAATAGATCCTCTCATTTACACCAACAGTATAATTATTAATTTATATTGGAAAATATCACGTTCATAAATTGACTCGAGTGTTTCTTGGAATGATAACAAATATGGGATTAATTTGGGATTGGGATTTGGATAATCCCATATTTGTTATTGTTCCGAGAAACACTCCAGTCAATTTAGAAATGTAAATTTAAAAAATGTTTATCGCAACGGTTAAAAATGCTTATATACTTTGCACACGTTTACTTACGCATTGCGATATAGCGGGTTTTTAGAATGTGATATTTTACTCCTTTTTCGATAGAAAAAAAGCAGTACTCTTTAAATTCGCGACAATCTGTTATAGCTACTCAACAGGAGTGTATTTATTATATATGGGCCCATTAGAAGTGAAGTGAGCCGACTGTTAAAATGATGAAATAAAACTCTTGGACTTTTAAGTACTATCACGTCTTTTATTTGGTGCTTTGGTGGATTGCATATTTTTATTTTACGGATATAAATAACACTATTGCAATGTGTATTAATTGAGATTACTTCACCTTTACGATATTTTAAGACAGGGGACCCCAACCTTTTTGAACCCTAGAGCGCATTCTAAAATATTGGATGACGGCGGGCACCACCTATTTTTTCTAAGAATATTTTATTTATAATTGGGCAAGATTAATAATATTAGGATAATGTTCCTGTAACCAAGATGCTTATTGGCGAGTCGAGATCTATAAATTGATTTCATGAAGTTCATGTTTGAAAATAATGATTCGCAAAGATACGTCGAACGGTTGTTGCGGGTCAATGTTGTCGGGTACTCGGTTGGGTATTCCTGCTTTGGGACGTGTAGAATATTACAACTCGTCTAGCTTATTTTTTTTATAAAATACCACTTGGCTCACTTCACCTCTAATGACCCCGTATAGTTTCGTTTATTTAACTTGTTTATTCTCATAAACTACCGCCAAATCGTCAAATGCAGTAAAAAAAATGACTTGAGTGAGTAAAATTCATATTTATTTTTCCATGATATTATACTTTTGCATTTCACTGATTGCTAAGTTTGAGTTATTATTTTTTCATCTACATAACTTATGTATATTACCGTACCATGACAGAATTCATGAATAGTTATGATTGTATGCGTGCTATTAATGAGTATTTGATACATATTATAAGATAACTCTAGCTAATCACCTAACTAACTTGCGAAAAAAACTCATTTCTGTTCTGCATATACATTCCCTAATACTGATTATTAAATACTTTGTAAAAATAATTATTTAATTGCTGTGTGAATTTCGACGAAAAAGTCCCACTTTATTTGAGTGATTAGTTTCCACTAGACTGTAAGCCAGCGATCGGGAACCTTTTCGTGAAAGTAATAGTACTTGAATCTTTTATTCGTTACATTAGTAAAATACATCAGAAATTATATATCAAATTTACCACGTGGCATTTTGTTCATATGCATATAAAAAAATATTCTAATTATTCAGTTATAAATTAGATTTTTTACTTTAATGGTTAATCTTGGAATGTTGTGTCTGATGATGCTTCTCAGCACGAAACACGTGTCATATTTTTTAACACAGCGAGTGGAAAAACAAAGTAATCAAATTGAAATATATATTTTTAAAAAAAACTTCGACAATGTTACCGCCGAATTCATCGGAAATATTTAATTAAGTTGTTTCAAATGATCGTATCTCTCATTTTCCTATTGTCTTCAATTATCTTCAATATCTTATATACATATTCCATAACAACACAAATAAAGTAATTTTCAACATGTAAGTTTTTTTTTGATTTTTCAATTTACGCTGATCTCTTGAGAAATATGCGTAACGCAATTACGGATCACTGGTTCGCCAGCACTGTTCTGGGCGGTATGTTTACAATTTATTCTTACATAGTTTTCCTTTTAGAATGTCTGTGAAGCGGTTTATAATATGGAGTTTACAGCCTATATACGAACAGCGTGGAAGTTCGGCGTATTTCGAAGGAGTGGCTTTAGTTTATAAGGAAAATATCTTCACAAATGATAAACTTATTGTCGACGCCTCTGTAACGCTTTTGTTTTCGAAGCTTTTGTATTTGATTTTAGCGAATACGTAATTTCTAATTTTGCTTGAATGATATTAACGCAACTTTCAACATTCTTCTGGCATTATAAGCATTATTGTTTATAGCGGTATTTTAGGTCTAACAGTAAATAATAAATTCGCTTTAATTCACACTAGAAAATTCATATCGTTAATAAATGTTTTTTTATGGCAAATGGACAACTACAAGTGATTAAAAATCTACACAGCATGTATGTAGAGATACAACGAATTCGTTTATGAATAATTTACTTTCCCCTTGTTCTGAATTGTCATACTTCTGTTCTGCCACATTTCTGGTTCTTCACATTGTAGGTATTCATTAATATGTTTTTATGTATTCATAGAAGAGATAGACAATGTATCATACCTATTTGAATGAAATGTTCTCTAGTAGTATCTTAAGTTCAATTTTTTCTGGGAAATCATTTTTTATGATAGGGTAACTACCGATGAAGCTATTTTTTTTATATATAATATATTTGATAGGTACATAATATCGATAACTGTATTCAAAATGAAAGATTACACATACCAAATTCATTTTTGATGACCCTTAACCAATATACGATTCAAACTAAATTGATTATTATCAATTCGATGAGCAGTAACGGATAGATTAGTAGGGTAAACGATTGAATCTTCGGGCTTCATTTTCACAGATGAATCTCACAAGTCTCAAGATCATGACCTAGACCTCTTGGAGGTATATCCCATTAATCCCACCCTTGACAGTGCTTATCTATTTATGTCATTACTTTGTAGCTTTTCAAATCATTGACTTTTGTGTATGTTTTGCATGTAACTGTTAACCTCGACATAGTATGACATTATTGCATTGGTCCAATCACAGTATGTATGATTTTATTATGTAATCCAATGTTGTATAATAAATAATATGCACGTGGGTGCATCATTCAACATATCTTAATATAATAATCATGCGAGTATCGCAAGAGGGGTCACCAGCTGTTCGTCGCATATTATTAAATTAAATTTCTGAACGGATATTTCCTTACATAACGCATTACTGCCTACTTGCTTGTTAATATTTGAACAAGTTTTGTCGCCTACTGAAATACTACACTTAAAACTGATTTTAAGTCGTCACTAACTTGTATTTAATTTGAAAACTCAGTAGTAATTTGTTGAACTGACGTGTCAAATTATCATACATGGAAATCAGGGAAACCGATTATTTAGGTGAAACACAAATATAATATCAGTATGAAAGTCAACATAAAAATCACGAAGAGTTTTCGATGAAAATATTTCGTGATTCGTATAAATTGTCGGGTTTCCTTAACACTTGAGTACCGAAAATATAATCAATGAGCGAGAGGTACAAAGTGACCCCAGACAAATTTGCGTAATTCTTACGTTGCATTTATTAAAGAATCATTGGAGATTATAATAAATATCAGATATAAATTATTGGTATTCGGCGAATCGTTGAAATTAGTAGAATGTTGCAATGCGAATGACCGCGCTAGGAACTCAAAGGTTAAATTTATCGAATCGGCAATTAAGCTATCCAGCGAATTGCATCGTCTTAACCGGGATTTTTTTTGAAATTTTCTCGGAGAAAAAGGGGGTATAACATATTTACCGTAAAACAATATGCAAAAAACTACGTAGGATTTTATTACTATTATGTATCTAAAAACTTAAAGAATGAATGTCGCACCCCTATAATATGGTTTGTTCTCTTTTCCCGAACGTGCTGAGAAACGCTTAGCCTAGTACGGCCACATTTCTTTTACGGGGGGCTTTGAAGACTTTCATTCACCGGAAATAAAAGAAACTGATTCGGAGACAAGGAACAGGTTTGCGGTTAGTAATAAATCGCGCGGTTCTCGTGTCGCATTGACACACGTTGAGAAAACCGGGACAAAAGTGTTTCACTATTAAACACTTTAACATACTCTTGCATCATTTCCATTTTGTTGAGATTTCTGGTCATGGAAGCGAAAGCTGTCGTAAGTGCGGTCCATACGTGACATTGTCTGTTCATAGTCACAGTGAAAATGTAGCGAGTGTGTTGGTTTCACCACGAATTGACATTTTTTAAAATTATCAGCCCTAATATGTAACCAAATTATACAAATATAATTTGGTATGTGAATACACTTAATATTATATTATATATGTAATCTTAAATAAATATTTTTTACCTGTTTTAACAAGAATCAAGACTATTAGAATATATATATATATCCGTCTCCTCAGAAAAAAATAATTAGGGAGATAACACTATTGCAGTGTGTATTTACTGAGCTCACTTCACTTCTACGATACTTTAAGATATGTGGAATATTATAACGCACCCAACTCATTTTTTTCTAAAATAACACATGGCTCACTTCACCTCTCACGGGCTCATATATAACACTTTCAATACCTATTTATATATTTTTTTATGTAGGTACTAATATATCTTTTTTGTTCCAGGTATTTTGACGATGATATTCACTACTTTAGTTTGACGTTTGTCATTTCTCTCATCGCACCGCGGTTCCACTTGCAGGTAACGCTCAATTTATTTTGTTTAATCTTACGTTTTCAGAAAACAAAATAATTTGATTTTTTATGAAATTATGCACTCTCGGTGTAGTGCAGTTTCTTTAAATCTGTGTCTTATATTATAATGCTAATTAATCGAGTAATCGTGGTCAAGTAGCGAGTGATAATGCGATATGTAAAATAAATGAAAAGCTATAAATTTATGTGAACCAACCAATCAACAACCTTCAGATATATAACCTAAAAATTGAGAAAAACGATGAATACTACTGAAAAAATTTCTGAGAAACCCACAAATCGGCAATAATCTAAACATTCCAAACAACAATAATTTCATAAAAAATATCTGTGAAATAATTTGTGTACCCGAAGAAGAACTAATTTTGTTTTATGTCATTTCTTCACGATCAGTGGCGGATTATCCTGTAACCGCAAGAGGCGCGCGCTTGGGGCCTCCGAATCTTAGGGGTCTCAAAAATTGCTTTAATAATATAACCCATATACTTTTCATTCAGATTTTAAATATTTTACTTGGAATTTTCTGACGATTTTATGTTTTCCTAAAAACAGGGCCTCAAAATTTTATTGCGCCTGAGGCCTCCCATGTGCTTAATCCGCCACTGTTCACGATATAATTTTTTAATCTATCTCCGCTCTAAATATGGTCTTCTAATGCAGGTATCTCAATAGAGGTTTTTTCTGCGATGGCTGCTTGTTATTCAGTTGCTCATTTTTTTTTTTGCAAGAGAGTATGGATAGAAAAAACATGGTTAGGGCAGGTTTCAATCGGCTCCCGCTTTCTCAGTCACGATATACTACAAACTATCATCGGATCCTTTCCTAATCCCTTCTTTCTATCTAATACTTTGAGAAAGATAGATTGAGCGAATGATATTTACAACCAGTTATTGTTAAAAGCATTTGCAATTCGTATCATCCACATTAGAACCGTTGATACAAAGTAATCTTTCGTTGTTGATTGTATTATAATCAGATGTCCCACGCGAAACCGAAATCTAGACAGGTTATCCATTTTGGAACAACTTCATTGAGTGCGGCTCGTAATCTCGGGCGTGCCTCGTTCGCTCTGGAAAATCGGGAAGGGAACTCCGCTGCGTTATTAAAAGCTCACTATCGATGCCACTTTTTTCGCGAAAGCTCAAGTTTTATGTGGAACGGGTCGCGAGTTGACGCCACTTCTCGATCTCGACGATGCTGAACGCGTGCTCTGACTCGGAATTGGACGACCGCCAAACACCTTTAGTTGTGTGTTAGTATTTTCAAGTATTAGATATCTAGTTCATGCTTCCGCTTATTATATTTTAAGTTATCTAATAATTTTGTATTTATATTAACTGTGCTTTGAATCAATTGTTGAGACGGGCGTTCTCGAATAGGAAACGTTATGATGTTGTTGATAAAAGGTTGAGACAAACAATTGAATACATATTACATAATTGATAATGGTTAATAATTTTCGTATGCCGTTGATTCTAATGTACCACTTTATATCGATTGACATAGTCTGAATCAGGGGCGGGGAACCGTTTCTTCTCTAAAGACCGCATTCATTTTTCTGATTCGACATAAGGCCGCAGTAAACATTGACTAGGGAATCTTTGGCCGGAATTTACTTCTCAGATTCTCAGGAAATTACGAATTTACAAAAAATTACAGAATTACAGAATTGTTCCCCACGCCTGGTCTAAACATTGCGATTTTGATACATCGTCTCATCGGCATTGTTCGTCCGAAATTCGCATTATTTATAGTATTTTAAATGATGCATCATTTTTATAATTTTCCTGTCCCCTTATCTGTTTTTTTCCCCAATTACGCAACATTACTTTAAATTTCTAAATATGGTTCGTTAGTAACGTTATTGAATACAGACACAAATTCGACCCGCTGACAACTCACAAAATAAAATACTTATACTTACATACTAATTTATAAAAAACAAACTTCTTTGAAAATGTCATTCTTTTTTGTACCGCCCAATTGTAAATTGACGTGCATAGTTTAATATTTTCGATGGATTCCACGATAACTACTTAACACGGTACTTTTTCTACAGGTTGTGTCAAAAACTTGTGACACGTGTTTCGCCTCTGAGAAGCATCTTCAGACAAACTATTATCTGTGCTTATATTTTCCTCTTTCACTGCGTCAAGTAGAAATGAAAAATCTCAAACTTTATTTTGCAATTTATAAGTTAGAATCAATTTTCAGTTTATTTGTGAAACACCTTATGGTAGTTTTTTTAACAAGCTTATCAAACAGGCGAAACACATATTTTTTTACACAACCTGCACAATAACAAAAGTATCAAATTAAATTTATAATATGTTTTATACATTCGCTTTTTTCATATTTTATTATTTGTCTGACACAACGTAATACAAGCTGAAACAAAATTGTGTTTCTTACTACTTACTGGTAGTCAAGTCATTAGTTAAATCATTTGCATAGCCGTGATGTTTTTTATGTACGTATTTTCTTTTACAGGGGGCGTCTTGTCGTGTAGACCTTGTTAATTAAATTCACGCTGAACGCAATTTTCTTTATGTTGTGTCGGCGTTGTCAACAAAGACCATTAATGTACATTTTGTACAGTGTTTATCCAGCTTTCCTGTGTTACTTTCTATACTCCAATTTTCTTACTTAACCCTCCAGAGACGAGAGCTATTTTCCGATAAAAAAATATTTTTTAAGCCATATTGAAGTCACGGATAACTTTTATTCCTAACAAAAAAAAACGTCGTTGTATAGAAACCCCGCATGACTTTATGACCATGCTCATCCTTTTACTACCGTGTAATATTGTGTACGGACAGTAGTAAGGACGAGCGTGACCGTATGGGCATGCAAACATTCGGGGTTAAAGTAGAGCTAAACGTGATTTTTTTGTAAATATTTACAATTTGACCTCTTTAGATCAACATAATTTCAACACAAATATATTAGAAAAAGAACTGTAAATAATTTGATGTTTTGATAAAAAATAACTAACAGTTTCAAAAAGTAAATTTAAAAAAAACGGAAATTCAAAAAATCGCATGTGCTTTTGGTGGCCGTTTCTATCTCAACAGCTGATGAATAACTGAAGTCTGTACCCTTCTTAACCAAATATGAGCAAAAGCAACGATATTCAGGTTGAAAAAGGATGAATAGTGGGATCAATAGACAACGGTGTTTACTGTGACAATATGGTCACGCTCGTCCTTGGAGGGTTAACGCACAAAAAAAACTCAGTTTACTTTGCTGAAATATTGCTTACGAAAATTGCACTTACGCAAAATTTTAATAGGTTTTGTTAATAGTGATAGCAAGAAAAAGTGCCGCGAATAAACGGTAATAATTATTACTGTCGACACGTCGTGTTCTGGTGTTACATAGGCGGTAAATTGAAATCGAGCCGTGTATTTTTTTTATCTATTAACTCCTTTATTACTCACATTTTGCAATACCTAAATGTTTTTCAATGAATATCAACACGACACGCGTGACTCAGGTTATAATGAAATCGTCAACTATTTTTCGCTCAATTACAAAAAATATATAAATATACACAATGCTATCTTAAATGCGAATGATTAAAATTTCTTTTTTTTTGTGTATTGTGTAGTCATTTAGATTGATTGTTATGTTTAAACAGTTTACCAACCAAATTTATTTTATATGTATGTACTAAAATTTCATGTGTACCAATCCTAACCTTTGTTTTAAAAATCCAAACAATTACCGATTTTTTAAATAGTATTCTACCTTCATAATATAATACAAAAAAAATCTAGTGACGACACACGTAATAGTGAATATTCTAAGCATTAAAGCACAACTTGGGTTTCTCTAAGTATTGTGTTGTTAGTAAACAATACTTTCAATTCTATCGATTCATAACATGGCGAACTAAAAAATGCATCATTTTTAAAAATAAAATTTCTACTACACACTAGTCATTATTTTCGATTTTAATAAACGATTTAAAACAACATTTGTCTTGAAAAAAAAGGGGTTGCTTTACCCATAAACTTAATACTTTGAAGTATTCACTGTCAATACTTGGTGGAAAGGCATTATATTAAAAAACAAATATTCATTTGTACTAATTTCGCATTTATTCAATATGATCAGGACTGGTTTCGCTCATGACGATCATTTTCAACTGATTAGTCAACTTGCAACATCCGTTATACTAATTCCATAGTTTACAATTAAGATCGTCGCTAGCATTGTAAACTGTATCAGTTGATGGTGAACACATTAAAAAAAGATTTATTTTATTGGTCAGAATTTAGTTTTATGTATACATAAATGCTATAAAGCCGCAGTATTTATAGTAGTTTAATTTTGTCAGATAATCGGAGATACGAGTGTTTATCCAGTCCTCAATAAGCGTTTTTTTTTTTAAATTCAAATTAAATATTGGTTGTGTCGATTTTTTTCCAAACGCGTCTTGACACAGGGAGCGGATATGACCAAAGCAATGTTTTTGTTATATTGTGATACCAGGTACGTGAAATCGCTCTCATTTCAATCATCGCTTCCCACTCGATACTCATCTAATCGAGGATTTATCAATGGTAGATAGATATGTTTCGCAATGGATTCTATTTTTATTTTTTTTGAAAGATCGCTATTGTCCGGTCTGATTGCAGTTAATTATTTTAAAAGGTAAATCGTGCACTCTATTCACGACCGCATTCATTTCGAACGACTCTATACTCTTGCCGAGTTTATCGCTTCATTTTTTTAAGCTTACGACACTCGGCAATCGACTTTAAATTTATTTATTAGGTAAACGGTCAACCGGATTTTGTGTTCTGTCGTAGATTATCATACGAACGTACAATATTGAAACTATTTTTATACCAATAAAAATAATAAAACATTTTTAGTACTTTTTCCACATAAAATTGATTGGATCAGGACCGGTTTCACTCACTTAACTTTTGTATAAATATCACTGTTTCATTGTATTTCTTATCAGTTGACAATGCTCACCATGAGCGAAACCGGTCCTAATCCAATAAATTTTAAATAAAAAAAGTACTAAAAATGTTTTATTATTTTATTATAATGCCATTCCACCAAGTATTGACAGTAAACACCTTAAAAGTATTTGTGTACCGTTCTTTTAAAACTTCGATAGATAAATAATAATGAAAAAAATGTTGTTAAAATGATATTATAATCTGTTCAATCAATCTGGCAGAGGCTCGTCTTCTTTTGTCTCTATCCGGATCAGATGCCATTTATTTTCCAAGAAGTCGTGTTCTTTATTATGATATGCCAATATGATATTATTTGTTTGATAAACTTTTGTTGAACACATTTTTTAAATATCTTTAATCTAGAATTATTGTCTCATGTGTCATTCTATATCGTTGCTAAGTATTATTTGGATTGTTACAATGTTCCAAGAATCTATATTGATCATTATAAATAACCCAGGCGACGCAACGCAGTGCAGCACAGAATTTTCCGGTGCGGGCAGGTGAAGCTGAATCGTGTGAAAGTCGCGCAAGTGAAATAGCGCGGCACAATAAGTCTTTCAATGTCGTTTTACAGTTGTCAACATGAGTTCCATTCGCACTAATTTACAAGTCTCTCGGTTCATTTTCGCAGCTAAATCATAAATAAAACACGGACACGCGTCACGCAGGATTATGTGCCGGCTTTACAACGGATCGCAGCACCAAGTAGACGCGTATATGCGTCGCGCGTGACTTTTTTGCAACGTACGCAGGTTTTCCTCATGTAATACAAAATCTGCGCTGCCATTCCCCTTCGTGTCAGCAATACGCATAGCTTAACTATCGTTTTTTCCTTAGGAGGTCAAACTATTTGACCCCAAGATCTGTCGATACTGTTTAAATTCATAATAACGATCAAAATTAATGATCATCTCGACGTTTTGATAAATATTTTTAACAGTCGAGGGTCACTGCCGAAAGTGTGAGTATCGTGTACTCGAAACTGAAATCTCATTCGGCCTTCCATTTCGTACTTGATAGACTGGCGCTGGGTTTTTGTTAGCCGAGAGTTTGCATCGTTGGAATTCATTCCGCGAGGCTCATGCAAATTATTATTCAATTTATTTGATTGAATAAATGCACTGGTAATATGCTGTTATTCGTCATTCACTATGGACTCAATATCTCTGCAATTGAACAACATTCAACATGATATGTTATAACTCTAAGAATGCAATATGAAATCTTCTTTCACACTGAAATTTTAATATAAAATTGTGAAAAAAATAAAAACATTTCGTGCGAACCAAATTTGCCAAGATAACTACATCACAATTTTATCTTGCTTTCCAGTGTACTCATAAACAAAACGGGCAATTATGCCCAACATATAAATTTCACGTGTTAAAAAAAAATGTTTTTACCCCTGCTCTATAGTCTTCTAATGACACCATTCATGCTCTTTGTGAATTCATACCGGTTAATAGTAATTTAATGAATAATATGTGAGAAAATGAAATACATTGATTGTGTTGATATTGTAGTAGAAATGACTTATTTTATTTTTTCTATATAATGCCTTTCCACCAAATATTAACAGTCAACATCCTAAAAGTGAACATTGATGGCATACTGCGTTAAACAAATATCATTCGCTGGGTATACCATACCACAGTGTTCTTCAACCATTTTACATTCGTGGACCACTAAAAAATATTTCGCGAACCGGCGTCAACCAGATACCCATATTTCTATAGCCATTTCTCAACTTACGACGGAGTATAAATTACTAAAGCATATTTTATTTCAGTTTCTGTATTTTTTTTTTAGTGAATACTTCATGAAATAATATTTGGCTACGGGTAACCCATATAAATTTCAAAATGGATGTAAATGAGTCGAATTTTTTTTGAAACATGAAAGTTTTAGCGGACCGTAGCCGGTCCGCGGACCATAAGTCGAAGAACACTGCTGTACCATATATTTATCAACTAGATTGAATTTAATATGTATTTTACAGGAAACGTTAACTAAACTAAATTTTCCATTTTTCGATATATTAACTACATTATTATTACATGTTGAATTATCGATCATAATTATGTATTCGTGATTGCAGAGAGATGTTTTTTCAAGCGTTCCAAATAGCAAAATAATTAACAGTGATCTATTTCAAAATACAGCAGTGCCGCCATTCGAATAGTAAGTTAGTTAAACCATTGATGAGGTCATTGTGTTATCTGAACGTAATTTGCATACTAGAGAAAGTATTATTGACATCACAAACTAAATCTTACTGCTGTGTTATGTAAAATATGAACGAAAGGACAGCGAGTGGCCTACATAGAGAAATGACTATCAAAGTATGCGCGTGCGTTGCGTTAGGAATTATTCAAGCAGCATAATTTGTTATGAGCACCCACAATAGTTTTTGAATTACATAATTCAGTGTCGATGATTGACGGTATGTAAATATTATATTTGAACACAGGAATCTTCATAATATCAATTCCGTGGACCGCAAATATATCATAATTATGAAAAACCGAGGCGAAGACTATGAGGTATCTAACATTCTCGACGTTGTTCATTTATCGAGAATTGAACTCCGCACTGTACTTCGCTTTACAAATTTGAATCCTATTCAATTCCACAAGGCGTAGAGTGCTTAATAAGTTGACAACCAGTCAACTCTCAATCTCATCCGTCTATATTAAAAACGTATTCTATCTGAAATGCGAGGTGGTTCTATTGACTTATAACAAGTCGCTAAGCATTCACTATTGTACTGTAAGTAAGTACTGCATTGACTACAAAAGGACAGTAAACATTTTAAAAATGTTGTAAATGACGTTTCTATTAAATTTTTTGTAAACTACTCGTGCTTAAAAAAGATTTGGTCTTACTCAAATTATCATTTCGATGATATATTTTCACTTTGAAGAGCTGTTTTCAGTTTCGGTAACAAAATTGCGCTCGAATTATTTTGGTTTGTAATGTTGTTGGCGTTCATATAAATAATGAAATATTAAACATCCTTAAATACGGTTTCTTTGGTATTGTTTAATATGGTTTTATACAATAGACATAATTATATTCTCAGCCATGGTCGAAAAGCATCTGAACTTACATATCCAGTCGTTATCATTAGGGCCTCCAATCCCGAGATCCCATCCAATTTCGTGATAGTATCCGGGAGTGTGGTAGTACTAATCCCGGGATCTAGAAATTAAGAAAATTTTATAAAGTTGCGAAAGACCTTAAAGAAGTCTCGCGTCTTTTCCTTTTGAAAAATTCGTAAATTGTTGGGTTTTTGAAATCGACAAAAAATTGTTTAAAAAATCCCAGGATTTCAATACCGCCGAGGAAAAATTTCTCAATCCCGAATTATTTTGAATGTTCGATCCAGGAATTGGAAACATTGTCAATCCCGGGATCATAAAGAGGGTCCGGGATCGGATGCCCTAGTTATCCCGCTAGACAAATCAACCTTATCAATAAACGATTTGAAATAACATGTCTTGAAAGTTTGTTGCTTTACACATGGTGTTATAATAATACCACATCGTTGAGGATTCACGAATTGGTATTTGAAACTTTGTCGCAAATTCATTGTCACATTCCAATTACAGGACTACTCAAATGAGTAGACGATATTTTGCTCGCGGCTTATTTATTATGGACGATCTACAGCACGTGTACCTTTCCACGTTAATTGTAACGGATTATAGGCCACTATATAAATTGGGCGCCATCGCCTGATAACAATTTTCTCCGCGGTTAATCTCGTTGTTAGTCGTGGATAAGCTCATACCACACACTGAAAACAAGAAATAGGCAAGGCCCCGCGTGTTGCGTGTTCACCTCAGTGTTGTCAGAAAATGTTCACCTTGAATTCATTCCCAAAATGCCATTACATTATATCTTTAGTACCTAACTACCATTCTTTGGTACACTTCAATTGTTTCGTGCTAATCAATAAAACTGCTGCAGGAAGTCTCATACACATGGCTTTTTTTATCATGCGACGCGGTGGAACGGCGTTCCGGCACCGATTTCTCGGCATTTTAATGTTTCAAATAAATGTTTGTAAAAAATATTTTGCTTTGAAAACTTTTTTTTTGGAAACCGCTGAATGTTTGTCGCCATCTAATGTTGCCTTTTAATGTTATGTGACGGCTACCGCAACACTTATAAGTTACAATACCAGGTCCATAGACATGTTCAGTGGCGAGAACTAATGCTTGATATAATGTTTTAAAAAAGAGAGGTTGAGTTATAAGCAGTCATCGTTAAAAATCTTAAATTAGAAAGCCATGTGCTCCACAAAGGGTACCTAAATAGATAAGAAAAAATCTTTAGTTTAAAGCTTTGCAAGGAATGAGTTCCAGCACCTTTAAAAAAAAAATCACTGCTCATAAATAAGAAATATATAATATATCGTCTCAGTGACGTTCTTAGGCAAGTGCCGCCCCTAGGCAAAAGTTAAAATAGCGCCCTTACAATTTTTTTTATGAAATAACTTAACATAAGAGTATTAGTATTATTGTTTGCATTATCTTTCGATATTCTAAGAATATGTATAAAAATATGGAAATTCGAACCATGCACCTTCATACTCCCTTAGCCTTTTGACTGCCGTAGATAGAGTAATTACCCAGCACGCCCGCTATAATTTGCATAAATTAATTTAATTAGTTATACTACACTAGATTAGGTTTGATATTCGTACAAATTACTATGAAAGTAAATCCGTTTAGTGCGACGTCCGTTAGTACGACGTAATTTCGCCGGTCTCTTGATCGTTATTCTATCTGGATTCTATTGCATCTCTAAATCTTCAATTTTGAAACAAATCATTATCTCTTATTAATCGTTAGTCGAATATTCTTAGGATTATTACAATTGGTGTTTTTTTTTTGCGTCACATTGTCATTTTTTGTCCATGTTTTATGTACATTTTTGTTGTTGTTGAATTGAGCAATTAATGCATTACATTTAAATAGTTGCTACTTTGAATTGTATTTATGTTCGGTTTTCCATTTTTAAATAAACTTATATTGGACTATTTGAGGAGGGAATTCCGACGCCATGGCAACACTGCTGACTGTCCGGTCATGGAAGGCCGAAGCTGCTAAGAATGCCGCTTGACCGGTGGCCGCGCGGAGTGCCGAGCGGCGAGCGCTCGCCCGTCGGGGCGCGCCCATTTCTCCGCACAAACGATGAGCAATCTAAATTTGAATGAAGTTTTCATTTCGGTTTACGGAGCCTATCATTTAAAATTAGAACCCAATTTATGTGGCTATTGGCTCGATACATCTCGGATTCAAATGGTCTCGTGATTAACGTGTTGGCAGATTTATATGAACAAGACAGCTATAAGACCGGTGAAATTGCAGCTTGTTTACTCTTAAAAAAAACGGTTTTGTTATCTGCTGCCTCCGAAATACCCATTCTACATTTATTGGACATTCAATGTAACAGTGACGAGTCAGTTTGGTGTTTAAACTTTATAAAGAAGTAATTTGCTACTATTACTGGTGGAACACTATCATCGACTGTCAAAAAGAACCATCTTCTGCACACTAGGCTAAATTATGTTCGGTATCATAATCAGTAATATCAGAGCAATCTAGGAGGCTGTCATACTTTGCGTATGCAATCACCATTTTTTAAAACCATGTTCGTGCCCAATGTGGAGCATATGTACTCATAATGGAGTTTATCTCAAAAGAAGTGTTTCTACGAGAATTGCTTGTCACTCAGTTTCTCAACCTATATTTTTAATAGAGTATGGATAGAAGGACAAGGACAGTACTAGTGGGTTAGCTAGCTCTCGCTACGCCCGTTTTTGATATGATATACATCCAGGCTTTTGGAAAAAAATCCATAAGTTAATTTAAAAATGATTTATAAAAATTGTCCGTACTGGGATTCGAACTTGTAACCTACGTAACCGAAGTCAACGGTTTTGACCATTCGACCACGTAGCCGGCATTTATATATATATTTTTAGTAGATCTTAGAATTTCTGACATATATGCATAGGTATGTATAGGGTGTTTGTTTACAGTAACATTAACCGTTTGAATACAGAACTATGAGAAATACTCGAAGAAATTATTAGTTTCAATTTACGAACATTCTATTTACACACGTTTGTTTTCGCACGTATCCTGGCCGTAAGCCGAGGTTCCACCGTCATAATTTGATTCAAGCAACTTGTTCGCATTGATGATATATTCCACTACCTATGTACATATATCAAAGTGTTTCCGCCTGAACCTAGTAATATAACGACTTGTTTGGTCATCGCATCGTTTGTCCGTGCGTCACCACTAGGGCATCAAATATCGGGATCCCGACCAACTTTGCGATCCCGTACTACCGGGATAGTCTTAATACCGATCCCGGGATTTCGGGATTTGAACTATTTGGGAGTTGAAGTCGTTTTTTTTATTTTAGGGCTGGATTCAGAGTCGGAGTCGTCTTTTTTACACTACTCCACAGCCCTGGTTCATATATTTTTTACAATAGATATTTAATAATACATAAGTTTCATGATAAATAAGTTTATGTAATACATATTTTTGTATAATACCTACATACTTAATATATGAATTGTGGTCTTACTCCCTTTTATATTTTATAGCAACCATGGACAGAAAAATACAGTTTTTTTCATATTTTTGTAAAAAAATCACTTGCAATCATTTTATTTTTAGGGTGGTAAAAGAATTCTTTTCAATTTTAATTTGATATATTGGACACAGTTTGTGACATGTCTTCTATCTCAAGTAACTAATTTATTAATAAAAATATGTATATATATCGCCTTGGCCGTTAGCGGTAATGATAATTATTTTTATATATTAAAATTAGTGATTAGTCAAAAAAAATAATATTAAATTGTGGTAAATGATCAATCAACGGATCCCGGGAATAAAAGATTGTGAATCGTGAAATCCCGGGATCACAAAAGGGATACGGGTTTGGATGCCCCAGTTACTACGTCCTCACTACGATGATAATTAATATCAGCATACCGCTGCGAAATTTCGTTTTTCGTCGAAAATTGTTAACGTCGTGTTGTTTAATGATATCATTTTATATAGTGATAATTTTTTTTCGGCTAAAACACAATATTAAGAATTTGAAATGAAACGCGAGCTGCCAAGCAAGTTACTATTTATCGAAAGATAATATGTATTTAAGAATTTTCAATAAAACAAAATTTAATGCGACGAATAAAAATATTTTACGTGTTTCATATTAGTTTTTAAATTCACTCGTAAATTTAATTGTCTAGATTAAGTGTTTTTTTAAGCTATTAAGGTAAAAACAATAATTTTCATCGGTAATGCTTGATCGTGAGGAGTTTATGTTGCGACTAGATATTAGGAGCCCGCACACTGGGATTCCGGCGTCCAGGATACGATGACGTATGTCAAAGAGTGCCGGATATCGTGTCATGTAAATTGTTACCAAAGTCGAGAGGTCGGCGTCCAGTAAGTACGGCACGCCAAAATGGCACGCTGTCGTGTACACGCTGATAAGGGCTGCACACTGCCCGCGCCGTCGTGCAGGCGAACCAAAGACATCGTCTCGCAATCTATGCTCTATTTCGTCGCTTTGGGTATACAAGGTTCCACATGAAAAATAAAACCTCAGTAGAAGCAATTTCAGATATAACTTTTTGTAAAATAAATATTTTAGGTTAAAAGTAAATTATTAAAAAAATATAGTTACTTAATAAATACAATTTTATGTTGATAAATAATATGTCTGATGTTTATATACTATAACAACGTTTTCTGAATAAAGAATTAAATATAATTTTAACCAGTGCTTTTTTGAGATTTTTCCATCCCTATTTAATGTGGAGCATACGGCTTCCTGATGGAGTTATCTCAATATAAGTTAACTGCTTGTTACTTAACCTCACCCTTTTCGCGAAAGTAATGATAGAAAAGTAGGACTAGTACTTAACTAGTCGCTTTTGTTTTGCCCCATTAATTTTAGGATTGGAAGGCTGGGTGGACTTTGTTACAAATAGCACAAACACTAATGCTTTCGAACATAAAACGATTGAAGTAAATACTGTTCGAATTTTTGAGATCCATCATGGAAGTCTTGTCTACCTATGAGTGACTACTTATCAATTTATGTTGAAGGGTAGAAAAGTGTCAAAGGTGCACTGACAAGTTTAATGAACAAAGGTAACAAAACCATTGCAGATGGAATTCATGTGATACAAAAAGTACACTAAATCATGTAGTACAGAGTAAGTATATGAACCCGGTTTAGTTTTGTTTTATGACAATAATTTATGAGTGTTACGACACCAGGTACATTACATTCAAAATGTACACAAGATAAAGAGACGTAGTCAATATTTTTCGAATATTTATTTGACACATTAAAAATTCCGTTAAAAAAAGTGCCGGAACGCTGTTCCACCGTGTTATATATAAATAAAAGTTTACTGAGTGAGTTAAACGACTATAGCTTATTTACAAGACTTTTAGTCGTTCCTCTGCACTAGCTGCAACTATTGCACTTATACTGTTTTTAAGCACAAAACCCTTGTTGGGGATTCTGTGCCTAACTTTGTCTAGCAAAGTGGCAAAACATATACTGTCCATCCTAAAATAATTTTCAAGATCGTCTGGATAGTTTTCCCTTAATTCGTTAATTAACGGCAGGTGGGAGTAGCGCTGCCTGTAAAGTTTCACCCAGCAACTTCGTTTTTTTCTTTTTCTCTCTTCATAGATTAAGCTGAGGCCAATGCAAGATACCGCCAATTTAACATTACTCAATCGGTTTTCCATTTTTGCGTACGAGGTTTGACGTTTGACGTTTGACATTTCAGATAAGAGCATAGACAGAACGAAAACTCTCGAAAAAAGTGCCCTACTTGCAAGCGTTCCACGCAACAGGCCAAAACGCCGCGTTTCCCACACGATTAGACATTACACTGACATTTCTGCCTGCGCTCCATTTGTCCTTCCTATTTTCGTGGACGCCAACCATTTTGCCTCTTTTAGTGACAACACTTTTGGATGCCGGATAGCCCGAACGGTTTATTCGACAGTATTTACCACGTTCTTTTGGCGTCCACGCCAAAATCCCAATGTAATGTGCCCTAATGTTCATGTTCGTTGTTCATTTATATATTTTATATTATGCATATCGACTGTGGAAAGGAAAAAGGACGTTACCCACACATGTCAAATTTTACAGGGGCGCAAAAAACGTGTTTTGATGATTTTGGGCCATATGCAAATTATGAATTATACACAACCTTGAAGTGCACTGAGACTTCTAAAATGGTGTTTAATTGACATAATCTAAAATTAATTAAAGAAATTATCTTGAAAAAACCTTTATTTCAGCGTTTTTTCTTATTTTTAATTTTTTTACAAGGTCATTTTTTACAAACTTAAAAGCTAAATTTAAATACTAAATCTGCATTTGCAGTTTGCATCCTTTTGATAGAACGTGTATGTTTGATACATTTTGATTATCGAAAAAAGCTGTTTTGAAAAAACTGTGGGTTACGTTCTTTTTCCTTTCCACAGTCGATATAGATTGATCAAAGAATTATAAACATTTTCAGCCAGTGTACATTATTTTTAAGTGTTAATAAACACATTCTAGCAGGACGCAAAATTTAAATGAGTCCTGCAAAATCCTTTAGATACGTAACAAATCCTCTCTATTTATCACGCCACTCTTACATTCCTACAAGATATATGAGGGACTTACTAATGGGGATCTACAATGCTTCCTGAAACGATTTACTTACGCCTTTGTCATTACAAATACAATAAATCCTCGATATCGATCGTCCAGTTCATTAAGCAGACAGCTCGAAATCACCGGCATTGAAAAAACTGGGAAAGAAATATTCAAATGGTCATCATAAATCACGTATTACTAATCACTGTCTAAGATTTTTTCATTTTATCGACTGGTATTTACAGATTAGGTACTTGGGTCGGGTTCAGTAGTAATAAATTAAGAAATATTCGTGTAATGACCCGGAAAATACTAACATTTTGTTTAATTCTTTAAAAGTTTATCGGTGTTGGCATATTTTTGTGTCATTTGAATTTATTTAACATATGTACTGATAATTTAGATTATTCGGAGATGTCTGGCTAATGAACTGTACGATCGATATAACATATTAATTTAGGCAAATGGTTGTCCCTTGATGCCGAAAGTCAGTTATTTAATTTCTTTTCTGAATACTTTTTTGTGAGAGAAAAATCGACAATACATTCCTATACAAACGAGATTTGTGAATTTTCCGCATTAAGTCTCCTTAATTTATGACGTGACTTGAATACTATAGTGGCTATATTCAAATAGAAAAAAATCTCTCGATGCTAATTTTATTTTCATAGCTTTCTCTGGCATAAAAATAGTTAAATCGATTTAGCGATTTCGCAAAGTCGTCTATTTGATGCGTGTAATTGTCTCGTAGTCGATTGCTATTTTTTTTTACTACTATGATTAACTATGAAATCGATTTTCTTGCACATATACATTGATGTGTATTGATCAGGGATCGCAAACCTATGGCATGGTTTTCTGTGATGACGTTTTACTGACAAATGAATGATTGATACAATTTTAAAAGCTTATTTTTTTCGCTTATTATTAACTCTGGCGTGTCGTTCAATCGATGATATTATTTATATTTTTCTGGCACGCGCACACCGAAAAGTAAGCAATCACTGGTAAAAAATAATATATGAATACACTCTACTGTCTTTTTACACAGTAGACACACATACCGTGTAAAAAGTCTAAAAAGTTACCTTGTAATTAATGATATCAAAAAATAAAATTCATAATTTTACGGTAAAAAATTGTAACAAAGACTATTCACTATCACTGACAATAGACAATCCCGTTTACACACATTTAGTACGACATCGCTTTAGTCATTTGAGATATCCAAAGCCTGTGCAATATTACTTTTCAAATTGTCGGGTTTACAGGAATTAACCTCTCTCCATGCAAGGGTCTTAGCACTGTGTTATTTCGAAACCGTGTAAATAGGGAATTCAGTGTAAGTATTTGTATTAAACATTTTAGATCCCTCGTTAAGTCACACAACGTAAAGTAAGTAGTGAAAATGTAGTCGATAATAATCGATCATTTGATTTTTTAAATGGTTACATGGCTAAATTTTTTTTTCAATTTTTCGAATATTAATGTGTTCCTAGTAATAATATAAAGCAAGTATATTTTTATTTAAAAAAAAAAAAACACTATTTTAATCGGCCCAAACTTGCACTCGACTGGAAAGTTATTTTTTTGGGATTATAGTAAAAAAATACTCCTTGGAATGAATATAAAATGCGAACATCGAATATGTTTTGCTATAATTAATTCTTAATAATTATATAATAAAATCGAGTTTCTAAATGAATACTTATTATTAATCCATGCACATGACCTTAAAGTGAACGTAATGGATTTTACGATACCTGTAACCATACACAAAGTAAGCGAATAAGTAAAATGCTTGATCGGAATGCAAGCGAGAATGTTGCGCGGAGACCGTTAGCTTTTTCACGAAGGTAATAATTTAGGGAGTCCGCTCGGCCGGCAAATAATTATCACGACCGAGAATGATTACTATAATCACAGTCCGTCCCCTTCGTCGTTCTCTCCCGTTCACTCTTATTCGCGGATCACCTTATCCCTCCCCCCACCCCACTTCTATTCATCATCGACTTTACAATGCTATTACAAGTGTAAGAATTTTACATCTTATAACAAGTCAGGGTTGATCGATTTAATTTAAAGTTATTTATTACTCGTTGATACTTGATTTGTAGCGATGAAACACAATACTGTCATGTTTATTACTACAAACAAATTTGTCTAGAATGTTGTTTGATTTTTAACTTCAATAGATTTGGATTTGTATGATGTTTTTGGTATATCGTTAAAAACGTCTAAACGATTTAAAATATACAAGAAATGCCGTAGCAAGGATTAGAATATAATCGATTAAATGCACTACGCTTCAGACCTTATGAGTTTTATGATGTCATGAAGGGTCCTTTATGATATAATGTAAGGATTTTGCGCCAGAAATTCACGGCGGGGACTGGGCATGCCTACATCGTATTAAATAATTTATAATAAACATTTTTTGTTGTTGTTTGGAAACAAGTCATTATTCGTAGGGGGGTTTTCTTACGTGTTAATTAATATTAGAATTAAATGAGTTGGCTTCCTGCTAGTTGAACTACGAACCTGCTTTGTTGAATTTACTGTAGTATTTGTAGGGAATTGAGTATTGGATTACTGTAGTAGTTGATTTTCTGAGGAATTCAGAGATAAAGGAGCGTACAAGACAGCGTCCTGTCACGTCAGTGGTTATGGAGAGACGTTGGAACTGGCTGGGTCACGTGCTGCGGATGCCTCCGGAAAGCCTCAATCCTGCCTGCCTTTTCTTTCGACCGGTGGGATTCCGGCGTCCCGGACGTCCGTCGGGTACTATCCATAGGATGTACTCGGCGGAACTGAGGGATGCTGGCATGTCATGGGAGGAAGCAAAGCAATTGGCAGGAGACAGGGAAACATGGAGGTGCCGCGTGGCGGCCATATGCTCCACATAGGGAGCGAACATGGCCAAAGAAGAAGAATTTGTAGGGGGAAAAGTACTCCATTGCAAATGAAATAATTACAATATGTTTTAATCGTATGATAATAGGATGCCCGAAACATTTGTTACATGGATCTGCTATTACAAAAGACAATATGCGAAAACAAGAAGATGAGATGTGAAGTCCGCGGTTTTTCACTAGACTACCGAAAGCTAAACCTGAAGCTTAAAAAATCTCTCCAACTAGTCATTCTTGCTGTTCTTTCTTCGGTGCGTCGTTGTATTGAAATTGAAAATAATCGATATTGTCTGCGATGACCGCACCAATTGGCAGCCCTATTATCCGGTCCACTCATTCTATATCCGTTTCTGTCAGTCCACTCTGTTCACATCGCATTACGTGCATAATCGATTATCGTTCTTAAATTGTTTAGCACGTGTTGTGTTTGTCTCACTCGGCGAAAGAACAGCGAGACCGCTCGCTCGATCGCCACTTGCCGCACAAAAGAACGGCACTTGTTCCGTTCCAGCAGGCAGTGGTCGGCAAGCGTGCAAAGGCTTACACTTGACCGTTCCTAATTTTAATTAACTTATGGCACGCAGGCATTATTTGTTTTCTTACTCTTGACTCGTCGATAAAAACCTACCGATTCGAGGAATGGCAAACACATACATATATAATTGCGTGTGCAGGGTTATTCACAGTCTATTGAACTTAACTAAATTGATTGTACCACAAGGTAAAAATCCACTAAAACAACTAGAAATTTATATACATAACCAAGCCAATGACCGAAAAAATATCAATCAATCTCCGTTGCTAAAACCTCTACAAGACGCGAATGCAAAAACTTATAAACAATCACTTAAATTTAAACTAATTTGTTTTGAATATCTCATATTTGTTATCGTTCCAAGAAACACTAAAGTCAATTTATTAAATATAATAATATATTTTGCAATATAAATTCGGGTTTTAGTGTGAACGAGAGGATGTATTGTAAACCAGTTCAAACATAATTCATCAACTGTACATAAAATAATATTTGTGCAAGTAAAATTCTTTGTTTTTTTTTCACTTTATTACAGTATAATTCTACCGAGTAAATTCCAATTCAATCAATGGTTGTATCATATTTTTCGTTACATACTATACCAAAGTATAAACTTAGTTCCTGATCATAAAAATCCTAAAATCACGTGATCAGTAAGGCATAATTGGTTTATCATTTCAAATTAATATTAAAATCGGAATCTAACCGATTCTTCCATCGTTATACATTTATACGTCAATGTGTATTTTCATATAAATGTTTGTTCGATACAATCATCGCAGTAAGCAGAGGTCAACATAATCCTTTCATATTTTTTTTTACATTTCCAGAATATGGAACTGTTTGTATTGTTTTATCGTTGGAACATCTTATGTATTGTCGTTAACGACCCGGGTGTCGCCTCTCGGAAAACTTAATATATGTACTTGAATGCATTAATATGCCGAAAAATTGGCAATAAGTGATAAAACCATAACGTAGTGTACACAATTTAAACGTTGATATTGAAACTCTATCGAGCACCTTTCTGTAGATAAAAAAATAGGTTAGGTACATTTTCCGTGTTAATAATTTAAATATTAGCTAACGCAATGAATATGTTTGAATCTGGGAGCTGCCCATCGTTTTGTACTGTTAAAAAAAATGTTGCCACTGCCTGCCGTGACATCGACCTACAGATTCTTAAAAGATATTTCGTTCGGCAAACCTCTCGTTTGTGACGAGATGGCTCAGCGGCCATCGACACAGTCTGTAGAGCAAATTGTTCCACTTCCGAGGACCTCCTCTTCCCGGCCTGCGAAATGAATTCCGTCACTTTCGAATCGTTCCGCGAATCGCGGCCGGCGAACTGACGATCTAGCCTCGCAGCCATTTCAATAATTGGAGTTCTCGTATAAACGTAAATGGGTTCTGATAGGTTGTGAAACATATTCATGAAAAACTTCTACTTCGATTTATGAAGGCTGCTTAGGCCGCATTACAGATTAAATCTTTTCCGCACTAGTTCCGTTTCATATTTCTCTTTTTAACCATACGATTTACATAATTCAATGGAACCGTTCACCTTTCTCAAACCTACGAATGTAACATTTGGAACGCGATTAATCCTTGGAAAACAGATCGAAGTTTTGTAGTGCTTATATTTTAATAATTTGACCAGGAGAATTTATGCTCAGTGAGAAAATCATTTCCCAGTGTCGATACTAAAATAATAGTTACACGTATAACATTCCAGAAGAAGTTTAAAATGCTCAGTCGCTGAGCGAAACCAGTCAAAGTCGATTAATACAATTCTAGGATAATACTGCAAGTTGTGTTTTATTCGATTGTTAAAATCGGTCAGTTCTTTTTAAACGACTAATTTAAAATTTGAACAGTTTTTCGATCCAATAGAGAGCGGAATTGTTTGCAAAAGCTTTCGCGTGTACTAAAAGATTTTCAATCTATTGATAGATGGGTCAATAACCACTGCGTGTATGCGTTTGATAAATGACAGGAAAAAACCGACCCCAAAGGAAACTCGTTATTGAAACGTTATGATTGATCACCCGTGTATCGGTAGCCTGTGTATGCTATTTTTCATAACTTTCAGTTAATCCAAATAACTGCATGGTATTAATGTGAGCTGGAAAAATAGATTTACTTTACCGTAGTCGCGCATTTTTGACTGGTCAGTAGTTAATATTACTGTTGTAATATTTCTTTAAAACATTGAAGTTTATTAAGTACATACAATTCATACACTTCTGTTTTAAATTCTGAAAACATAATCGATCTAAATTTGCCTTGTGCCATGATTTCTATAAAGAAATATAATTTATGTCATGGTGAATGATATCCATCTACGCTAGAGCTGGTCGGTTTTGGAAAATCGTTTTTTTTAGTTAAATTTACTACAGACGATACCCGGCTTTTTCAGTTTACAAACCAGGTTTCAAACTTTTTTTTTATTATCTATATATTAATAGTCGTTAATGTCCGTCCGTCCGTCCGTCTGTCTGTCCGTCTGTCTGTAAATTGTCCCCGATTTCCCCTTCCCCTCCTCCGCCCCAGCCACGCTGTCAACATTTTTTTATTCATACTAAAGAGATACTTTTTTCGTTTGTATATTATGGTCGCGATTTCGCCTTTTCGATGACGTCAAGAAAGACGGTCCCCCTCCCCCCCATCCTGCCCCGCTGTCGTCATTAATTCATTTCTTCATTTTTCTCTGACGTCATGAGTGAATTTTTGAAATCATGACATTTTTATTTTATTATGTGTAAAAACAATTAATTTTCAAAAAATATTCTCTCCAGCTGTGGGATTCGATACCATGCCCCAATTTTCATGCGCGTCGTTCGGACGGCTTACACACTGGTCTACGAATCCACTTGAGGAAAGCGATATAAAAACTTTATATAATTTAAATAATACAAAGCAAAAAATAAGAACGCGTTTTAAGTGAACTAATAATGACATCTGTGGGTGAAATCTTGCACTAAACGATATTGAATTCCAAGATTTCCACCTGCAGGGTTGTGAACGGCTATATAGGGCTGCTCAATTATATATAATAATTTAATTAACTATTTATTTATATATATACGAAAAATGGTTGTTAGCAAACTTAAACATTATTCCAAAAATTAAATAATTTACGAGGTCTATTTCTGCTAATAGGAAAAATAATTGTTAGCAAACTTAAAAATTATACCAAAAATAAAATAATTTACGATATTTCTGCTTCTAAGAAAAATGGTTGTTAGCAAACTTAAACATTGTTCCAAAAATTAAGTAATTTACAAGGACTATTTTTGCTACTATGAAAAATGGTTGTTAGCAAACTTAAACATTATTCCAAAAATTAAATAATTTACGAGGTCTATTTCTGCTAATAGGAAAAATAATTGTTAGCAAACTTAAACATTATTCCAAAAATTAAGTAATTTACAAGGACTATTTATGCTACTATGAAAAATAATTGTTAGCAAACTTAAAAATTATACCAAAAACAAAATAATTAACGAAATTTCTGCTTCTAAGAAAAATGGTTGTTAGCAAACTTAAACATTATTCCAAATATTAAATAATTTACGAGGTCTATTTCTGCTAATAGGAAAAATAATTGTTAGCAAACTTAAACATTATTCCAAAAATTAAGTAATTTACAAGGACTATTTTTGCTACTATGAAAAATGGTTGTTAGCAAATTTAAACATTATTCCAAAAATTAAATAATTTACGAGGTCTATTTCTGCTAATAGGAAAAATAATTGTTAGCAAACTTAAACATTATTCCAAAAATTAAGTAATTTACAAGGACTATTTATGCTACTATGAAAAATAATTGTTAGCAAACTTAAAAATTATACCAAAAACAAAATAATTAACGAAATTTCTGCTTCTAAGAAAAATGGTTGTTAGCAAACTTAAACATTATTCCAAATATTAAATAATTTACGAGGTCTATTTCTGCTAATAGGAAAAATAATTGTTAGCAAACTTAAACATTATTCCAAAAATTAAGTAATTTACAAGGACTATTTTTGCTACTATGAAAAATGGTTGTTAGCAAATTTAAACATTATTCCAAAAATTAAATAATTTACGAGGTCTATTTCTGCTAATAGAAAAAATAATTGTTAGCAAACTTAAACATTATTCCAAAAATTAAGTAATTTACAAGGACTATTTTTGCTACTATGAAAAATAATTGTTAGCAAACTTAAAAATTATACCAAAAATAAAATAATTAACGAAATTTCTGCTTCTAAGAAAAATGGTTGTTAGCAAACTTAAACATTATTCCAAAAATTAAATAATTTACGAGGTCTATTTCTGCTAATAGGAAAAATAATTGTTAGCAAACTTAAACATTATTCCAAAAATTAAGTAATTTACAAGGACTATTTTTGCTACTATGAAAAATAATTGTTAGCAAACTTAAAAATTATACCAAAAACAAAATAACTAACGAAATTTCTGCTTCTAAGAAAAATGGTTGTTAGCAAACTTAAACATTATTCCAAATATTAAATAATTTACGAGGTCTATTTCTGCTAATAGGAAAAATAATTGTTAGCAAACTTAAACATTATTCCAAAAATTAAGTAATTTACAAGGACTATTTTTGCTACTATGAAAAATAATTGTTAGCAAACTTAAAATTATACCAAAAATAAAATAATTAACGAAATTTCTGCTTCTAAGAAAAATGGTTGTTAGCAAACTTAAACATTATTCCAAAAATTAAATAATTTACGAGGTCTATTTCTGCTAATAGGAAAAATAATTGTTAGCAAACTTAAACATTATTCCAAAAATTAAGTAATATACAAGGACTATTTTTGCTACTATGAAAAATAATTGTTAGCAAACTTAAAAATTATACCAAAAACAAAATAACTAACGAAATTTCTGCTTCTAAGAAAAATGGTTGTTAGCAAACTTAAACATTATTCCAAATATTAAATAATTTACGAGGTCTATTTCTGCTAATAGGAAAAATAATTGTTAGCAAACTTAAACATTATTCCAAAAATTAAGTAATTTACAAGGACTATTTTTGCTACTATGAAAAATAATTGTTAGCAAACTTAAACATTATTCCAAATATTAAATAATTTACGAGGTCTATTTCTGCTAATAGGAAAAATAATTGTTAGCAAACTTAAACATTATTCCAAAAATTAAGTAATTTACAAGGACTATTTTTGCTACTATGAAAAATGGTTGTTAGCAAATTTAAACATTATTCCAAAAATTAAATAATTTACGAGGTCTATTTCTGCTAATAGAAAAAATAATTGTTAGCAAACTTAAACATTATTCCAAAAATTAAGTAATTTACAAGGACTATTTTTGCTACTATGAAAAATAATTGTTAGCAAACTTAAAAATTATACCAAAAACAAAATAACTAACGAAATTTCTGCTTCTAAGAAAAATGGTTGTTAGCAAACTTAAACATTATTCCAAATATTAAATAATTTACGAGGTCTATTTCTGCTAATAGGAAAAATAATTGTTAGCAAACTTAAACATTATTCCAAAAATTAAGTAATTTACAAGGACTATTTTTGCTACTATGAAAAATGGTTGTTAGCAAACTTAAAAATTATACCAAAAATAAAATAATTAACGAAATTTCTGCTTCTAAGAAAAATGGTTGTTAGCAAACATAAACATTATTCCAAAAATTAAATAATTTACAAAATTTCTGCTATTACGAAAAATAGTTGTTAGCAAACTAGAACATTATTCCAAAAATAAATAATTTACAATTTAAATACTGCAGGGCAGGGCTGTCGATATACGCCCCGAGATATTTCTTTTACTATCAGAATTTCTGGATTATTCAATAAATAGGTTAGTAATTTATTTTTCACGCCAGTAACTTTTCTGACTACTTAAAAATGCAACAAAAATCTCTCCGTTGAGGTCAACGGGCTTACAGCTAGTCAATTTTAAAACCTCAATATTTGCTTGTAACTGCCATGGTTACGAATACAACGAAATGAAATATGTACTTAAATGGTGAATACACGTTAATGAATACGCTACAAACATTATATTTAGATGTATTTGAAAATATTTTTTCTGGGAATTTTATTTTGTGTGAAACATATTTCCTGACGATCAACAACAAATAAAATTATAGTAAGTTGAAGAAGTTTTTTGTAAAAGTGATTTACGATGTTTAAAAAAGCCTGAAACCATTTTATTTGAATTAAACGTCGAAAATCGGTTTAAACAAAGTTTTAGGAAATATTGTAATTTGAAGACCGGTTCTTTCGAAAGCCCTAATCTATGCATACGAATTCCTAAAAGTAAGAATGATATAGGCATCGATTCATGTTCACCGTACAGCATGACCCAGTCAAAAAAATACTTTCCCAACATACCAATACGATGTCATATAGTTGATTGAATGTTAATTTATTTAACAATCGACTCTTAATTTAAAAAAAAAAACAATATCAAACTGCCTATGAAATTTAGAAAAGATTCTTCGCTCTACGAAATAACGTGCACAATTTCACTCTTCATACAAGGAATATTTATTTTGAGCACACGCGACATAATAGATCTATCTCGTTTGAACATACTATCACTAAACTGTGAGATCCGTAATATTCGTAAAAGATTTTTATCTCTATCTCTTCACATTATGATTAACAGTGAATCTGGTCCGTAGTTGTACTATTATGAATGGATCAACGTATTAAGACAGGTTTTCCGGGTATCAGTGATATCAAACGACGTTTATGGCGGCGTTAAAACCATTTGATCAGGTCTAATAAAATGCGCTTAGATAGAACTTTTTTTATTAACTATACTAAAATCTTAACCACCAAAAAATTAAAAATAAACGCGTCCTGAACGTGATCAAAACTCATAATGAAATGATCGCTTATTTATTGATATATTATATATTGTTTAGAAAAACTGTGTAAATTATACTGCATATTGTAGAATAAATTTTGTCTATAAATTGTCCAGGGATAGATAGTGCTGTTAACTAACTCATGAATATGATTTTGAGAGCAAGAGTGAGTTGTGTTATGCTTGACATTACGAGTGAAATGTATTACTTAGATCAGTGGAGGGGAACCTGCGGCCTCTTGGCTACTCTGATGCGGTCTTTTGACTTGATCAAAATATTCACTTTGATCAAAAAATTATACGCAATCGTTTGAAAAAAGAGCGTAATCAACCCATTATATCTTCGGAAGACGAAAAAAAGAGGACTGTGTCAACGTTTTCTTTACTGCGGCCTTATGTTGAATCAGATAAATGAATGTTGCCTTTAGAAATGAAAAGGTTCCCCACCCCTGACCTAGAGCTTGTAATTTACTGTCTAATTTCAATTACCGGTAAATAATCCTCAATTGATCAGGTCCGGTTTCGCTCATGACGAGCATTTTAAACTTCATTCAGTAAAATCAGTTGAAAATGCTCGTCATGACCAAACCGGTTCCGAACATATTTAAAAAATATCCAATTCTTACAAAAGATTGTTTAATTTTGACTATAATAGTGTTATGTTATTGTTTCGCTTCAAACCCATGCCTCGGTCCTAAAATTAAACTCCCGCTTTCTTTTACACATTCAACAATAAATAATACAATCCGATAACCATTATTTCTTTTTAGTTTCTTCTATACGCGGCTGTCATAAACGTTTATAAAAAATAATAACTCCGGTCGGAATGGTCGTGGAAGTCGATGAGTCGAAGCAAAAGTCGAGAGGAATGTGAAAGTGTCCTCACTCCTCAGTCCTCATCAGTCGAGTCATCACGCCGCACTGCGTTGAGATTGGTACCTGACTCAACCGAGACTGTTCGGCGATTGCCTATTCGAATGCTGCATTTCGACGTTCGCCTATTATTTATGCGCACCTGCATTCTACTACGAAATGAATCGGTTTATCAATTCCAGAGCTTCGCAAGCTCGGGGTTGATGTTCCGCTTGTTTTTTTTCTTCGTCGTACCCGCCCATGTGTACAAGCAATTAAAGAGGAGTAGAAAAATACAAAAAATAATCTAAAGAAAGTGGGTAGAAAAGTTACTTGTCATTCATGTATATATATATTCTATGAAACCTGTGGTTTCATTGTGAAATTCACCTTCAACCCCCTTTTCTTCTTCAACTTTAATGGCACTGTTTTCTAACTTCTATATTATGTATGTTAAAATGTTTTTTTACATGCACAAATATTTATTAGTTTACTTTGCTAATATAAAATGAAAATTGATAGCTTTGTTATCGTTGCTGTGCTAAAAATTGTGACACGTGTTTCGCCATTTTGATTAGCATCCTCAGACTAACTATCGTAACGTATTATTCAAGTAAACATTGATGCTAATTCTTAATTTATAAATTGTTAAATTAAAGTTGTGATTTTTTTTACTGCGTAGAGTGGGCTAGATGCAAATAATAATAGTGATTTACTGTTTGTATATGTTACAAAAACACTTTTAATTATTAATTAATTACTTGTGTATGTACATATCGTCCAATGACTACTGCCAATTAAATGAATAAAGAAAATAAAAAGGGCACTAAGTAACAAACAAAAAAAAAGAGTATTATGTTTTATGTGCCTTTTTTATTTCCTCACGATATCCTCACAAAATAATAGTTTAAAAATATAATTAACATATTTATCTTATTATTAGGTATGAAAAAACTCTACTTGTTACATCTTCGATATGCTAATTATTATTTAAATTTTAGTTCTTTCCCGGTCATTTCACACCCACGACGTAAATAAACAAAACGGTTTAATTTTCCACGTTGATTTGGGAACCCCTGCCGTACGTGTTGTAAGAGATATGTGTGGGTGAGTTCATCTACGTTCGTCAATAAATAATACAAGGCAAGATCGTTACGGCTATACAATGAAGTAAATAATATTCTTCGGTAAGAACGTCACGCAGGTGTTACATACACCTGATTAATATTCACTAATAATAATATTTTGAAGCCGGTGTGATTGACTGTGTTGTCTTCTAATTAAGCTTCGTTTATACTCGATTTATGGCATATCTTTAGTGTCAGTTGTTTTAACTTAATGGCTTCCAAGTGTCTAAAATACTTTTTTTTAAACAGCTATTCGTTGAAGCATTATTATGTCACACTAGGTTCGATGCAATAAAAGATGGTTCTAACGATACTTCTGGTGGTTCTTAGCCAATTTCATACATATCATCTTATTTTATATTCGATTCTTTGAATACACCGTAACCGTTGCAATGTGGTAATTCATTTTCAATATAAAATGGATTTCTTTAATCTATCTAAATGGATTGCTTTATGTGAAAGAAAAATGACAGCTATTTATATAATACACGTCATTGAGTTCAATTGAAAATTTCGCCGAGACAAATGAAAATTTTACGGGTCGTAGCGGCGTAGCGCGACGTTTTGTCCGACCGCTACGCTTAACAACGTCTCGTTTATTTTTCTCTTCTTGATTAAAAGTAGAAAACGCAATTATTAAATATACTCGATAAGTTTTAATATTTTTGGCTATTTTTATTTTTTGTTGCTATAGCAACATTTTCCGCCACGCTAAATGTAGGGCTTATACAAAAACCGACTTTTTGAAAAACCTGTTTTCTTATTCCAATACTCTCTAATACCCGGCTAACCTGATTTTAGAAGTTTCACAAAAAATGGATTATTCAACTCAAATAGTAAAAACGTGGTCATTTAAAAAAAATGTTTATTATATTACCTCTATCAAATAAATACTACATTTATAACCGGCGAAAACACAAAGCGTATGTCTATTATTAAGTAACCTAACTTTATTAACGAAAATTTCTGAATTAGAAACACTCTTTCGCTGGTTAATGAAGTAGTTTATATAGTTTTTAAGACATCGGATAGGAGAAGATCCAAATTTGTTATTTTGTTTTTAGTCTCGTTTAAGTAAAATTCGACCATCAGTGTTTTTTAGTACTCGTACTATTTTTTGGGTGTTCACTTTCAATACTTGGTTTAAAAAAAAATATATTAATAAAAAACACAATATTCGTTTGTACTTAATTTCCACTCTTATTTATCAAGATCAGGACCGGTTTCGCTCATGGCTAGCATTGTCAACTGACTACTAGTACTACGCAATTATTATTGATGTTCACTAACTCTTCAACAAAACATGTTTCATGTAATTTTATTTTTTAATATGCAGTTTCATTTTTTTTTAATAAATTGATTAATATATTAATTATTGTTGATATAATATATTAATATATAATATATTCTAATATAAAAAACCGGGTAAGAAAGTTGAAAAAACTTGTTTTTCAATCCCGATTTTTGAAAACCGACAAGCGCTAGTCAAATGTAGAAAAATATTGATCAATAGTTAGATGGTTTTTCTTTGCGAATATTGTACTTACGCCGGTAAATCGACCCCTCGGTACTATGTACATCTATTACGTGAGCGTACTGTAGCACAGTGTTCTTCAACCTTTTCACATCCGCGGACCGGTAATAATTGTAAAAATATCTCGCGGACCGGCGTCAACCGAGATTGCTCAATTAGTTGGTTGGATGACATATAGATCGTGTCACTATTGAAAAATTCAAATGATTTTTAGAAAGTACAAACCTTCAAATAACACTTGTCAAAATTTCATAAAAATTAAGGTTTTGTTCACAAGTTACAGTACAATGGTTTTAGTGACGCTACTTTTACCATTTTCAAAACAATGGAAAAATCATAATTTCGTGTGTTGATAAAGCATTGCTTTTTAATTAGAAAAAATACCGTTCAAGTAAAGAAATGGTAAAGAAGTGATTTACTGATTTCTGAACGCTCTGGTTGCCCAAATTCGGCAGTCGTTCCAGAAAACATAAAAAAGTTCACAGTACAGTTTTAAACGATCTTGAATTGAAAATACGTGAGATAACTGACACCTTACAGATATCAGAAGATAGTTCATTCACCATTTTTCATCAACATCGAGGAGATAAACAAGTCGAAAAATAAAAGCCTTCGAGGACCGGTGCCGGTTCGCGGACCATAGGGTTGAAGAACACTGCTGTAGCAGTGTACAAAAATTGCGTCATTTCGCCGAATTTGATAGTCGGGCAGGTCTACGTCAGCTAGCCTTCTTCGATCGCTTCACACCACAAATTTATATATTGGCAAAGCTTTCTCCCTCCTCCTTTTACGTTGCGTGTTTTTTTTTTTTTTAATATTTTGGTCGCATAACTTACAAACGAAGAACACTTCGAATGATCATGTTTTTATGTCTTTGGATTTTTCCAATTTATGGTAAAAATGCTACTTCAATATTCGTATGTCATACCGGTAAGCTTTAACCTATTTTTCCTGAATTTGTCCGTAATTGATGCAAATAAAAAAAAACACTGCTTACTCAGACAGGTTCAAATCTGAAAAAAATACTACACGAAACGATCCCCACACTTGCTATCTGTAGACTGATTGAGACTGATGCAATCTCAACTTTTATTGTGCCATGCATAAATGGAGTGGAAGTAAAAATACTAAATGTTACAATATTTGAACACTGGGCAAGAATGGGTTAAGGCAAAGTTACTTGATCAAATTTATTTTAATACATTCGTGGCGAATAAAACCTTTTTATACAAGATTGAATTATATGGTCAATCGTCGTATCGTTTACATCAGTTACTGCTGATCAAATTTTCAGGTGTTAATGGAATTATTTTAATACTGTTTTTGTACAACACATCTTGATGAGCGTGCAACTTAATACACCATTACTTTTATTTATTAATGAATAAGTATTATGTTACTCATGCATCATCTTTTTTCTTAATCATAGACTTATTTCTTAGAAATTCTTATGTAGGTATATTTACTTAATGGTGAAAATAAAATTATTATATGTGATTAAATAAAAAAAAAATGCAGTTACCAGAAGCTGTCGAAAATTCACACCTTAATGAAGGCCTCCGTAATGGTATGCTCATCAACACCGTGTTGAAGTAAAAATAAAATTGCCTCTGTAGTGAACGGCCGCAGGCCTATTGTTAAAACCGCAAATATATTTCGCCTCTTTGTAACGCTAACACCACTTTATTTATTTAAAATTACAAGACAGTCGTAAAAAAACAAAATATTTATTTGTGTGCGTACTGTTTGCGCACCAGTCCTTCTCTCACCTTCCGGACAGGCGATGTTAATGACATTTCAGCGGTCTGATGCGAACGGTAACTTGTGGTGTCGAATCTGCCTTTCTTGACGTCGGATTCTAAAGAATGTGGGTACAAGATACTCACTTACCCAATAGTCGTCGCTGTCACCCTGACGGTCGTGACTCGACTCAGACCTTGAACCCGCGGCTATAATATAGTTTATGTTATTGGTTATCTCACCTTTGGTTCTATTATTTCCCATCGAATGTTCACACACCTATGATACATTCGATGAATAATTATTATTCACCAGAATGGCAGTTATTAATAATAAAATAAGCCAAGGCACTTTAATGGCGATAGGTAGGACGTATGTTATTGCTTGCATGGCAGACACTCGTCGGGTATGTCAGTCTTCCGATGGCATCCAAGAGATATCGTTCGACTAGTCTAGACTTAACCGGATCGATTAAAGAATAATTTTCTGCTGCAATTTATGGTAATGGTTCAAAAACCCATACAGCAGTAGAAGTAGATTGACAATTATTCTCATTTTGAGTCAAACAAAATATCTTTTGAATATATCATTATTATTAGAGTAAATCATTCTTAATAAATCGATAATGGAGTCAGGAAACATCATTTGTCTATGAATATACATACATGTTATTAACAAACAGTACATATGTAAAGTTGACGGCACCAATTAACCGGACTATGTGAGGTATTACTGTGTATATATTTATTTTGAAAACATATTTTAACAGTTAGTTGTACGACAGTTCGACTGTATCCTTTTCGGGTGCCTATTATCAATACAGCTATATAGAAATATTTAGTATGATAATTTAGCAGATAAATGGTAAGGGAGTGAGTTATTATATGCGATTGTTAATGATAATATGCCTTGTCATAATTTGAAGCAAAGTTATTCTGAATGCTCGGAATGTAAATGACTGCTTACTGGCACCGCTCACGTTTTCTTTTATTTGCTGTCGCACGACTTCCTTTGGCTGATTTAATAATGAATTTTTATCGGTGATTATAAACTTTATTTCCAAATAGAACGATATTTATTTTAAGATGTTGTGTAAACTGCGCAGCTATTTTTTAACTATTCATGATATCAATCGAGCATCTGCTATCGTATACATACATAGGTAAATCAGAACATCTCATAGTATTATTTCAGCGCATTCAAGAGAGCTTCATTTTGATGAATCGGCAGATAGCCTTTAAAAGTCATAACAATGTATTTGACAAACAAATATAGTAAATAAATTATCTCTCCCCTTTCCGAATTACTATTAATCCGAGTGGTGCACTCTCTCATTTCTTGGTCGTGTCGTCACTCGTATTTTCTCTTTTTATTAGATTTAACCCCCAGACACGAGTGTCTAAAATAGATTTTTAATAGCGGCTGATTCACATGAATAGTAGAATGAGCCGCAGATAACAGAAACAAATAATAGTTATAAAAATTGATTTTCCGTTTTGAACAACTTTTCTGGTGACATTCTGAGCAAATATAGAATCAACTTTTATTCACCACTTTAAATATCTCTTACAAAAACAGTTCTTAGTGTGTTTACAATGTTTTGAAATCAAACAGTTTACCATCTATTAAAACTGTGTACCAATTTTTTAAAAACCGTTTTTTTGATTAAATAAAATACGATAAAAATTATAAATAACTAGAGTTCCAATATCATATTTATATTTATCTAGAATGAAATCGGTAAACTTTCTGATATAAAAATGGACACCAAAAAAAGCATTTTTGGCGTGCTGTGCACGTCATCCGGTCATGAAGTGTATTTTTCTCAAACATGCGAACGTATTATCAGATGAAATTTTGTGAACAAACAAAGCAATTGATTTTAAACCCTGAACGCATCTTCGTTAATAATGTAAGAAGTAAATTTGTTAGCTCCTGATAGTCTATCAACTTAACAGTTCATTATTCCTTCGAATATCGAATGTCATCATATTGGTAAAATTGAAAAAAAATACTAATTATGCTAATGGCTTATTAGTTTCACGTTACTCTTCACGGTTCGTTGTCATGTAGCACAGAGGAAAAAACACACTTGATTACAACCAACTGTTGAAACAAAATTATCATAGATAAATATTTAATTCATAAAGGCCACATGTACTACTTCTCAAAAGAGCCTGAGTAAAAACTTCAGCTCATCATAATTCATTTGTTAAATGATTTAATACGCGTTGAGTCATCTGAGCAGGCAAGCGGAATAACGTCATAAATAATGAGCCACATTACATTATGCACTGAATTTAATATGCATAATACTGATACGTTATAGCAGAACACTACTCAATCAAAACACTCTTTTGGTTACTTACTTACCTAACTCTCTCTCTAACTTAACTTAATTATGCAGGGAAGCTATCTCCAACAATGACTTGTAGAACGATTTGCTTTAATTGAGAACAATATTTTTTAAAAAGGTTTCCCCAAATAAAATTTCAGTCGAACGTGTTCAAATTGCATACAAGTTCCCGGACGCCTTAGCGTCCTAGAGACCAACCCTGATGATAACGTAGCTGAACATCCAGGGAGGTAATATCCTATATTGGCAAGGCATTGAAAAACACAAGTACACAATGTTAATATAATTCTCATAACACTTATTTTATATTTTTAATCGTTTTCGTAGGCAGAGGATTTCGCGATGTTTGATATTTACGACTTAATTATTTTGAATGCCTAATTACAATTACAAAGTATCATGAATCGGATTTGGTTGTAAATGATACGGCGAACACTGTGACGAATAGTGATGAAATGTAAAATTATTGTTTTTCTTTGCGATTTTAATTTCACATTCCGATTGTCTATATTATAATCGAATTGTGTTAGTATGCAAGAATTCAGAGTATGCCATATTTGTCAACACTATTCAATTAATTGAGATTGAATGTTGAATTATTCCTGTGTGTATTTAAGTATGATATGATATACCAGAAACAAAGAGGAAATGCTAATCTCATTGTCTCTTTTCTAATCGATGCTTAATTTCTGGAAACTCTAAAATTTTCGTGAACAGTGATGTTTTTCTTCGCATAAAAAAACAATTGTATTGCATGTATCAAAGTATTGGCGTTTGAAGCTTAAACAGTAATGCATCAAATTCCCCAAACATTGTTGTGATCAAATATTGGTTCGCTTAGGAAGGTACAACTAACGTAACATAAATAGACAATTGGGCTGAATTTGAATAGTTCAAATTATGTACATTCACACAAGTTTTGTCACTAACGACCTGGGTTTCGCCTTTCGGCATCTTCGTGCGTTCAAGTGCGCGGATGAACTTGAACAGACGCTCAGTAAATAAATGTATCGTGTTTATTTAAGAAATAAATGTATCACTAAGTTTAAAGCCATTGCTGGCGAAAAGGATTAACCCATGGGAATGCCTACAGATTTGAAAGGTGGATAATTTTAAGAATTGGGTTGAGTTAAACAAAAGGGAATCAACTGCAAAGTAGCAGAATGTAGATTTTGAATTTTAAAGTTTTGGCATATATTTAGATTTTCAAGTAAATGTTGTGAATAAGCATAATAGATACTTTGAACTTGGTTCCTTTTTTGGTGAGTATTTTCTCGCTAAGCAAAAACGAAATAATGCAAATAAAACTAGGCCGAAATTTCCCCTTTTCACATTATAAAGAAGTTCTGCCAAGCAAAAAACATAATCAAGAAATCATTACCTCGCTGTTCATACGTCATTATGACGAACACGGACAGCACTATCTCTGCCATCGTTTCATAAGACTGCATAACCTCTCAGAAAGTGCATCGCGATCACAAAAAATGTCTGAGAATGAAACTAGCCTAACGGAAATGTGGTCGTGTTTTTTTGTCCTCACAGTACATACTTCTTACCGCGTAATTCAGCCCGGCTGATGGGATACAAAATAATTCATTTTTTTCTTCTTCTTATTCTGGCAGCGAAATTCTCGTGGCAGGCTGGCTGCTCAGCTTTTTGTGATAGTTTATTGTTTAATCAATCGGAATCATAATAATATGTGTTTGCCGCATTTTTTGTGTTCATTTAATGCGTGTTGTAAATATTTCGACAAACATTCTGCTACAATTTAACTGGGCTTGCTGAGCTAATCTTATCATTATAATCGTAAAGTAATGCCTTTAACTTCCCGATGATATACACTTTCCCGCGGATGCTCAATCTGTCATGAGGAAAAATCATCATCGCATGTATGCATTTTTTGTATATCTCCTAGGTCTTTTCCCATATAGTCGTCAGCAATGGTTCCCAGATTCCTTAATGTAAATAAGAGTGATTGCTATTTTTTTATACTGTGGTGTATCAAAGTTTTATTGTAATAAATCACATGTGCTTCAAAACAGTCAACTTTGCTTAATAAGCAAGTACCCATAATCCTTTTTTGCATGGCTTATTTATGTTCACGTTTTCGAAATAACACGGGTCAAAATAATATAATGGAACCTATTACTCATTTATCTAAATTCACATTTTTTTTACACGGTTTTAAGGCTGTTTTACATGAAACGTACATATGTTCTGTATATAAATGGATTTAGCGTACTTTAAATTATGTTTTTCTTTGCGGCCCGAACCCACGATAATTTGTTTTTTGCGGCCCACTAGAAGGTCATCACTGTGCATCACTGCCTTTGTCAAACATTTTCTTTGTGGAATTCGTAGACATGCAAATGCTTACGAACATAATTTGTGCACGGATTTTACTGAATAGAATAAGGCTATTCTGGTAAAATATTACTCCGAGTATATATGATTGTACGTTAGATTTTTAATAGAATTTTTTAAATTTCAAGCTCTTTGACATGTGCGGAAAGAGTTCCGTTTCATCACTTTATTCACCAAGTTTGCATATATGCTCACTTTTAGGGTGTTCACTGTCAATACTTGGTGGAAAGGAAAGGCATCGTCAACTGAACAGTTGACGATGCTCGTAATGAGCGAAACCGGTCCTGACATATTAAATAAAGTGGAATGAAGTACAAAGGAATATTGTGTTTTTACTTGCACATATGCGTTAAAAAAAGTGATAACGCATGAAGCGCTGTGACTTGTTTATGTCAGTATTTTAGGTTGCTACTTGGAACATTTTCTTTCCAATGAAATTATTTTTCTTTTTGATAATGAGGCAGTCGTGTTTGTTAAAAATAATTTCATTCAAATTACATTTCTGTTGTAGCAATGAATCTAGACACCCTTCTTTCTATATATTGTATGATCGATCAAGTAATCTATGAATACTAACAACAACTAGAAGATACCCAGTTCAAGGCATAATCTTGACATATTTCACACCAAGTGCAAGAAAAAATATCAACACTTGTATTTTATACGGTAATATTTTTTTCCTTTCAGGAGAACAATATTTAATACGAAACATCTGAAATTCATTTGAATCGTTCAAATTATGTAGATTTACACAAGTTTTGTCACTAACGACCCGGGTTTCACTTTTTGGCATCTTCAGGCATTCAAGTGCACGGATGAACTTGGACTGACGTTTAGTAAATAAACGGATCACTAATTTAAAAGATATTCATGGCGACATGGATTAACTTTACTGATGACGTTCAATTAGCTTGGGAAATAGTTCTTGTAGGTTTTTGTAATTAATGTGACTATCGTAAAAATGTTAAAACATGGTTATGCCTACAGATTTAAATGGTAAGTAATTTCAAGAATTATATTTATTTTGATCGCTGCAAAAATTTTATGAAAATTTAATTATATTTACTTACATATAGAATACAAAAGAGAGAAATTCCACCAAACACCTTCAGTCGAAATCTTAAATTGTTGAATTCATACTTTTTATTTTAAAATCAACAGTTTTTTTAAACTCATTTTATGTTTTTTTTTTTTTTAATGAAACCCTCAACACTGACTATAATAATATTGTTTATGGTTCCTAAAAAGAAAAGTTTAAATACTTGTGGTTATCAGATATAGCATTTTAATAAAATTACTCAGATAACGAAGAGATAATAAAAACTAGATAATTATTTGATTGCCTCTATATTTTGTTTGTGTTGCCGATTAAACAGTCTCTTGTTAAGTGTTGCGATCACAGTTGCTTAGTACAAAAAATAAGTCCAGGCTTGTGAAACAATAATTGGGAGTGTTTTAAAAAAAACTATTCTCTATAGCTCTTTAAATATCTCTTCAGTGTTGTTGTCCTAAAATGAGTTAAAATATAACCATAGTTTTATATTTCACTGAGTTATTTGAATAACTTTCACGGTGTCTTATGATGGCTTATTCCTTGTTTGACGAAAATCGTCCCTCCTTTGTGATTTGATACTGTGCTAAGTGTTCCAGTGTATATTGGTCCAATTATTTTTGGGTGTGTCGATACGATAGACTGATTTTAATCAAGTTGTAGGATTTTGCGAAAAATGCGCTATAATTTCGATTACGATAGCGATGAGTAAGTGCCATTTCCTTTAATACTTAGATATACTGATTTTTCTCTCATCGTTTTCCGATTAAATGTGTATAATGGATTTCGATAAAGGGTTTGGCGTGGTCATCAATAATAGTTGCTTCCAGATAATCCAATCCAATAAACATATTCATACTTATTATCAGAAAACATAAACTTGATGAATAACTTTTTTGAGTTCTCTGTAAAGGTATATTGAAAAATATATTTTTTGTACAAATTCCATATATTAAATAGTAGAACAAAGTGTTTTTTTTTATTATTATTAATGAATACATAAAACTGTCTAATTCTAATTATTTAATAGAATTTTTCGGCTTAATTTTAAAAACATTGAAGTTACTTATTGGAAACTTGTCGATAAGTTTATTTTTTAATTAACGATGTCATTTTTTTGCAAGCATTACAATCTTATATTTAAAAAAAAACTCTTATTACATATCGTCACATTGCTATTAAGAACTCTTCATTGAAAGAATGTTCAGAGAGTGAAAAAAAGCCTGGTAATGTAACATAACATTTAAGAAAATCCATAATCAATAAATCTACCAACATTGGTTGAGACGTACGAGGTTTTAATTGAATGTTGATATCAAGTTACTTACGAGTTTTTTTTTAATTTGACACTATAATAAGTCTACATTGTTAAGAAACTACATTTTTACAAAAAAAATTGAACTTACGAAGGCTTTAATACTATTTGACAATATAATTCAATCTAGAATGAAGTACATTTAAAAAATAATACTGTGTGCCTACTTGATGTTGCCAACATAATAATATTTTATAACTTGAAGACAAATATAGTTTTTAATTATAAGTAATAACAATACTTAATAGTGAAAAAGCTTTCAGGAACCAAACGAATGCTCACAATGAATGCACTGTCATTCTCACCTGCTCTTCTCCATTCTTTACTGCGTCAACGCCACTTGTGATTGTCTTTGTGTCCCACCCCTGACACGCCTGTCTTTTCCGGCGCCAGGCTTTGAGTTGTTTCGCTCGAGAGGGTGTACTCGCAAACTGCGCGACTTAAGGGTCGGTACATGTTATCACCTTGCACTTCTTATCAAGGGGGCGTCCCTTCAATCTCCTGTTTCGCTGCGACGCCTTTTTTAATGACTCGGGAGTATTGTTTTCCAGCTGACGCTTACAAAATGAAATTGCGTGACGTAGAATTTTTTTATATTGATATTTTATCAGAATATTTTTTTAGCGACTCGTAATGTTATCATCGTTATCTCTCGCTTACTCATCGCATGTCTGCTAATAACTTTTAAGCCTTAAATGCATAGTTTGATAAAGGTATTGAAATACTCTTCACTGCAGTGTAATCAATAATATAATTTGTGAAGTACTGTAATTAATTCACATTTTTTTTTTGCATTTTAGACCTTCAATTACACGAATAAAATCAAACAGCCACAAATGGTAATCTTTAATGATTGAATTATTTACTAAATTTGCACATAATATTTTGCTTTCGTAGCAAAAAGTATTATGTTACGTAAGAGTCATAAGATATAGTTCCTAGCTGGTTTCAGCTTCACGCCATCTTTAGAATTATGCTTAAACGTATTTTTGTAGATAATGACCATCTTAATAGATACTACACCATCTTACTAACTCTAATTTATTTAGATATAAATTGATATATTAATTCTCGGTCGATAGTGTAAAATTATTGTATTTTTTATTTGTCTTGGTCTTTGTTATGCCACAATTTCAGTATTAACAGTTATTTGGTAGCTATGTATGTTTGATTGCTTGTATCAATGATTGGGGCGGTTGTATTATATGCATTTTGATTTTTTCCCACCAAGATCTAACTAGTAAATATCGATTCAAACTAATTATTAATGTACGTTCTCTGCAACACTTTCAATTTTTAATACTCGTGATTTTTTATCGATATCAAAGTTTAACACCAATGTTTTGAGTATTACGCAACTGAAAAAAGACGAATTTCACAAATCCATTCCGTTGTGCAATGCCTTTTTTCATTATTCCAGTCACTTAGCATTCAATATTCATTACCGATCACTCCACGCTCTTTGCCTACTGATTTAAAAAACAATGCATGGTTACTTAAGTACATGAACGTTTGCGTTTTCTGTTAGCATAAAAGATTCGCATCTGCACACTTTGCTAGTGGTGGGTGATTCGGCCGCTTACTCTCTCCTCTCTGGTCTATCCAACCTTCCTCTCCGTTTTCAATTACAACGCCTTAATTGGACGTCGGCGTCGTTATTAAGTTAAACGTCACGTAGCTCGTCTGAAGGCCGGATGTTCAGGTTCAGGGACCTGGAGCGTCAATTTCTATGGGCGGTCTCTGCGTTTCAATTAACCTTTAACATGTTTCCTCATTATTTGGCACTGTTTTCAATTCATACTTGTATTCGTCTTATATACTTCACGGCACAACTGTAATTATCAATTATATTTGCATCTTGTGAAAAAAATGCGCCACTTTATCTTTTAGTCCGATTATGTCGTCATTGACAATGCGTTAAGATACATTAGTTTTGAACGAATGGGCAGTTCTCCATTCAGCTAGCTTATCTTTTCATCTCAATGTCGAAATGTCCAACAATATTATGGAGCCTAAAACGACAAACTAATCAGTCTAATTGACAATCAGATAAGAAAACAAAAAAATGGTAATGCAAAAAACGTTAAATCGTAATTTTCACGACAATTTTTTTTTAAACAAGACATTTTAATATATTTTAGACAAGCGTCAAAATGTCTGGAAATATTATGATGATAGACAAGTATAAGTTATTTATTATAGCAGTATACAGCAGCTAGGTATACTGGTTTAAATCCTGAAACGGATTCGGTCGTAATTTAATCTGAATATACTTTTATTTATTATTAAAGCCAGCATCTGGGTCTTGAATGTCGTACGTAGAAAACATTTTTACGTGATCGTAAAAACTCTAAGTGCCAATTTAAAATTCATTAAAACCAGAGCCTTAAAATTCTGTTCGCTCTTTGAATACATTTTTATCATTTTAATTTATTTTTTTATTTTCCTTTAACAAATATTTTTTGTATTGTATGCTTACAAACGATTTTTTTAAATTACCCTTTGTTATGATAGTACTTAATGAAATAGTTATGCATCCTGGAATAGTCAACTTATTCATAGCCGGGAAACTTTCCAGACTAACATAGCCATAAAAAACTGTAGCGGAATTTTCCGTGTGAGGATATGGCGGGAGAGACCTTTCCAATTTCCGCACGTAGCTGAAGTAACGACAGCCAAATACACAACATTAACGTTTAGTTATATAGAGCACTGTGTGAAGTTTCCTGTATGCCTTCTCGAATTCCTTCCGGCGTATCCAGTGACACTTGCAGCGTCATTTCCAACAACGACGCCCCAAAGCTCTCGTACAACTGCTGACAGGACAGACGTTGAGCATTTGCATTTTTTTTTTAAATCGACATACTATGATGTATTGTACGATTCATTTATTAAACTGCATCTTAATAAAATATGTGTACATTTAATTAAAATTAGTGGTATATGTTACGGTACCTAGTTATTTTTCCATTACATTGACAAATATGTAATCAAAATAAAATAATAAATGCTCGCTGAAAATGCTTAGGGAACCCGATACGATTGCTACATAATTCTACAGTACAACTTCAATTACCCGGATTAATTGGAGATGAAAGTAATCCGTATAAGAAACAAACCGAATAATCGAAAACAATCTTAATTTACATGGAAAGACATTCAGCATGAATAATTTGTATTTGTCTAGATTTACATATAGTTTTCCTGATTATATCCAATTTGTCCTTTAATGATACTACAACACGTTTTCTTTTCGGTGACATATCGGTTGATCTTCATAATGGGCTATGATAGGTATGGATGCCACTGAATTGTTGACTTTTCAACCTACGAAAATAAAACCATCATCTCTTATACCCATGTTGTAGATATAAATTAAACGACTTTATGGAAAAGATGACGCATTTTTTGCGTTACCAAAAATATGTCAATATAGTTGAACATATTGCACGCTTTGCCGTCAATGTCGCCTGTCCACACGGAACCAGTTTTGAAATCGACATGTTTGAAAGATAAACAACAAATTTATGGCCAAATCATATTTTTAATAAACATTCCTAGCCTTTTCGATCGCATCACAAAATAAGTGTTACGTCACCTACGACATGGCGGTTTGTGATGCATTGTTTTGAAATTTTGATATTTCGATAAATTGAACTAATTATAATGTCATCTTTCCGCAAACAGCGATTATGTAAATATTGTACGAAATACTAAAACTGTTTACACAAATGAATAAAGTTAGTATTAAAATAATATTGATGGGTCCGTCGCGTAGCGGTCAACTTCGTTGACTTCTGTTTCAGATCGCACGAGTTCGAGTACCGGTACGAATAGCATTTTGTAAATAGATTTCTCGATAATTTGTTTAAAGGTATGGGTGTATGTGATGTCTAAAAATTCCCTCCCACAATTCCAATTCGTAAATAACGAGGGGTAGCGAGGATTAGTTAACCACGTCATAGCCATAACTGTCTATCGCTACTACTCTCTAAAATAGAGGTTGAGTAACTGAGTAAGAATAAACTTCTATTGCGATACCTCCATTAGGAGGCCATATGCTCCAAAATAGGAGTGGATATGGATTTCAAAAATAAACATTTTTGCGTGGTATTATAATTTAAAGAAATGATTTTTTTTTTGTTGAATTACGTAAGCCGGCTCCGTTGCCGAATTGTCAGTGTTCTTGGGCGTTCCATCCGTTTTCACACATAATTTTTTTGATTTTCAAACGCAAGAATGTCGTGTTTTGAATCCTTCCGCTTTTCTGTCAGGTCCAGAAATTATGATAGTTTATAATTGATACTAATGTCCGACACAACATGCGGTATTTTCGAATAAATGAATATTAGTATATAAAATATTTAGTCAATAATACAGATGTTTTGATAACTACACGAACACGTTCCAATGTAAGTATAAACCGTGTAACATTATTTTTATTTCAGGCTTACTTAATGACCGTTTTTTTTCATATCAAACCTTTTTACTTATACGATTTATCGACTATAGAATTCATTTAGATTTACTTTAAGCGATAACGAAAATAAGGCAATTTGAATTTATATATTGCTTAATGTTTTATTTAACCTTTTTACTGACTAGTTTTATGTTTTTTTTTATGAATTACATTATGTTTGATTTTTGCTCTATTATCGATTGATGACATGTATTTGATAAGATAATAATGTTTTAAACACAGTTTTAAAACGTTGTACCACGACGCGTTTTGTTTGAACAATATTGTCTTGTTAAACAATGCCGAAAATCCATTGTCATAAAAAATATTGTTGCGATAGTATAAAGTTGAACTCTAGCAAGGGCATTCTAGGTAACAGTAAAATAATTTGATTAAACAATATTTCATATTGACATTCTACAACTATTTGAAACACATATTCAAATTGATTTAAACGTGAAAAATTTATTGCACATTTTATTTTTAATGAATTGTATTATATAATATATGTTAATATATTTAAGAATCTAAATCGTTGATCCGATCTGGATTGACTAGAAATCATATGTATGTTATTACTGTTTAATTGATTTTAAAGGAGTATTTCAATTTGATACTGTATTAATTATAAATATTCAAATGAAAGGTGTGACCGTTGAATTTACAGGAATGTTGTGCTACTTCGTGAATGAATATATGGGTATTTTTTGTTGTTTCAAATCCACTTTTTTAAATATAAATTCCCAGTTCGTGATATGTTTCGCCACGTAATACTAACTCGCTAAAAACGACGTAACAACTCTCAAGGGAAATACGCTACGTCGGTTTATTCGTTTTGTAGACGCTCTTTTATTACTGTTATTGGCGTAGACAGTACGCCATCTACGCTGGATACATTATACTCCTGCAGTCAATATTATATAAGGTCATATTGGATGTTCGTTGATATATTATTCATCTAGTGATCGAGTTAAATCAAAAACTCGTACGTAATTTGTTATTTGAAAACCTATATTTATTTCTTTATCCTAATAGTTTTAGAATTTTCCAGCGATAAAAATAAATATAATTCTTGAAATTACCCACCATTTAAATTTGTAGGCATTACCATGTTGTAACATTTTAACGATTAATTTGAAAAACCTACCAAGACTATTTTTTTACGGAAATATTTCATCGGTTAATTGAAGTCATTTAAATTAAATCAATACTAAAGTTATTTAATGTCGCCGTCAATGATTTTTAACACTTGCGTACCGGAACGTCGAAAATAGGATTGAGGTATACAAAGTGACCCCAGACAAATTTGCGTAATATTTGCATTGATTGAGGTATCATTGCAGATTACAATAAATACCAACTAGATATTATTGGTATTTAACGAAAGATTCAAAATAAGAAGAACTTTGCAATGCGAATGCACCCCATAAGTACCCGAAGATATACTTGGTGATATATTTATTTCTTACATAAACACGATACACTTATTTACTAAACGTCAGTTAAAGTCCATCCGTGCTCTTGAACGGCTGAAGATGCCGAAATGCGAAAACTGGATCGTTAGTGACAAAAGTTATATGAATGTACATAATTTGAACGGTTCAAATTTATTTCATTATCGCTGATTTAAACTGGTTTTATAGGTAATTACGTTAACCATTAATATTTCTTGATGGAAAGACATCATATTAAAAATACGAATACAAATTTCAGTTAACGTTTCTTTTACCCGTATAATTTATTTATATATGACAGGGAAAGAATTGCTTTCACTTTCTGAAAAAGAGGGTTGATCAATTTTCGCGTCTAGAAAATCAAAATATTCACTTTTACTTGAAACACAGTTGCGTACATTATATCAATATGAAATTTGAAAACAAACAAAGATACTACTTATTTTCTCTATTGATTCTTCAGTTTTTACGTGTTCTCTGTTAGTTGTGGCTTACTTTCAAGATTCGCCCTCGACGTATGTCCGTACATATTTGCGTTGTATACTACTCTATTAATTAAGCCTTATTTCCCAAATTTCCTTGCATATAAAACATTACAAAAATATATACAGTAAAACGTTGATGTAAAAAAAACATTTACAAACAGATTTAAGTGGGTAACGAAATATTTAAATATTTTTTATACTTATTACCTATGGTCTTATTTTCTGTAAATCTAAATTCAGTTGTGCCACCCATTAAATGTACACCAGACATGCAAAATGATTTTTCTCGTTTTCCCGCCCGAAGTGCTTCCGTTTCGGCGGGAAGCGGATCCGGACGTGACACGTGACCTTTCCTTTGGCGACCTTCAGCCGACTGGCGAACTTGAATTGTATGAATCAATCATCTTTTTGTGTCGCGCGACACTTCAAAAATTAGTCATGCATCATAAAAACATAATGTACGAAATCTTGTAATAAAAAATACATATTATGCATAATATCAGATTTGTGGAGTGTAGATATAAACATGCAGAACTCGACTAATGATTGGTTTTACCATGTTTTAAAATGAAAAAAAAAAGGATTCGGCCGCGATGATGTGTAGCATAATATGGACTTAGCAGGTAAAAAATGAGATGGTATTAATTAATTCCTCAATTCTTTCGGCTTCTTGCATCGTCAGAACCATTTTATATTAACATAAACACGTACAGTATCCATTATCTAACGCCGCTTTCAGAATTTGCATAGGTAAAAAATGAGGCTAAGAAAACCTTTTGTTACTCAATTATCTAATTGATCTACATTTCTTTTTATGGGTATAATAAACCTATGGAGGGAACTCCGACTCATTTTTGTGTATTTTTTAATATTTATTTTAAAAAAAAGGAGGAGTTACCTGGTTTTTACGAGTCCGATTTCACAGTCCCTATATAAACATAACGTTAATTCTTTCCCTTGAATGCAAACTGCAGTATACAGTAAATTAAGTCGAATTTCTTGGGATGCGAATCTCTTGACCCTACTTCCCAACTTCTACTACCCAAAAGCTCAGTGCTTTGCTTCTATACGAACACTAACTGTAGTTTATTATGTTTTTCTTAGTCTAAATATCTAATTTCATTTTATCAAATTTAAATTTCATGCATTTAGTATTTTATTTTTAATCTACCATTTACAGATAGAAAAGCGTACGAGAATTGGGAAAGGACAGCGTCCAAAAGATTAATCCACACACGTCACTATACTGTAATTGATGGATGTATCAATGTTTTATTATTAAAATTTTCCTGCGATAAATGTTATCACAAAATATTATCTGCATGACTTATTTCATGATACTGCTAAGATTCTCAGTGACTCATTTACGACTAACTAATAAGATATCTATAATATTTTTATTGAATAAAATTGTTATAATTATTGAATATTTTTTTAGATGGAATCATTTCGAAAACTTTCCTTTTTCTAAGTACACATATATATGTACACATACAATATAATATTTTAGAATTATAGTATACCAATATTCATGGTCTGAAAATATTTTATCACCCGGTTTCTTGGTTTCTAAATATAGAATTTATATTCAATTATTTATTATTCAAATTTATTTAAAAACGTTAATATTTGTATTTGAAACTGTCATAGTAACAAATACATCGAGAACAAATGTGTACATAGTTTGATTAAAAGTCAGTAGGTAGGAGGTGCGCATCAATGAAGTATTTAAAAAAAAGTCTTATGCATTTATCCTCGGTTATACTCAGTTTTAAAAAATAACAAGTATTTTTTTTGCTATATTAATTGAACTTTCTTTTTTATATGTAACTTCTAAAGTTGGGTTGGACCGAGTTTTAAGAAATACTGGAATTCGAAAACCGGTTATTTCATGAGAATATTTTTATGCCACAATCGCATTCGATTGTATAAGAATATTTTTAACTAAAGTCAATAATGACAATAAGAAAACATCATGATAATAGTATAAAAATAAATTTCATAACTTTGCTATTCTACTTGTTGTGTTACAAATTGTGACAAGTGTTTCGCCTCTTTGAGATATCATCAAAGTTTTTATCTTATCCCTCCCTGCGTTCAGTAGAAAAGAACAAACCCGGACATTTATTTTGTAATGTATAACTTCAGAATTAGAAGCATTTTTTTTAGATTATTCGTAAACCTTGCTATGTACGTGATGATGCTTCTTACAGAGGTGAAACACGTGTCACATTTTGTAATCCAGCAAGTAGAATAACAAAGTTACCAAATATAATGTTCTATTGAAAATTACCACCGAAGATATCATATAATTGCATTTTAATATTTTATTATGCGTTTCCATGTTTGACAGAGGCTTTTTATTCGTGCGAAGTTTTTTCAGATAAATTCGTATGTTTTTCTCGTATAAATCTCATTTTAACTCGTGATTAGGTCATAGAAAAAATATTTTTATACTAGACAAAACATCAGTGTAAGTTTATAAACACAACTCAGTACAACTTAATATTGGTGTATTCGAATCGATATCAATCATAGTAATGGAATCCGGTTTTAATTGACAAATTGTTGCTTATGATTTCAATGTTATATTATTATACATACAGCTTATCGCTCAATACTCATTTTATTCTATTTTTTCACCACATTTCGGATTCATGACCGCTGTAGATACAATAATCATGAACGAAATAACGCTAGCATAATATGTAAAGTAATACGCTCGCTCGGCATTTGCAGATTGTTATATCATTTTAGTTATGCCATTTATATCATACGATACGATGTGTTCCGTTCCAAATGAAATTGATCTACAAATAGACTAAGTGCTTGATGTTTATTATTCGTGCTGCTGTTACTGCATACTAACATTGTCACTTATAACTTCTTGCAATATCATTTAGTTTACCGTCACTGAAAACACATGTTTTAATTAACTGTCACCCGTGTTCCGGTGCTGAAGCTTTGTATTTTTTTTTTGATAGTGTTATTTCGATGACGAAAACCGAATTCCGAAGCTTTTTCAAAACATCACAAAAAATGTACAAGATAGGGTTTCAATTTTTTAATCATTACCAAAATGTCAGTCTGTATAAAAAATATCAACAAGTATAAGTTGACGCATATAAAACAATCAAGATATGTAATTAAAGTAAGCTTTGGATCGATTTCGCCCAACGAGCAAGTGTTCCCTAACATCTTTAGTAAAAACATATTATTTGATTAGCCAGATCAATTAGAATTGATTTATTTATTACCGGTAATTCTCATAATGTGTTATTCACGTGCATCTCCATGTGGGCTATCCGACAGTGTCATGTATTTAAACCTACATACATTCACACTGGATGGTCATCAGTGATTAATAGTACATACACAATATATATTTGCAAATCATGTTGATTGTCATTGCCTCGTCAGTTTTACCGATCTATCTTCAGAAATATACCATTACAAAAAACTCATAAGTCTCCGTAACATATTGGTAAAATAATTTCTGCGTTAATCTAAAATTTATATTTTTAATAATATTAAATAGTTGAAGTTTAATCCAAGATAGAAACGGCATTCGAAAACTAAAAAAGCATGTTCGATTTTAAAGTGGAGTATATTAACTCCTAAGGGATATGATAAGCGATTAATGGTTACAAATCGGCCTCGCAATAACATACAGAATAAAGAAAATATTCAAAATGTATAAGTAAGTATGGTACAATATTATGATTGCTAAACAATTGTATGCTGTATTGATCAATCTTCCATTGTCTTAGAGTCTTCATCATTCATTCATTGCATCTTAAATTGTGTAAATATTCTTACGAGATAATTTTTTAAACATATTGACGTTTTAAGTCAAAGATAATGTACTCCCTGGGAAATTAGCAATTCGCATACGTTATTACATAATATTATAATACTGAAAATTCATATAACGCGATGGCTTTCGCCCTGGGCTTGCGTGTTAAGTTCCATGGGGTTCATTCCCAGTAGTTACCGATTTCAGTTGTATTCAAAAACTTTTATACGTAAGTACAATTCCGTTTAAAATATAATTTCAATTTGTAAAAAATATGGTGAAATAAACGTGTTATGTGGTCGATGGTTGTCGGCAAATTTAGTGAAAAAATGTTCCTAATTGGTGCTGCATCGGTACATAGAAACGTGATTTGATTAGGCAATATAAATTGGAACGATGTACACTAATATCATTGTCTTTATTTAATATAGCGTCTCCTTCATCACATGATTTAATCTAGTTCCAACCGAGTTGAATGGAAAACTTAAATTACCGCTATTAAATGTGATGTTCTCCAATTTGATATGGAAGATCATTTCGAGATACGTTCGACCTTAATAGATCACATTATCTTGGTCACTTATCTGCTACGGTTAAATTTAAAACTACTCCATCTCTTAATAATTAACATATCGTACTTCGAATGTGCATTTTTGAATCTTAATATAATTATTCTATCAATAAAAAAAAACAAAAAGAACCAAATGGCCCTTCTTATATTCATTAATAGGATATTTCTTAAATCGTTTTAAATATATTGGAGTCCCGCTGAACTCTTAATATTTTATCAGCAGCCTTTTATATTCGATAACCTCGCTATAAATACGTGCCTGGGGACCTGTTGCATATCACATGGTAAAACTGAGAGCATACATAATTTGTTTACTTTTGTGTCCGCGAAATAACCTTTCGTGTTCTACGTTCCTCAAGTTCCTCGAGTGGGTTTGTAAAGGAAATATCTGTCGTTTATTTTAACGTTATGATATTTAAATACGCACGAAGTGATTCCACACAAGGTTTATCCAATCGATGCATTTCAACTTCAAATGCTACTTACTTGTAATCATATCGATCAAGTTAAAAATTTATATCATAAATAAGTAAGCTAATTCTTATCGGTAATGATGTTTTCTGTATTGAAAACAATTCATAAAGTTAGTTGTAAATTTATAAAGGTGAACAACAGAATACAAAGTGCATAAGTCGATTTTCTACGTATTGTGAGCATATTTTAAAAATATTATGTATAATATTCATAATGAAATATTTTCTTTAAGAAAAACATAATATTCCTTTGTACTTATTTCCCCACTTTTATTTACCAAGATCAGGACCGGTTTCGCTTATGGCTAACATTGTCAACTGATAAGAAATATAATTTAACAGTGTTATTTATACAAAAACGAATTTAAATAAAAAGGTGTAATAAACAATTGGCATTGAAAAGAATTTACAAATTACAGTAGAAATTATGAATGATGTTTTTATGTTTCAAGCAAAAAAAATATATATTTTAAAATAAAAATAAAATATTTATTAGCCGATAGGTTATATCGCTTTTTATAACTGGGGACCTCATATGTATTTCGCTTTTTAATATAATCTCCCTTCCTTATTATCGGCGATTTTTTCAGTTCGCTGGTTCCGCTACAGTCAGCGAGATAATCGCTATCTCTAAGGTATTTTTATTGCACTAGCTGATTATAAATGATAACTGCTGACACGATTTATTTACCGCACCCAACATCATAGAATTGATAAAGGCTTAGTTTTTCGTTTCTTATCAGATGCGTAATTTTTTGTTGTTTGTACTATGTTATTATAAATAACATGACAACCGATACATAGTAACGTAAGATATTTTTTTAAATACATATGATTGCTTTCGAGCTTCTTTTTCCGCATTTTTAAACAGATACTTTTCTTGGTACATACTTCAGGAATAAGCAACTATTTTTTATTTGTATAACATATTGTTGCGATACCACAGTAACGGAATAGGTACAATCCCAATAGAAGTACATCAAAAAGTGCATACTCTATTTGAACGGAGTACATTTTGCTTCCTAAAAAACGCCCCACTTCCCCGCAAACAAAAAATCCCTCATAAATGCGTATAAAAAAATCTTACCTACGCTAACTTAGTACGCTATTTTAGACCTTATTATACCTTACGTAAGATGCTAATTTAGAATGCCAGACGTTATTCCATACGTTATTCCAGACGTTATTCCATTAAATAGTTTGACTAAAACATTTTGCTAGAGATGTAATTTCATAATTTAATACATTTAATATTTATTTAAAATGCGAACAATATCTTGAAATAAAATAAGAAATGATTTTATTCTCGTTAGATTGAAATCTAAGAATCTAAAATATTTATATTATCGAATTGAATTATATCAGTAGTACATAATTGGTTGTAGTATAAAATAAATTGTAAACGAAAAATTCTAAATTTATATGATGTCAGTGTAGCTACTTACTACCACCATGGATTATTTCTCAAAGAAAATATGTATATCGGAAAAAAAATTCTGCTGTATTGTAGTGGGGCCGATATTTTTGATTATATTGAAAAGAAATATCATTCATATATGTTTTTAATATTGAAAATTGACATACACAGTATTATATACTTTTATTTTCTTACCGATACTCATATATGATGGTATTACTTGCAAACACGGCTTATTCCAAAATGGTTAGAAATATGAATCTTGAATTTCATTTTGAAAAACAATGTTCATTTAAAAGTTTTTTAAGTCTTACATTACTTTGAAATGATATTTTGGATGTTTTCAAGCCATTTTTGGGGCTGATTTCTAAAAATACTTTCAAAATTTATTTTTATTTACTAAATTACATTCACGGTTCATGTTTCAACAACTTTGGATAAGCTGGGTTTGCAAGTAATACCTTCATATTATACGTTCACTTGATAAATGCAAACAATGTGATTATCAAATATTAAACATAATTTATCAAATTGTAATTGCAACATGATAATTTAATAAATAATTTAAAGAAACGAAATTAACAACGAAAGACGTGAAAATATGAAAATATCACCGGCCATCTCTAGCGTGCTCCTGTATATAAACCTTTAGTAGTACGTTCGTTTATTGAGTGCGCGTCGATATAATTAAATACGTATGATACCGTTTAAAAAACATGTACCACGGAATATATTACTAATTTTAGTCACGGTAAAAAGTGTATCTCAGAGAAACTGCGCTATATGAAGTTTTATTAAAATAAATAGTTTTTATTTCCCATCGAATTTGTATAAAAAACAAAACTCTGTAAAACGAGCTAATTCAGATTACACCATTTTATCCACACTATCCCTTGGCAATATTTTATAATCTAATAGCATATTCCCTTATCCTCAAAATTGTTTTGCCTTTTATCTCCCATTTTCGGTATTTTTTTCATTGTATCAAGATAAACAAAGTCGTAAATTTACATCCGAAACTACAATATGTGATAGCGCACAGAATTCTAATTTCGTTTGTTATTGTAGTTGAACACTTTTTTTGAGAAAAAAGTCTCGGGATATTTTATTCACCGAAAACCGAAACTGGCAAAAAGCGTCGATTTTCCGGCAATTTATTCTCGGATTGTCTCGGCACAGAATCCCTAGGTACTGTGATGTAAAAACTAGTGTAATAAAAATAAAATATTATGATTTGTAAAAAATCAATGTTTGCGGACTTTTAACGACTTCGATAGATTTAATCTAATATTACTGACGTCTTGATTATATTTGACACGCCATGCAACATAGAAGCATCACTTCCATGCATAATCCATCAAAATAATCCACTTATAACCTGTCACATTGTTAGCCGGAAACTGTGCGCTGCAAACGTTGCGATGTAGCCGTTGACGCTTTCGGAAGTGCCGCTTCGGATTTTCCGGCGCGCGAAGCAGTTTCCCAGCGGGTGACCTTCCTACGTCCTTGCGCGCGTACTTCAAAGTGACGTATATATTATCGAATACGCCGCGCAGTGCCTCTTTATGAACACTCTTAACTCTATCCGTACTATCACTCCCACTCTTTTCTCAGAGTGGTCTAGCTATTTATCCTGAGCCTGACGTTTACTATAATACAACGGATTATGTATTATAATATTTTTCTGTAAAATTCTCTGGAAATGCGTTGTTCAAGTGCATGAAAGATTATTTAATAGTTTACAGTAGAAAAGTTAAAAAATAATGTGTGTTATATTCATACTCAACTCTTTTTGAAGTAACAAATACTTATTTTTACACTAATTATTTGTTCTAACACGATTCACAGACACAAAGAACAAAGAAGCGGATAATGTATTTCCTAATTACCTGAAATTCAACAACTTAATAAGACAGTATTAATAAACAAAAGGCTCCATTAGATCCTTACACATTATACGTATCAGACGTTTCTTGCGACGAAAGCGATTTATGTCCAGTCCCTTTTAAAATTCTCCTCAAACAATCAAGAAACGATGAAAAGTATTTTTTTTAATTAGCATAAAATATATTATGAAGAATATTCTGTCTTATTTACTTATCGGGTCTTATTAATTTTTTTACACGATTTTCTGTACCACAACGTTTGTTTTTATATAATACGGTTTTTTTTTTAATTTAGAGAATCAATCTTTAATTTTTCTATTTCAATCAATCCCTTTTTTAAACGGTTTATTTATATATGTACTGTTTTTTGTGGAACGCATCCACCGTTTCGTTTCATGAGTGTTTACCATATGACAACGCCGAATCGGTTTCATTTGAAAAAAACTAGACAATAAAAAATGGCACACCTATGGAGAGCAAAAAAGTTTTCTTCTTCTTTTTTGGCCATGTTCATTCCCTATGTGGAGCATATGGCCGCCACGCGGCACCTCCATGTTTCCATGTCTCCCGTCAATTGCTTTGCTTCCTCCCATGACATTTCAGCATCCCTCAGTTCCGCCGAGTACATCCTATGGATAGTACCCGACGGACATTTTAGGTTTTTTTTTAAAAGTTTTAGGTAGTAGTTTTTCATTATTTATGCCACATATTCTTTCCTTTCAGGCCATTTTAGTATACGTCGCCTCGCATGGCGTGTTCGTCAAAAAATCTTATCAAACATTTCTACAAAATTGTTATTGCACGGTTCGGATTAATCAATTTGTTCAGATAGTTTGAAAAGGAAAAAGATTTTCTAAAATAATAGTTTTCGCGTGAACACATTTTGAAATTTTATTTCTTACGTATTTTGTTTTATTCCAGGAGCGGCGGCCTGTCGGGCAGGATGTCTGTCCACAGCGACGAGCCCCAGCCCGGGGTCAGTTCGGACTCTTTCTGGGAGCCGGGAAACTATAAGCGGACGGCGAAAAGGATCGAGGATGGATACAAATTGTGCGTGGACCTCGCGCAGATGGTCGCCGAGCGAGCCGAGATGGAGAAGGCGTACGCGAAGGGACTTAAGGGATGGGCAAAGAAATGGAGTGACCTTATAGAGAAAGGTCAGTAAATGAAACTTACATTAGATTTATAAACCTGGTTATTATTGAAATGTTAAAATAACATATTTTATTTATTATATCGAGTTATAAATGAACAAGTAGACTTGTAATTTTACTTGAGCGATTTGGTGCCTACCCGTTTTCGTATATGCATGTCTAAACGATAAAGTGAATCATTTTGTCATTGAAATGTTGTATATTTCATACATTAAATATGATTTTGTTTTAGGTGATCACTCATATTACCTTTTATCAATTGTAGCAACCGTTCGTATTTAACTTTTCCGGTTCTAAGCTCAAGAAATGCGACCCCAATACCCACATTTTCTTAAATATATATTTTAATATGGGTGATACAATGTTTATAATTAAGGTATTCTTATATCATAGTTTTTTGGACCTTTTGTAGTTTATATAAATACGATAAGATAAGAGATAAGCGCCCGCTTATCAGCGATCGTTCGTAAGATAATAGGCTGAACGCCGCTAAGCAAAGCGCGCCAGTAGCACATTGATATTTGCATTGAAACGACGTATATTTTACGCGCAACCTAAAATATGATTATTTATTAAAAAACCACGAATTTTTATAAAAAAATTATGAGGAATGATGCAGATGGATATTTTAAAGCCCTAAGACTATTTATTTTTTTGAAATTCATAAGAATAAGGCCAATAATGAGGAAACTACTGGGGTCCCTAAAAGACCCCCATCGGCCGAGAAGTATTTTTCTAGTCTCCGAGCCGCGAGAGTTAAACTATCGTAAAATTATAATTGGGTGTTTGACGATGTTCATTATTAACTTATCACTCGATATTCTTTTTTAGACTCAGGAAGTACATACAGTGTTCGCCATTTTGTTAAACATGAATTTTGATTCTTCATATTTAGCAGCCGTGAAGTAAAGGCGTGGCTTATTTATTATGGAAAAATATTCGATAAACCAACTGTTTTAATCGTAAAAACATTTTTATAATAAAATAAGCAAATATCGGAATGCCGCCCGGAGGAAAAAAAGGTTGAGTATGGCTGATTTAAAGTGACAAAATGGTGCGCTATATGGAATTTAGGATTCATTGTCCTTACTTTTTGAAGATGAACGTGGCGTTACGGTTACTGTTGTTGGATAGCATTATCGTAACATCACTGATAACTTTTTGCCACCAGAATTGGATGCTTTGGGCTGGATTAACATGTGGTTCCAACAAGACGGTGCAACTGTACATACAGCCAATGCTACCAAATCTTTCCGGCGAACATCCTGTATAGCGAAAAAAAAGTGTTTCATAACAAAGTTCAGTCGCTTTTATTATTACGCGGTTGATAGGTCAAATGAGGACATTGAAATTTTATACATTTCGGTTTTAATATTTAAATTAATCTGTTTGTGACTGAAAAACATCTGCCACAGATTATATATTTCCAGCTGCCCAAGAACAACATTACATAGTATGTGTACATATTTTCACTTTTATCATCAAAATTGAACCGGAAAAAAATCACTACAAGTACCTACATGTTTTTTCAATTCAAACTAGTTCATTTGTCACAATGTAGCGGTGCATATTACGGTTTGCTATGTTTGTATTGAAGCTCGTGTGTTATTAATAATTGAATTATCTTTTCGCTACTTCACTTATCAGCTGACGTCGATGAAGTGCCGATTTATCAAGTGATGAGTCAATCCCCAACCGGGTCGAGTGTCACTCATAATTATCTTAGTTATCGTTGGCCTTCATGCAACTGTTATCAGTGATGGCAGTTCGATCGCCGCATCGGTGCACTCTCGCTCTGTAGACTTTGGTTATACTTTCCAAGTTTCGATTTTGTTCAGAATTTAGTGTAAATGTATTGTGAAATCGATAAAGCATTTTTTTATTCAAAGTAGGTTTACCCACGTGTGTATGATTTAATCCTATATCGCATCCACTTCAGAAAAGAGGTAATATATAAATATGAACAACTTTAAATGATTAATAAAATTGTTTATACCTCTTAAACTGACAATTTTATAAGCACGTTATTTTCAATATTTTTTGGCATGATGAGAAGATCAATTGGCATTGCAGAAGTAACTTTATACTATGACTGATGACCGATTTAAAGGTTTCCGAAAATTAAAGTTAATATATCATTAGGGTTAAGCGTATGTTGAAACGCAAGCGACGCGACACAGAATTGGCAGATTCAGACATGTGCCACCAGCGTGATATATGAATGACACATAATGACTAACAACAACTCTTTTAGTATCTTTTAATAATAATATCGTACAAACAAAGCTCAGTTTGCAATAATTAAATTAGTTTCTCGGTCATTTAGTTTCATACCTGCGTCGCACATGCCTGCGTGGCAGCGCACACGCGTCTGTGCTTCTGTGCTGTTCTGCGCTACGTTACCTGCGCCTCAGTTTAAACGCTTAGCTTTATTAACATTTCTCTTTGCGATCACAAATCCTTGCAATCGTCGATAATTTTGAATGAATTAATTTCCGCTTAACTTTACATATCTGTTTACCATCAGATCATTCTAGTCACTAGAATAATTATTATAGTACATTTCAACAATCAATATGATGAATAGACTAATAAATTTTCAATATCTTTAAATATTCCGAATCAACAACCCAGTTTCTCATCCCCCATTATTACCACCAAAAAAGTTAATGGATTATAAAGAGTTTTTTGTTTCTTGATTTTATCAATACACATCGGCGCAACGGTGCTGTCTAGAATTTATTAAAGTGAATATTTACTAAGTGAGATATTTTTGTCTACAATACAATTTTTAGAATATAAAATTGACGTGTTTGTACCTAAAGTTAACCAAACTGCGAATCTATCTTATAGTTCTTTATGATTCGAGGAGCGACTCTGCCTTATTCATATGTCTAGAAACTACCTTGTGATTGATTTTATTATCGACACGCATATTGAGTATTATGACGCCTTATCAAAGCGATGATTAGTTTCTCATTTTGTATGAGATGAAGACATCGGTGACATCAGCAGATCGGATCAAGGTGATACTCCGTTAATTATAGTTATGTTTTAAACACTGTTTTTTCCCTTCAGCCGTCGCAAAACAATAATATTTATTTGACTTTTTTTTTTAAATGATTTCATTTTAAACACATTTTTTTTAAGCATCTTTGAATGTTCCCGCAATAAAAACAGCGCTGCAGATTTCGACTCCTACTTGAGTATTCCACCTTTCATAGTTCGGGCGATGGCGTGATCTTGAAATTACTATTGACAATCTTTCGAGAACAAATAAAACACATTGATATTTTTTATTTAATTATCGTCTTACTTTTCATATTGATAATATTTCCATGATTGACTAAATTAAATTATAAATAAAAAAAATATATGCCAGGGGTTACCCACTTTATTTGTGCCATTCTCCAACCCCTTCCACCACTCTAACGCAAAGGGTATATTCGAAATAATAACTCTTTTTATGTAAGTAGGTATTTATGTACAATGTACATATTTTTACGTGATTTTTTACTAACTAATTATTTAACATACTAAAATTAAGAATTACAGGGCATTTAAGTTATTTTGGGCGATGAAGAGTTCAGTCACAAAAAATGTCGTACATGCGCAATGTGAAGTGATTTTATTAAATAAAATTAATTAGCAATCAACTCAATTATTTACCCCTTTGAACTCTATAATTCCCTCCAGAGGAATTCCCCATTAGTTGGGAACCCCTGATTTATCTAGTGAAGGCGACACTGAAAATATTAATTTACTCTTCTGATAACAAAGGAGGAAACAAATTAAATGTAAGTGTCGAAATGCAATATCCTCATTTTTTTTCCTCATGGAAAAAACGTGCGTAAATGGGGCTGTGGAGTCAGATAAAAAAAAGACTACTCCGAATTGATACAAATATTTCCATTTAACTAACTAACATAGCTGTATTTTATACCGTCAGATCATTCTAATAACTAGAATACTTCTGAAGATTTCACCAATCAATATGATTCAATATCATTAAATGGTTTTTCATAGGTTTTTCCGACTCCGCCTTCCAAAATACACTTGACTCCATTTATGGTAAATATCAACCTGGTTATACCAATGAAAACAGTTATTCAATCTGCCATATTAACTGGTTACGTAAGAGCGTCATCATGTGTTACCATTATTATAAAACTATAAAGTATATTTATATAAAATAAAGCATGAGAACCTTGAATTTAATATACAACAGGTGGTATTATAAATACATCGACAATTTAAATTCACTTTATTATAGTTGCTGCAAACCTAACTATGTATGTATCAAAATAATACTTCAATAATTTATCTTCATTTTATTTTTGTTTGACTTGTTAATTGCAACACATTTAATGTTTAAATATCACGAAACATGTGGGTTTTTGTCAGTATTTATGATTATATACTGGTGTGTAAATACTGCTATTAATTCCGTCTACCACTTTGCCGTCATTTTTTTAATCAATCTAAATGTTTGTCTACCTACAAAATAGTGAACAAGATTAATGGATTAAACAGTCGACATTTTGTAATTTAAATATGATGAAATCTATCGCGACTTCATTCAATAATATTGGTAATCTGATATAGGCAATTGTCATACTTGTGTGTAAATTGTGATGACTCTTAACTTGTTAGATTTACTTTGTAAAAAAATGTTATACAGGGTGGTTGCACGCTAAAATTAATAATTTGTAAATTTAGAAATATTATTCGTATAACATTGTTTATTAACTTTTGCGCCAGATATTTTTATTGAGAATGGCAATGTCATATTGAACATGCCAAAACTCTCCGATAACTTAATACAAATTATACACTAGGCTTGTCAACATTCGCTCAACATATAACCGAAATCGGGATCCTACTAATAGTTTTTTTCGGTGAAAACCGGCTTATATCCAAAAATGTCTGTATTTCGGTAAAGAAAATTAACCAAAACCGATTTTTTAATGTGTAGAAATCATATCGAATATATTAATATAATACAACCGTTTGCGACCAATTTGAATATTTTAATGGGAAAACAATAATTATAATAGTAATTCTAATTATAAGAATGACTTTAATAATTAATCATTTTTCCCGCATAGTATTATGATAATCACTTCAGTTTGCTGAGTGTCCAAAGAGTCCAAGTAATGAATATTCACTTACATTATGTACTAAACTAAACTAATGATAGCTCATCATTTGTATTTATCACTCATTGTTATCTTGCATCGTGGCAATTCTAATCTGATAATAAAAATGCTCTATCAAGTTATGTCAGGTAAGATAAAGGAAGATGTATTTGTCATTGAGGTGTATATTGGCAATGCATTTTTAAAAAAATATATACATGTTAGTATATAAATAAAAGATTCCGATTGAGAGTTTACGCTCGCCAACAATAAATAACATAGGCCATTCAAATATTATACATGTATTCGACTGATATCTCCCTAATATCAGTAGAAAGGACAACCCCCGACTTTTATTCTGTAATTTATAACAAAAGATTTGAATATTTTTTTGGTTTATTCGTAATAAACGTTCCGATATTCTGATGATGCTTTTCAAAGAGCCGCAACACGTCACAATGTGTAGCACAGCGAGCGAAAAAGCTGAAAAAGTGTAAAAATGGAAATAGTCAGTCCTGGAAAAGAACCCCACAATTATGTTTTCAATACGAATAAAAATTATTGTCTTTATTTGTTTTTCATACACGTTTTTTAGCTGCCCTAAAAAGTCAATATGCCTTAATTAGTTGAAGGTCACATCCGACTTCTTTGTTTGCACGGTCAGCTGTTTTTTATATAACCTCTTTGAAAATACTTAATATATAATATTTGCTATACTCAGTACCGGCGCGAGGTTATTTGGCGCCCTAGGCATCGGTTATTGGCGCGCCCCCTTTTTTAACAAACTGGAATATTTTTTTATATGCATGTCCGCTCTCAGTGTGAATCATATGGCCTCCTAATCTCAAATGAAGTTTTTTACAAGAACTGTTTGTTAGTCAGTCGCTCAACCTACCCTTTTTGGAGTATATAGAAACGATACATAATTATAACGAACAGATACAAGTATAAACTATTATTTTTTATTAGAATATAATAATAATTTGATTATTCAATTTATGCGCCCCTTAATGATTTGCGCCCTAGGCGATTGCCTATTTCGCCTGTATGGTAGCGCCGGCCCTGGCTATACTACACACTACAAATTATACATATTGATTCATTTTTACAATAATTTATTTTACGAACCAGATACGTCAACGGTTTTGTGTTGATTTTTCTCATCTGTTTGGTGTTCGAGTGATTATCTTATATACTACTTAAACTTTGATTTTAATTTTCCTTTTTTAGCCTGTCCCAAATATGTAACTATTAATTTTTAATTATCGTCAAGTAAACACGTATTATTAATCATCTCGGGTGGCTTGCACCTCCATTTATTTTCTCTTTAGATAGCCCTTCGTAGGTCGTTCAAACAAAATTTGCATGATTTGCTTCCAAAACTTTTGCTAGTACTAGTAAGTTTGTACCGCTAACCTTCAAACGCTAGCCATTTGGTCTAAAACCACTGGCTACCCAATTATTCTTCGACTTGGAAGTTGTAGTGCTGTTCGTTTGGTCAAAACTTTATTTGGCACTATTAATTTCTCACTAAAGAGCTACGAAACCGTGATTCGCGCTCTCCCGTTATTAAGTTTTCTAACTTACGTGTTAATATAATATATGTACAGTGGAACCTCTCATGACGAGCACCTCTTATAACGAGTAATTCTCATAAAGAGCAAAACAGATTGTGAAAAAATGCTTTCTTAACGAGCGATATTTCGCATAACGAGTGACGCACAGTTTTAGAAAGATCACTTTCACATCGTTGCTTGGCTGAAGATGAATGACAAAGCGTGGGAAGGGGTCACCAAGAGGAGCATCACTTCTGCTTGTAAGAATCTTTGGCCAGAGAGCGTTGGCGAATGTGACTTTGAGGAGTTTGAAACAGTACCTGTGGAGTCTACAGTTAACGACATTGTATCTTTGGTCAATACCATGGGACTGGAGGTGGATAACAACGATATTGATGAGCTTGTGGAAGAGTACGATCAAGAGCTGACCACCAAAGAGCTTATAAAGTTGCATTGTTTTTCACAGCAATAATTTATAGAGTAGAGTTTGTTAGTGGAGGAGGAGGAAGTATCAGAACAACAATCTTCTGGCGCAATAGTAAAAATGCTGAAAGCATGGAAAACTGTTGCATCGTACATTGAGAAGCACCACTTTAGTAAGGAGGTGGCTATGCGTTTTACAAATTTATTAAATGATAATGCTGTCACATTTTCACCAAATTTTGAAGCGTCGGCAAAAACAAATGTCTGCTAGTAAAAAATATTTAATTATTTGTCACAAATAATAATTTGACGATTTTTTTATCGTTTTTTTTTTGCAAATCCAAATTGCATTCCAGGTGGTGATGCTCCTTAACAATTTATAAGTTTGTAATTTTACTTTAATATACATTAAAAATATAAAAAATGATTTTTTTCCGGCATGGAACGCATTATTGTATTTTACATTATTTTATATGGGAAAAATTGTTTCGCATAACGAGTAAGATTCTGGAACGAATTAAACTCGTTATGAGAGGTTCCACCGTATTATAATTTATTTTGCTTTTACTCAATTGGTTATTCTAAATATATGTTACAAATCTTCTCGCGCAACAAACATAACGATGTCTGTGCGGATCGATGTGCTGGTTGATATTTTCCTTGTTTATAGTTTTTAAATATCGGCGTGTTAAAGACAGTTATCGAATGTACATTTTGGGTAAACTTCCTCTAAAACTCCTCAGATCTTTTCAAATAACATAGTTCATGCGTGACTATGACGGGTGAAGTTACCATTGAGCACATGTTAATGTTGAATTTTATGTTGCAGGACCTGAATACGGAACTATGGAAGCGGCGTGGAAAGGAGTCCTCGTCGAATCAGAAAGATTATGCGACCTCCACATTAAAGTTAAAGATAACCTATACAACAATGTCATACAAGAACTCAAAAACTGGCAAAAAGAATCGTATCACAAGGTAATTGTCATTTCTACTAATTCTATTATCTTCAGTTATTTGATCTCATTCAAAATGTTTTAGTATTAATTCAGTAGTATTAAGTAGGTCTTTGATTGCGGTGTTCACGGGATCGAATTTCAGTACGGAAGTTTCATAAATTGAATTTATTGAATTCGTGAATGTCTATGTTTCTTACCACCCACCCGATCTTACAAACGGCGCTCAGCGAGAGCGATTAGCCAACCACTAGTCCTACCCTATTTCTTACTTTCTCCGAAGTAACAAAGGGTTCTTATAAAACAACTCCTGTTGAGATTAGTCCACATTTTTCACAGTGATAGCACAGTGCAGATAGCAAACAAGTTGTCATTTACTTGAATTATGCTTTTATAAGAACCTTGAATGGATTGAATGAGATTTTACTTAGTAGAACTTCGTTGTAATAATGTGAAAAAATATTAAAGTATCTTAGTTATACAAATATTATTTTATATATGGCTTATGTCCTTTGATGAGTCTCTATAGTTCTGATGATGGCATCAACCGAAATGGCAACCATATAGAACATAATATTTGCAGAACTCAAATACTTTTATATTTGTTCAATTTATTTTATAAGAATCATTTTTTACATATTGGTTTTCTCAGTAAAATTTAGTCTCACAATATCATATCAGTTTTGCTTAAGTTGGAGATACTCAATATCTGAGCAAAAGAGGTCCTGTTTTAATATAAATTATGAAAATGATAAGTGTATGGTAAATATTCGTAAATTTAAAAAATTTAAAAACAAAAACTTATACCGTTTTCACCCGGCTAGCACTTTCAGGTGAAAGTTTGAATTTTGATACAACTTATCCTAGTGAATTATTCTCTGCGTTTAATTTGTATTGCAATAAAATCCAGCATCGTGTCTGTAATAATGTTTATATGCAATGTAAATGACATCAGATACCTCCGCAATGTTATTACATCGTGTAATGCAGACTTGTTTAATGTAATGAAATAATAGGCAAGATAATCATAATGGCGCATCTGTGCTCTGAAATGAATGTTCACACGGAGGCTGAGTATCGCTGGTCGTATACGTAGGTTTCCCGCGTCGTAGATATGTAAGGAATTCCCATTATAGTGGACGACAATCATGGACCAATCGACGACCTCTTCACCTCGTGTGCGCCATGCCTCTCGTACGCCAATGCCTTTCGATTGTGCCAACCTGTAGTCGCATCCCGTATTTTTTTTAGTATGAAATTTTTTTTTATGTACTATTCGTAAATTTGTCTAATGTACTAATATGTTAGGTTAAAAATGAATCTTCACAAAGTTACTGCCGAATCCATCGAAGAAGTCCTATAATATGTTCTTTGCCGGTCTAGTAACTGAGTGGTTGGTGTATCACGAGACCTCCCCGTTGGAACCTTTTAAAGTAAAATATAAGCTTGTACTTAGACTATAGAAAAATATAGATCAATTGCCTGACTATAAGTCCTTTTCTTACTCATAATTCTTTACTGATTCTTTCCAAAAAATAAGGTTGAGTGATTTAACTAAAACCAATCCTCATTTGAATACTTAAGTCGTGTTTATCTTTTCACCGACATTTTCACACTACATGTATGACATTAAATTTAATTTAATGTAATTTATTATTCGATAAAGTTTTTACGTCTTTCATTTTATTATAAAAAAAAATATTGTAAAAATCCGTTTGGGCACAGCTCTGACGATATCTTAATGCTGGAATAACTATCTACTATAATATATAATTCTCGTGGAACTAAATTCCTTGCCATTATTGATCTCAATATACATAATTCAAGTCCTAAATTATATTTGAAAAAAAAAAAACCATGCTAGGTTCATTCAGTCTCGTATTTTTGTTTTAAGTAGACCCTTACTGTAGACTTGAACTCGATTTTTGGTATGGAGAATAACAAAGTGACCGTTTAGATCAGAGACTCCCAACCTAATTGTGGTCGCGGGGTGCATTCTATATTTTAAAAAGTTGTGGCGGGGGGCGTAAATCATATTAAAAAAATAACTAAAATTAAGGTACATTAAATAATGTTTTTCGTTAGTTATTACCGCTTTGTAAAGGTTCGAATGTAAATATCTCTGCGGGCGCAGGGTTTGTCAACTCTGGCGTAGATTGTAGTCGGTCGGTCGGTCGGCACTCGGCAGTGATATCGATCCGAGTGTTCCTAGGAATGAACACCGATGAGATTTTGTTTAATTTATCGACCGTAACGCTTCTATCTTCGCTCGTCTCTCTTCATACATTATACGTTTATTATATTACATCTAATAGTAGCGACCAGGTAATAATATTATTGAGGTTGTTAGATGGGAATAAATATATTCCAATGGCTTTGGAGGGGTACGGAACATTTTTTTAGGGATGCATGCGAGCTTTAATTTGTTTACCAACCTTTAACAAAATATAGTCAACAGTAAACGTTACAAATATTGAAAAAATTGTCCCATATTTTTAATTTAACTTCAATTGGTGATTTCGCACCTTATATAATTCCGCGAGGTAATCAGGTAGTTACGTAATGAATATTAGGCAAGATTTAATTAATGCTGATTGTTTCATTCTTCCATAATTTATTTCAAGCAATTTTTAAAATATCTTGCGTATTGTCAATTAATTAGCTGACGTGCCAAATATTCATTTAAAATACTTAAGCATGCAAGGCTTAGTAATTATCTACCCAAAATTCCGTTGAATACATCAATAATTACAACTGCATTATATTACACGGTGCTCAAATACATTTGACGTTACGTTTTGTGTGATAATTACGTACCACGTAAGGATATTACATGCGACCAAATTATCTATAATTAGTTAATGACGACCTTTCGTAATTAAAGCAATTTACGAATACCACCATTCGGCCAAAAAATGAAATTGGTACAGGAAACCGGATATAATTTTTAATTATTCTGTGGTTTTTCTCTACAGTATTTTACTGGCATATTTTATGGAAAATACCATTCTTCGGTACACCCGGCCAATCATTGACTGTCGGCAACCCTCGTTATTAAATTGTTGAGTGCATTGGCATTTACTTGGAAGAACTCTATTGTAATAACAAAGTATTTAGTTCTACGAATACTTTTTTTTTATTAGTTGATAGCTTCACCAGAACTAGTTCAGTAAATAGTTTTATGATAAAGGCATACGCCGAAATAGCTATCAATTAATTAAAAAGAAAATATATGTGTATAACTAAATTCTTTGTTATTTGTTTACCTCCTATTAAATGTTTGTTTCAGAAGATTTGGGGTCAAAAATGACCAAATTCATTTTTTCCCGAATAGAGAAAAAAACACTTACTTTTCTTACAGTTTTGATTATAAAGTCATATTTTAACCATTAATTGTATTGAATCTACGAGGTTTTTAGCGATATGTCATAATTGAATTTGCGCGTGTTTGATCCCAAGCTTTGATGGCAGAATTGTTTACCATCTCTGATTTATAATATTATACATTGCCGTCATTCACAAAATCACGAAAGTCGTTACTATATTACATCAGACGTAGGCAAGAAGAGGTCTAGCCTAGTATGATCATCTCTCGGCGGCAGGCAAACCTGTTTGACGCATGAGCGTAGAATTTCTCCGGTATGATTAATCGCGCAAACTGCCTGCGCACATACTTACCTCTCGTAGTTTATTATTATTATTTATCATTACGTTGAATTATTATTCGACACGTTCCTGATGGATCCGGTGGCTCGGTGGCGCACCGGGTCGCTGGGCATCGTATTGCCGCGGATCAATTCACCCGGGGGGTCGAGTCTTGTTACCCGACGTCGGTGTGAGGCAATGATTAACGATTCACTTTGTACTGTTTTATAAAAGAAACTTCTATCAGACAATTTTTTCAACATATAATATCGATGTTCTATCACTGTCAACTCGTCAAATGTCAATTACGAGTTGTCACTGTCGTCGATATTCCATGTATCTATCGTAACGTAAGCATTCCATAATGCACATAACGTCTAGGGGAAGATTTGATCTTGAATCTAACAGTAAATATAATTCTCAATACAGACCACGTCGATGATTTTTTTTACAGTTTCTTCGGTGTGCCTTTCGTCGCGTATACTTCCTGGAGATTTATCGAGAAAAAAATACATAGGTACTATAACATCATAATTTGGCCTCTCTGGATAGGGATCACAGGTTTCGATGTGCAATTAATGTACAAATTTAAAATGAAAATTTCGTTAAGTTCACATCTATTCATCTAAGTGATGTATTTTATCCACGGAAACTTTGTTTAATTCTTCTCGAGTTTATGTCTCGTTACTCATGAAGTAAATATTTACATAATGAATAACGTATTGTCGGGTCCGTTTCGCAGTGTTCAACGTCGTTGGCTTCCGTGGGGAACGGGTTCGAATACCAATACGAACAGCAGTTTTTCAATCAATTTATTGATTTCTGTTCGAAGGCATAAATTTTTGTGACGTCTTAAAATTCTCTTCCCATCTTACAATCTAGAATAAGGGGGCGTAGGAGATAGCGATTAGCTAACTAATAGTCCTACCCTAACATTATCCTTTCTATTCCTACTTACTTCGAAAAAAAGAGAGGTCAAGCAACTGTGTAATAAGAAATTCTCAAGTTCTGCCGTTGATATTGAAGAAATACATAGATAGCTTGCCTAAGAACTTTATAATTGATAGTTTCGGTTGGAGAACAGGATAATGCAATTTTCATAGTGGTACGAAATATTGATGGTTAAATTTATCCTACTTTTATCAGACATGTCAACGATATATTCTGACCATCACCATCTTAACACATATTACCTTTTGCTTAACACATATTAATATATCTGTCACTGTTATATTATATATTTATGATAATGATTTCTTCGCGTCCAAGTAATGTATAAAACAAATTATGAATCGTCATATTTAGTGTCGTTACAAAAGATTCAGATAAATAGATCGTGGCGCGTTGTTGCGCTACAATGTGTCAATTTATATTTGACAGATGAATGAATGTCGGTGTTCAGGGCTTCAGTTCATTGCGACTTGAACTTGTGTGATTTTTTCAACCATATCCGCCCACTCCCACTCCGGAATATATCAACATAACTAGTTTTACGAGGACTTTAGTAATTGAAATGAATGTTTTTATTTAGACTCTCGGCTGCACTGCCAGCGTGATTTAAAAGCTTTAAATTCGGGTTATTCAACTATTTTTTTTTTTGTATTTACCAAAACACTCAACTCTTTTACACGGTTTTTTGTACTGTTTTGAAATAACACGATAACGAAAAAATAACGCATACTAAAAAGAACGTATTATTTGTTGTAACACGATTTCCAAATACAAAAAACAATGAAGTGGGTAACGGATTTACCTAATAACAAGAAATTTAACAACACATGACAGTAATAACAAACAAAAGGCTTCATTAGATCCTACATGTTATCCCTCATAACAGTCCTCGTATATAATCAAGTAGCAATAAATAGTGCTATTTTTTTAAAAATTAAAATACATATGATTTAAGATTTCGACTGAAGGTGCTTAGTGGAATTTCAATATTAAATTTGAATCGTTCAAATTTCGTACATTCACACAGATTTTGTCACTAACGACCCGAAGATGCCGAAAGGCGAAACCCGGGTCGTTAGTGACAAAATCTGTGTGAATGTATGTACATAATTTGAACGATTCAAATTTAATACATATTATGAATAAAATTTTGTGTAATTTACTTATTGGGTACTTCATTATTACTGTTTTTACGCGATTTTCTATATGATAATGCTATTCTTTTTTTTTAAATTCATTGAACCAATTTTTCTATGAATTATATCACTTTTTATTACATGTTTTTTTGTGAAACATATCTACTGTGTAAAAAAAGAATTGAATGTAAAATCAGACAGCAGTGTGACACAACCATGCCTTTGATTTTTAATTAATGCACACGTCGAGAAAGTTTCTGAATAATAAATAATGTCAACACTATTTATATTCTTTCAACTTACTATCTGCATACTGTTTCATGAAACAAAATACGTATTATTACGCACATATACTATAATTGATCACAACAACGAAATCTAAAACAACCCTGCTGTCGGGTCCGCTGTATCGTCATTTGTCATCTTTATCGCTTCTTTCTACCACAAATCATCGTTCGGCAGCGGACGGTCGAGCGGGCGCGTACATGCCGACCTCCGGGCTCATTTGATTTGATTGCCCAATTTGTAGAGGATCCTGCTTCTCCTCGCCCTCCCAGTAATTGGATGACTGCGACCCGCTACTGCAATAGTATAAGTTATGATAATTATTTCATATTACCTGTGCCGGGTACACCGGTACGAGGTACAATTGACCTGTAGTCTTTTACTCGTCTCACTAAGCTGTTCATATATTCTTTGAAATTCAAGTATCAGTATAAGATTTTAAACGAGCATAATTTTAGAGCAGTGGTTCTTAACCTGGGATGAGCGCATCACTTGGGGGTACTAATCCCGTGACTTCGGAATTCACTACAACACGTGAAAATCCGTTTAATCCGCTACCCGTTAAAATTATGCTGGAGTCACTGGCAGTCGTAGCTCTTTGAAAGGAGCAAGCTAAAAAAAGCTTTCTAATGCTCTTGAATAATTGTACAATCTCTTAATTTGCTATTTCCCGAGTTGATTTTTTTAAATCCCGGGATCCCGTTATTGAACATTCAACATAAAATTGTGTATAAATTCGGTATTGAAAAAAAAAATCTCGGCGATTTTGAAATCCTGCAAAAAAATTGTCGATTTCAAAATCCTAGAAAATTGCGGAATTCCCAAAATGAAACGACGCGAGACCTTTTTTTAGCCCTAGCTTAACTTTCTCAAATTTTTTCAATCTCAAAATTGGACGGGATTTCGGGATTCGAGATCATATCATATCATATCATAATTCGAGATCATAAAGCACAGATAATAATGTTAGATTCCTAATTTAATGTGATTTTTCTTTCTTCCCCAGTCAATGATCCAAATAAAAGAACGCAAAGAAATGGAGGATGCGTTCAAGAAAGCTCAGAAGCCTTGGTGCAAGCTACTCGGCCGAGTGGAGAGAGCGCGAGCGGAATATCACACTGCCTGCAAGCAGCAGCGGTCGGCAGCCAATCAGGAGAGAAACGCCGCCGGAGACACGTCGCTGAGTCCCGATCAGGTAGGACTCGAATCGAAATTCACCTAATCAATTAATGATATTAATATGCTCTAAGTATTTCAGGGTTGTAAATGCTGACTTTTTTGATTATTTAGTTTTATTGATTAATTTTTTTATGAATATATTAATTAATAGTCTCATGTTGGGCCATAAATGAATAATAATGTAATACAACCCATTAATTAATTAATTGCATTGGCCCCGGATACCTACATTCTTTAGTCCACATAATATCCTTTAATTTGTCCTCATCGTTCCAATTTTTCCACTATTCCACTGAAATAAAACAATAGACGAAAAGTTAATCCAAGACAGTAAATTTTACAAGAGCTTATTTATTTGGACACAGGTAATCTTTATTTTTTTTTGTCGACGTTAATTAATGCAGTTAATTCTCCTGTTTATTTGGAAGAACAAAGATTTTCTCAATAGTCACCTGTTTCACTTTTGAAATTTAACAAGATCAAGAATACAATGTGCTTCGTGCGGTAATCATTTTGGGTCACACCACGCCGTCCTACTTTACTTGCACTCGCGTGGACTCAATACTCTCGTCGACGGCATTTTTCTCTATGGGCGAGGCGAGTTCGCGATGTGGGTCATTTGTTCGGGCGACAGGTGTCCTTCTTCACCCAGATGTCTGAAACCTCGCACTCCATTAAAATAGCAATCTTCACATTGCGCTCTAAACATAGTCGAAAAAACACCTTTCATATGTTCAAAGTAGATGCTTTAAAAATAAGGTGATGGCTAGAATTCGTAGATCAGTATACACATTGTATGACGTAAATTCAACAAATTGCCAAAATTACCTCGTAAAAAGTACTGGGATATTTCCAGACTTGTTAACACTCAATTTTATTTCTCAAGTAGGTAAGTACAGTTTACATATTAGATCACTTTCAGGGAGTTCACTGTCAATACTTGGTGGAAAGGCATTATATTAATAAAACACAATATTCCTTTGTATTTTATTTCCACTTTATTTACGAGTATAAAGTGAAAATAAAGTACAAAGGAATATTGTGTTTTTATTAATTACACATTAGAGGTGAAGCGAGCCAATTGGTATTTTAGAAAAAAAAAGTTTGATGCGTTTTAATATTCTACACGTCTTAAAATATCATTGAAGTGAAGTAACTTCCGTTAATACCACATTGGAATAGTGTTATCTCTGTAAAATAAAAATATGCAATTCACCAAAACACCAAGTAAAGACGTGATTGTCCAAGAAAAAAGTTGTACCATTTTACTAGTTGGATCATTTCACCTCTCGAGGGATCAATTAATATAGTTCGTTGCCGGCAACCTTTTATTTACAACGTTTCTGTTTTTAAAATTTCCCTTTTTTTCATTAGCGAGTTTCGTGAATTATTAAATTCAAATATCAAAACGACGATTGATCGTTCGAAATGGATTCATTAATAATAATAAAAATAATCGTGTTGTGGGGAAAATCTTGCTTTTTCATAAAAATTTACTAAACATTAACTATTTGCCGCTGTAGCTGGCTTTGTTTACAAATTTGATTTAAACGAATGCCACATAACTATTTTCTTTTTAAATAAAATTGATAAAATTGTTATTGCACTGGTGGAAAACGAGTAGTGTAAGATAGTGATTAATTTTATATTGTGATAAAACATATTTTATTTTCCTTGTTTTCTCCCACATTTTTTTACTAATTGAGTTTTATCGTCTTGTATTGATTTTAGATACGCACGACCTTTATTGAGTTCAACGATAACATCATGATAGCACTCATTGTGTGTAATAGATTTGAAGATGTCTGTGTCATCGATACGTAGTGCTAGCCCAATATGAATTGTGTCCTTCCGACCTTATAATATGACAAATGATCGATATATTGGCAATTACCTTCTTCCCACACACGCTCCGCTTCGTGAAAATATAATGATTCTCGAAACAACTTCGGAATTGATAAATAATAATATTCTACATCTTGACTTTTGTTTATTTGAATTTCCTCGGGTTTTAGTTCGACCTAGTTTTGTTCTCAACTTTTCTTAGTAATAATTAATTTGATCGAATCGATAAGTGTTTAAATATTGATATTAAATGTTAAATATTCAAAAATACAAACACTGTCGATAAGATAAAACATATTCCGTATTTTTTAGCTAACAAACACATCGTCATTTGTCACCTTTCTGGTAGAAGTTTTTAACTAACAGAACTGTCAAAAATAAGCTTAGTATACAAAGAGATTCTTTGTCTGGAATCTCAGTTGGTGCATTGTTTACACTAGTTTCCCGAAATACGCATTTTTTAAATAGGCAATTATTATTAATGCTGATTAAATGCAAGCGTTAAAAACACAAATTAATTCAAACTCATTGCCCTGTGCCTTCAGTTTGTTGATTGAGAAATCAAAGCTATCCGATGGGTTGATTGATGATGTCAATTTTGAAGGGCTGACGAAACTTCCGCTGTACAATAAATTACAAGAAAATTTGCATTCTTTTAATTTCTTTTAATTTACAGGTCGGGCATTGGAATCAATTCATTAAAAAAACGATTAAGATTTTTTTAAATTCCGACTTATTTTGCAATCTCGTAATCCCGGCATTTCGGGATTCACTATAACAGGTGAACAATCCGTCTAATCCGCTAAAAAATATGTTTGCGCTGGAGTCGTCGGTAGTGGTAACTTTTTGAATGGATGGAGCTAAAAAAAGCTCTAACATTTTTCAATGATGGTGGAATCTGCCAATTCCCAACTTTTCAAGTCATCAAGCTAGAAGGCTTTCTCTCCCAGTGATCAACCCTGGGATCTCGAAATAGTTGTGACTGATCACAAAAACGTTTCGGGATTGGATGCCATAGTATATACATAAACTCCTCGCTACTCTCAATCCATCGAGTATCGCTCATAATTATTTTTCTGATTTATGCCTGACAATAAATTTATTGATTATTTCATCACGATCTCGCTGACTTAGCATATGCATATCGTGAATATAAAATACAGTAAATAAACAACATTGCCGTGTATAATTACTCTGTAAGAAGATGTTTTTGTACTTGTAGACAATAATCACAACAACAATCTATCCTCGGTCAGCGATGACCTAACATTGATTTTATTGTTGCTTGAATTGCATCACTCGATAATGCGTCTTAAAACAATGTTCTTAATGGAACTTAAGACTGCTATGTCTTAATACAATCACAATTCATACTGAAACATAATATCTGCATGCGGGTGCATCAGTTTAGTGATGTCACTTGCTGTGATTGCAGAATCGTCGTTTGAATTGAAATTACTTTATTACTCATTAATATTTTTTTTTGAACGTCCTGTTTTGTAAATCTATTGCTACTCAAACTAATAATTGGCTCGTAAATGAACACTTACACTTGCTCTGTCCTCTTGCCCAATGCCACTTTTTACGAAATTTAACAAAAAAAATGTTTGAATAAACACGGTTTAAATTTTATTGATCCTTGCCTCTACGTATCCGACCCTCTGTTTCCTCTGCCAGCGTTGCATGAAATGTGCATAATATACATATTATCGTAGATGTTATGTTTATTGAGAATGAATAATGATAGCGGGCGGTACTTACTTGGCTGTCTGCGGCACGCTGATATTCTCTGTCGGCCGAGTGGCGAACGCTGAGCCGGCATCCTACTGGTTAGCAGCATAAATTAATAGCAGCATGTGAATAAGTGCCAGTGGTCAATAGGCAGTGGATAAACTTGACAAACATTTTACTAGTTTTTCACTCACACCCTTCCGTAATACGTCAGATTCTTAGTGTCCATTTATCAATAACTGAGTAATCGAGTTAGTTGTAGTAAAATCCACCTGGGAAAGTCACTTGATCTCCTGCTTTTACTTGTCCGCATGCCTATCTGGACTGTAGACAATTTGCAAGTGTTATTCTGGCGTAAGACTATTTATGATGAAATGGCGAACCAAACTGAGCACAAATCAACTGTTGATAGAAAATGTGTTGCTGATTAAAAAAAAACTGTATATGTTTAGTTATTTGAAAAATAGAATATTTGTATCGCGTAATGTTTATACGCCGACTATATCGGTCGTTGACTTCAGTATTCCGCCACACATAAGTATTTCAACCTTGACTTACCTACATCACGAGAGCAAAGGTGCTTGCTGAATAAAATTATGAAAAGAAAATGTCAAAGTGGGTGCAGCACTGAAGATGCTATCCGTATATATTGATAATATGGGATTGTTCAGTACACCTGAGGCATTATTAGCAGTGTTTAAATAATTGTATGCAAATTGCAATTGCAACTGGCGGTATGATGCAACGGCGATCGCTGTAATGATTGATGCACACACAATACAACTCGTCTAATCTCACACACAATTACAAAAGTAACATCTGACAGTCGGAGGAAGCTGCCTCTTGTTTCGTTCCACTCTCGACTTTTTTCAAAAGGAATCTTAAAATCAACGGAACAATTCGTTGCCTCCTATTTAAATAGGTTTGTAATTTTGTACTAATACCGGCAAAATTGATCCGGTGTTTATGATATCGTTGGTGCTGCAATCTTCTTTGAATGATTTCGTACTTAGCTATGATGTATTATCCAGTTTCAACACCCCCTTTAGCCAAGACAACAAAATAGTTTTAGGAAATAGTTTTGAATTAACATCACAAACACCCAGTCTTCTATCACAACTTTGAATTGAATTATTCTCAAATTCACTGTGATCTTACCGGGAATCGAACCCAGACCTGCGTAATCGGTAGAGCAAACTCTAACCAACTGGGCTACAGCAGGCGACAATTTTTGGTTAATACTGTACCGGTTTTCCGTTTTTTTTCTTTTTACAAAAAAGTGCACGTGTACTTATTGTTATAGTTATTTACTGAAATAACTTATATCAAGAAAATCTGCGAGCTTATTATAAATTTTGCCAATTTAATTTAATTTATTCATATTGTTTTGTTCGTTACAACATGTTTACTCTAACCCAGAGATGGGGAACCTTTTCATTTCTAAAGGCCACATTCATTTATCTGATTCAACATAAGGCGGCAGTAAAGAAAACGTTGACACATTTTGATCAAATATTGTGTTCATTAAAAAAATATCCAGATTTATTTTTTAAAAAAAATGACACCAGTCAAAAGGCCTCATCAGAGTAGTCAATAGGTTGCAGGTCCCCCACCACTGCTCTAACCTTTTTTCTTTCTAAATTTTATCAAACGCCTGCAGAAAATCTTCATATAAAATTGTACCATTTATCATTTTGAGTTTAAACTATTTCGTCACGTATGATTGAATTTGGTATTTTATTCTGATAATGCAAAATGACCATAATAATCTACACACGTTTTGTCTTTTTTGTCTTCGATTTTGTAAGTACGGATTTCTCCGGTCGGTGTTCCGGAAAGAAGAGCCACACACACTTGCCCAAAGAGCCGCAATCTATACCCACCTTATTATATTATATAATTAATAGGCCATCGTAATAAATATTATTTCTTTTAGTGATTTTTTCGATGAGCTCTTCCATTCCACGTGACGGTCGGTCATCGGTCAGTCCTATCAGATCTTTTTTTTTCGTGCGTAAAATGAATTTTTAAAGTGGCATGCACGCTATCGTGCCACAAATGGATTTCAACTTAATCTTGAGTCAAATAATGGATCACTTTCCGGTCCGCCCGGTACTCACGACAACATTTTTATATTGCTTACGCGTTACGTCAAAGACGAATTCATTTAGAATGAATGGTAATATTACGGAATAGATTGTTTTTAAACTACTAACAATTAAAAAATGGAAAATTTTGTGATTGCACGGCGTAATCGTCGCCTAAACAATTTAATGCCGATTGGCTCGTTTGAACGACGTTATCGCCGCCCTTTCAGGGCTCGAATAAAATGGAACTTAACCTGTTTCTACAGATGTTTCCAATCCCTGTTCGTGGCCAATGCGAGTGTTTTTAATGATGATTGTATTTAAGAGGACTGCTTGTTTGAATTTCGCAAAAAGTCTTTCGTCAAACGGGTATATATGGAGAAGGGTGACAAGATGCATGCCGTTTGTCAGTAAAATCTTTTTTTTTATACACGAACCGGTTTTTTAAAACCTTGTTTGTGACCATCCCACTTTCGGAATCTACAAATTTACTATTATTTTCCCTTCAATTAATCTGAATTAAACAAATAATACATTCCTCATTAAATGATTTCAAAAATTTAATCGTAATTTTTTTTCTGTAAAAATACTTATGGGTGATCTAGTTTGGGTTTTTAACATTAAGTTGTTTATTAATTGACTTTATTTTTTAATAATGTATATTTTTTTGTATTTACTGATTTGTTTTGGTTGGCTTTTTTCTGGTTCGCGACTTGGCGTGCTGTCTGCAGCGTTCCGCTACGGTAAGGATTCTCGGGTGCTTTTATTCTTCACACTAACTATAACCGACACCAATTCACCCAGCTAATTTCTCACCAACCAGCTATCGCTTCACTGTACACTGTATTCTATCTGAAATATTAAATATTTTACCTCGTGTTGTCCAACCTTTCAAATTTATTAAGTGCAGGGGAGGGGGTATGATTTTGTATTTTTTTTTTATTAATTAGTAATTATTTGATACTGTATATTATAATAAGACATATTCTATTGTTTTCTTTTTGAATCAGGTCTGAAAATATTAATTTCTTTTAAATGATGTCTTAAATATAACTGTAGTGATAAAAATTAAAGTAGAAACTAATTGTTTGCGTTGTAATTTTGAGGAGAAAATAATTTAAATATCTTGTAGCATCGAATTACTGCTTGCTATCCAATATGCAGTACCGAATTTCTCCACCCCTGGACTAGTGATATACATACCTACTGAATTGAAATGAAAAATAAAAAAAAACAGTACGAATTTCATTAGATTTTCAATTTTTTGTAAAAAAGAAAATGGTTTAAAAATTTACTCAACAGCTAAAAAATGTCAATGTTTGTTTCTTCTTAAAATTAATCATTTTGTTTAAATCGGTGTGAAATTGAAAAGTACAATCCAAAAAATGTATTTAAAAAAACTAGCAAAGCATGCTTTGATAAACATCACACTATAAAACGTACTGTACATAAATTTAATTAAAATGGATACAGTTTGTAGGATTACAGAATACCAAAGCAATACGATGATTCTATAATAATAAAAAAATTATATTAATATCAGATTTTCTTGGTTGACAGAAAAATTATGTTTAGTCTGCAGTTCTAAATATCAACAACTATTTACAAAAACAGTTTTTACAAAATAATATTCATTATTATTCTTTCATTGCACAATTTCACAGCAATTTTTTTTTAATGATGAATATTAAGCATACACTTGTCATAAATTAATAATTCTCACTTGCATTTTACCTATTAAGAAATTATTTTTACATTCACCTGATAACTTAAATGCAGGCTCATTGTTACATGATTTCTAGTGACATTCGTGACCAAACCTACCACCTTAAAATTTATTTTTGTCCTTTTTATGGTACATACCCATACATATTAATTTTTATTGTTTATTTATAACTATAATCATTCTTACCATACATCAAACCAATAGTTTATAGATCACAAATTTATTTAATTTCAATCCACATTTAACTAATTTCTATGGTCAAATCTGGTAAAAGCTGCTGGAAATGTCGTCAAAGTATTTATTTATTTTTACACTGTCCTGTTTTATGTATTATACTTTTACTTTCAGCCATTTAAAATATATTTTTTAATATGCTGACAACTATTAATTACATTTACTCTATATTATAATATATACTCATATAAACTCATGTTTAGTTCATATTTGTATCAAATTTTTTCTTTCATTGTAAAATTCCATCTGTGATTGAATGGGAAAAATCATCCGGTACTGACATATTCAAATTGACAATAATGCCAAACGTTGCACTCAATTCATAGTCTTTTATTTCATCATACAATTAATATTCCAAATACTTAAAAAAAACACACTTGAAATCCACATGGCATTATAACATAAGTATGAGAAGCTGCAACTGAGCGTATTATATAAAAATCAATTCGAGGCTCGGCAGGTTAATTCAATTAAATGAATACTGAAGTAGTACAACATTGCAATTTGTCATCTTTGCAAATTTTTGCATTGAGAAGTCTGACTGTGTCACTGTGAAGACATTGCAGTGCAGTGTTGCCAACCTACTAACCTAAAAAGGATTATTACAATATATTGTGTTTTAGATCAAATTTTGCCTTGTATGTAACACAGTTCTTTTTATGGCTGATAAAATGGAATGAAATTTATTTAACTAATGCTTGCATGCTTTAGAAATTATTATGGAAATGTAAAATTAATTAAATTAAAAGCTAAATTAAATTATATGCTGTGAAATTTTATATATATATATAATTCCATTGTAAACATAAAATCTTAAGATGAAAAGTAGTTGATTGAATTAAAAAATATATCATATTGAACTGAACACATTCGATCTAAGACAGGGGTGGGGAATCTTTTCTTCTCTAAAGGCCGCATTCATTTTTCTGATTCGACATAAGGCCGCAGTAAACATTGACTGGGGAATTTTTTTTTTTAACATCGAAAATCTTAGGAATTTAAGAATTTACAGAATTGGCCAGAAGGCCGCACCAGAGTAGCCAAAGTAAGGCCGCAGGTTCCCCACGCCTGGTCTAAGACAACTCATGTTAGGAATTATATTTATTATACATATTCCATGTTTATTCAGATTTTACATCAAAGTTATACCTATAAGAGTGATTTTAATTTGTTTTATATGTGCAATATCTATTGCGCAATTGTTTGACATTGTGGATGATTATGAAATAATAAAATATATCCACTCCTTTTTAGAAGTGCATTATGATGGATTATCTTTTAATTTGATATGGTTATTGTAGTCACATATTGTTATTTAATGCAGTAATTATTCTTTAAACCAATGCGATGTTTGGTAAATTTCCATATAACCTTGAATATTTTAGAGAAGCAAATTTTGATTGTTTGATCTATGATTTTTCATGTTTAAGTCAACTATAGAATATAGTTATAATATATATATAAAATCCAAGACACATTAACGATATTTTTAACTGATTTTGCATACAATTTAATTCTTAGAAAGAATAAGGTTGTGTTTTTTATACTTTAATTTCAACATTCTGTGATTAGTTTTGTTCTGATTGGAAAATTTGTTTTGGCAAAACTATATAATGTTTCTCACTATGTAGTACCAAAACTATATTTAAAGATAACTGGGGAAGAGATTGAAATTAAAATTCAATTATTATTTCTTATAGCAGATGCTTTTACCCACAATACCAAACAAACGTATATTTTTAAACAATCAATAAAATAAAATGAGAGACCAAAGAAGGACGGTCATTGTTATTTATATTATTATATTAAATATTTCAGGATTGACCAAACAAACAAATAGTGCGGGAAAATCATTGAAGTCTCACTGTATACTCAATTTTGAATCCATGCATTGATTGTATGGCGCAATGATTATTACACTATTGAATGAACAATCGTAAAATAACATTTCACTGTTCAAATTTATTCTAATTACTATATATACTGTTATTGGTTTTGTAAATTATTCTGATCGATTTGTTACCTTTTCAGGTGAAGAAAATGCAAGAACGAGTTACCAAGAGTCGCGAAGACGCGGCCCGGTGGAGAGAGAAGTACGAGGCGGCCTTGAAAGAGATCGACGCTTACAACGGAAGGTACATGGAAGACATGGGGCAGGTCTTTGAAAAATGCCAAACGATGGAGGCGCAGCGGTTGATTTATTTTAAGCAGTTGCTGTTCTCGGTCCATAAATGTCTCAATGTCAGTCAGGATCCAGGGTGAGTGATCATGGCTTACTATTACATTATTTGTTTGTTAACGTTTTATAACGTTTTCTATGTGACAAAAATTATATTGTCTGATATCTACGAGCTCTACAATTTAATGCTGTCTGGGCATTCGAAACCCAGCTGTTTTATTAGGACCGCCTCCTGCCGAGACTCATTTGTTTTTTGTTTTGTATGTTCAAGATTACCACAAATTTATGAAGAATTCCATCACACGATTAATAACGCAGATCATCAAAAGGACCTCAAATGGTGGTCCAACAACCACGGAGTAAACATGGCTATGGCGTGGCCGCAATTCGAGGTTTGCCAACTTTTGCCACACGTTATTTTGTTGTGAGATTTCATTCTGTTTTGATTATGAGCTGCTTGTTTCTCGTATGCCTCTCGCATGTCAATCGAATTAGCAAGACGGTGACAGATTGAAAACTGCATGAGACATTATTTAAATGCCATATTATGTATGCCGTTTTAAGGCTACATATAAGTAATGTTTTTTTTTCTACCATAAGGAGCTATCACTGGTGTCAATACTTAGTGAAAAAGGTTCTATTAAAAGATACATATTTTTTTTAACAGAAGTAACTTTGTTGTAAATATATCCATTTATATTAAATGTAATCCAATATCAACTTTCATTATGATTAAATACAACAAAAATAAAAAAATTATCACCTTCACACCTTTCAACATGATGAATAGTATTGTAATTGAGCGAGCTTGTCAGATTATTTATTTTTTTGTGTATAATCGATTCGAGCCCGTTAATCTCCTTCGCTTTCATGTTTTGTACTTACGAAAAGACAGTTGAAATAAAGTAAAAATGTCATCAACATATCTGTGATCATAGTGTCAGTCAAATTTAAGTACATATGATAAAAATATCACTTAATAACTTCCCTCCCTTTACTTCTCATTGGTATGCAAGTTTTATTACAATAAATTACATGCTGAGAGCGCATAACGTTTTGTCATTGTAAATATTGTGAAAACACTTAAGTTAGTATGAAATATGTAAATTACTCTTCGTATTATTGATTGTTTTCCTTAATTACAATATTTGATATGTCTACATTTATTGCATCATCGATAACCTTCCAGTAAAACAGCATTTATCTGTTATTTCGTTTACTGTCAATATTTCTGCACTCTATCAAAACAATAAGTGTTGATTGATGAAAATAAATCATTCGAATAGATATGGATAATAATCTCGAGAATGTTTCATTAATTATTTTATATGTCTTCAAAATTGATGATATTTATCTCTAACATTTTTCGATGTTTTGTTAATCCCACATAAAAGATTAGATTACATACTTCAAATAGCAGTCAATTTACATATTATGATTGTATCTTAATCCAAAATATTTTTTTGATAATTCTATTTACCTACTGTCTTTTTCTTACGTTCATTTAGAATAATGTCGCTCACTCGTATCGTATCCGACACTAGATATCAATCATTCTAATTTTTCACAATCTCATAGCGTCCATATTATCGCTTTCATCTCCAAATATTTATGTATCGCACAAAACTAATTATATTGCCTACCGGTGAATTTAATCTGTGTCGATGCCTCTTTTCTATGTCACATTTCTTCGCTAGTAATTATTGTAGTAGAACGGCACGAACCGTTAATTGTCAACAAGTTTATGTCGATTGTTGTACTCAATGGTTTTGTAACTGAACATTATTACTCATACAAAATAGTACAATCGATCTTAGTTTTGATTTCAAGCCTATTGAATACGTTTCCAGCGCGGAATTATATCGCTGGGGAAGTTGTTCAGTTGTCAGAGCAAGAAATTAACTTGTTTACATTCAATGTTTGTATGCTTTCGTAAATATGTATGTTTCAGTAGAACTCGTATTTAGTTAAAATAATGCCTTGAAGATTGAATGAGATTCTTTCTGATGACTACTGTTATAATATAAATTGCAAACTAATAAATGTCAGATTGAGTTAGGTTCATCAAAAATTTTCCATAGTTCTTGTAATCTTTTATTCAATTTAATGATAAATTAATACCGTCTTTACACTATCAGATATACTCTATAAAGATTGTGATGCGATCTTAAAATAATATACGAGTCGCCGTTTTATTCTAAGCAACCGTCGTTAAAAGAGGACGATGAATTATCTACCGCCGCGACGGAGAGAGAAGGATGCGCCACTTGGTGCTACAGGGGATGCGTTCGCCTCCCTTCCAACACCCGCCGCATAGTCGACGACACCCGATACAATCTGCCGTCTCTGTCGCTCCCGCGGTTCTCCAAGTCGCCGGAGAAGGACAAGAGAGTCTGGGCGAGGAGGGTCGCCCCGTCGGTCAGCTCCATTTCTGCCGGTGTGGATAGCGGCTTTTTGGTACACAACCGGATCAATGAATTGGTGCCGTGTTTTATGTGTTCACCGGCACGCGAGGAAGAGCAATCGTCATTCATCATGCGGCAATATCTCATTCATCGGGCAAAGCTTTCACTTTTAAGGTTGGCGACGTACTTTTCGAACGATCGGTTCACTCTCTCCGCAGCGATGGCCGTTTCGGACAATGCACAACACAGATTGTGTGCTCACGAGCACACTCATACTCCATTTATCAGATCGACCATATAATGATATTCGTACAGCACCGAATTTGTCTATTTTTATGTACAAAATACCATTAGGTAGTAGATTTTATGTATGCCGCACCGAGCAAAGTAAATCAGCTATTCCTCATCACTACGCAGCATTCTTTCATCTCAGTAAAAAGATATCTATCTTTTAGTCTCCGCTTTTTCTTCTTGCATTAAGATACGACCGTTATGTATATAAATCAAGGAATATCAATATCGAAACACTATGCTCTTTGCCGACTTGATGAAATTTCATTTTTATTTATCTAATTGTATACCAGTGAGCGCTAGAAACAAATTGGTGATTGTTCTCTTGATAGAAAGTATTTTGTTTATATCGTGAATTGTTTTACACATGCATGTGAAAAGAGACTGGCAGTGTTAAATAAAGTTATGGATATAATATTTAACATCGATTTATTTATTTATTGTAAGACAGACGTTATACTGCGATGGGCAAAAAAATATGATTGTTTCAGTGACATGTTTAATGACAATGTTTATCACTTTGTACAACGATAACAGGCCTTGAATCTTTACTAATTTTCCTATGCATGATGCAAGTGTTTTTATTTGTGCATTATTTTTGATTTGTTTTTTTTTTCTTTTTATGTTGATGCCTTGCGACATCATCTGCCATGTTATTTTTTTGCTTCCTGCACGTGAAACTTGTCATCCTGTTCCCATTGGAATGAAATGATTTTTCGATATCGATGTCGAACTGCAACCGCAGGAGTACACTGAGGAGTTCAGAGATATCGCCAAAGGAAAGTCCAAGGAAAGCTTGCCCGCGGGTCCTATCACTCTGATCAATCAGAGGCCTGTCGGTGAAGATTTACATGTAATATATTTTTATTTTCGTTTTCTACAATAACACATCGAATAGTATTTCAAACAAAAACATATGTTATTATGAATCGATATTACCTTTTCAAAGAAAGTAGCTTAAAAGGATAAGCCTAAAATTTTTGGAAATCAGTAATGGCTTCTGTGAATTATTAATGAATATAGCTTACTGTAGAGGTTTATAAATGTCATAATAAATAATGATTATTAACAGTTTAATCAGGTTGATCAATTTATTCCAATAAAGTGTTTTATGGAATTACTACATGTTAAAATACTTTCGTTTTCTTTTTACCAAAATGATGACAATAGGCTCTTAAATTTATAGAGAACACTTTAAATTTTGCACTGCTGTGTAAAGAATCATCTTTTTAAAAACCTTAAACTTTGTAATTTGTGTTATTACATATATTTTTTTATTTTGAATGTTATGTGCTATTTCCGCGCGCATATTACTTATTTCAGACGGTCTGAAATATCCAACATGTGATTTTATTGGACGATCTGTATATTCAAAACGTGATCGTATTGGGTATTTCAGACCGTTCATAATAAGTACCGTGGATGCGGGAATAGCACTACACAAGAATAATGTTTTAGAAGTGGTTTGGTTTGGCTCGTAATGTTACAGTATAAATAAGATTGTCTATCAATCGTTTGCCACTTCTAAACTGTTATTCATTTTTTGTTTTGTTTTTCAATTTGCATGACTTGTTTTTTTACATTGTTTTTTTTTTTTTGCATTTCGTTTGATTTGGTAGAGCGCTCCCGAAATAGGTGTCTACACTTTGAAAAAGAATAAGGTTTGCACAATTTTATAATTTTACATTTCATATTTTTAGATTATTTTTTTACGTACCGAGGTATTATAAGTAACACTCGCTCACAATTTGTTTATTGACAAACAGCCGAATCGTCAATTTTAAAATTGCCAACTATTCATCATTAAAATATCATAAGAATAGTGCACTTTACGCATGTGCAAAGCGATGGTGCATCTTACTAATTCAGATTGCGATGTTATCCAGGAGTTGCCCCCCTCGAATAACAAAACTACTTCGGCCCCGACGAAGAGCGGCGGCGTGTCGGCAGTCACCACTCTAACGAACAGCAAAGAGAAGGTGGACAAAAGCGACATCTCGGCCCCCACCACTGCGGACAAGAAACCCACCATATCATCCCCGCAGAAGACAATTACGTGAGTAGAAATCATATCATTATCGACAGTGCTTTTTTTTTAAAAAAAAAGGTGCCGGAACGCACATTTTTCGAGCATTTTCTAAGAAGGTATATTATTTATTATATATTCGAATATCATTTTGATAGAGTTAATGACGGCTTTTCATATAATGCTTAGAAAATAAAACAAAATATACATATTTTAAAATAGAAAAAATAAAATTAAACATTTATTAAAATTTCGAGAAAAAAAGGTGCCGGAACGCCGTTCCGCCGCGTTACAGGGTAAAAAAAGCCCTGATTATCGATAATAATATGGTGGTATCTGATATATTTCTAAAACTGAATAATATTTGCTTATACTAAAACGTTTTTCCATTCTTTAAGAATATATTTCTGTTATAATATTATGTACTTTAAAAACTATTTATAGAACGTACAGTAGATTATAAAAACGTCATTGTACATTATCCCGTTATAACTACTACTCGCAGTAACTACTTTTCAACTGGTACCACACAGAAATCTTTCATTTTCAATGTTTCTGAATATATCCCATTAACCAATTTAAGGATTTTTTAGTCACTGATATCCACTAATCAAATGAGATATTACTCAACAAACAGTAATATGTCATAACCCTAATACTTTTATTAGGGGGATACAACATATTGTTGTTTGTCGAGTGATGTAATTTATGTTATATCTAATTTTCATTGTATCACAGGTTTTACGGCTTTATTATTAAACCAACTTCCATGGAAATCAGACGTGTTTGAAATCAATATACATCTCAAATTCAGAAGGAAAAATTTATATTAAAAAAATAATTAGTTTTTTTTCAACTCAATCAAGTTGATCGATTATTGCAAGCAATGAACGTTAATAAACAAAGATAAAACCGCAAACGATAACACCTATCACTTGTCAATCGCGCGGAAAAGTGAGCTTTCAATACAGCGGTATCAAAGCAACGATGGCGAGATAGATGTAAACAATTAGAGCACTAAAGCGGTAAATTTAAGAATGCACTCCAAAATCTGTGCCGGATTAGAGGAAAACTGTATCGATTTTCAATAATCAACTACATATTGACGTCGACTATGATTATTTAAGATAATTTTTGTATTTGTAAATAATTTATTCCTGCATGTCTGCCATTGCTGTTTTTTTTTGCTTACCTTCAACCGCATACCACTGGTTGGAAAACCCTGGTCTAGGTTTTCTTATTTTTAATGAGATTGTATTTATGGTGGTTGATAACTATAATAGCTGACATTGATGTAATAATTCTAATTAATGACTATTTTTCCTACAATTTTTATAACATCAAACTCTTCTCTCATAATAATATAATAGTTTTTAATAAATGTGTATTCTCATTTCAGAAATGGAACAGGCCCGGCACGAAACAGCACGACTTCCACCGCAATCTCAACCACCAATTCGACTAGCCAATCGGCGGCGGTGAACGCTGCCAACAATAAAAACAACGAGAGTAATCCGTTCGAAGAGGAGGAGTGGGACGAAGACGGATCAGGAGAGAACGAAGTGGACGGGGCGGCCGAACCTTTAACCGATACGGGAGAGCCGGGGGTTCCTGTCAGGGCTTTGTATGATTATCAGGGGGCTGAGAGTGACGAACTGAGTTTTAGACAAGGTGTGAATTTTTACCCTTATCAATATAAATACTTTGACTTCATACAGTACTTTAACCCGTTAACAGCTACGAAAAAATATGTTTTTTTGTCCTGTAAGCTAGCAATTTTCTAAAAACTAAAAAAGGGCAACACATTGGAACTATTCACGTGATTTATGGCTTTAGATGTTCTCCGTCCCGAATAAAAGTAATCCCATGTAATTATCCATACCACAAGGCTTGTGCGTGTATAAACGATTCCTCAATTAGGGTTGTCACACACAATTTATAATAATATACCGTTTTAGAATTAATTTTAGAACAATAAAGTTTAATGCAAAAAATAAGATATTATATCCCACAAGTCTCGAATAGTTCACACTGGAAATTAAATGATGCTAGGGTTGTCACAGAAAAGAATTTTATAAAATTATTGACATGATAAATAAAAATATGTTCACAAAAGTGTTTTATGGTGTTCATATAACGTACGAGATATATTAAAAAATATTTTTTGTGTGGTATGTTTCAAAACACGGCACTGCACATAAGGACACATCACATTGTTTACAAAAGAATTTTGTAGATGTTCTTTTTTTTGAAGCAGCACATACCACACAACGCTTTCTATTTATATTTCTAGCAAAAGTAGCTAGCTCAGAGGTGGAAGTGGGCAAAAAATCCATAAAGTGTGTGTTTGCTCCAATACGGGAATGTAATGCGACAGACTTACGCTTACGAGTGATTGTTTTCTTATGACTGAGGGTAAATGTTATAAAAATGCATTTTGAATATTGGGATAAATATCGGAACATGTTGAAAGCATTAACTACATGTAAATAACATTTCTCATAATATAACATCAAAAAAACACATGTGTGCCCTGACCCGATTTAACCTTTACAGAAAACGGCAAAAAAGTATCATGTTACCTACCATTTTTTTTTGTGATGCTTGTATCTCAGACTACCGCCCCTGCAGGGGGCGGAGATTGTAGGATTAGTCATATAAATCAATGTTGTCAATGTTTGTTCAAAACGCCGCTTAGCTAGATGATTTTCTACCGTCGACTGTTTTACCATGAAGAAATATTAACGTATTTGTACAAAGACATCAGCAATTCGACAACCCCTGCCACCTGTACGATTTTTGTCAATTTTTTCTTAAGAATTTAAGAATAATTTATATTTATTCAATTGTTTTGAAACCTATACACATGCAAAATAATATTTACGCATATGTTATGATTATTTATCAAAAGTTGTGACAGCCCTTACGACCTCTATTCACTTTTTGTTGAATTTCTCTTACGAAAACTGTCAAAACGAAAACTTTATATTCATTTTTTGAGTCCTTAAGAGATGTCGGACCCTTATTCAATGACGCGAACTGAAAAAAATATTTATTGACGCCGTAATAATGAGAACACACCAGTGGGACAATAGCGTGTGGGGTTAGTAGGTATGCGACACACCGGTGGGTCGTTAGCGTTTAACTGGTTAAATAAACAGTGACCAAAAATACACAAGTAAAACAACACTCTTTACTAAAAGCAAAGTAGCAATCCATGCCATAATGACAAATAATTAAATCGTTAACTTTCTTTAAGCGTGATAAATATGTAGATAGATTTTTAGTATAATATTTCATTTAATTTCTAATGTCAGGCATTTGAGATGCGTCAATGTGGCAACCTCAAAAAGTTTGAGTTAATTTATAAATATGACAACACTGACAGATGATTTATTTTATTATTCCTTCTTTCAGGTGACTTATTTGAAAAACTAGAAGACGAAGACGAACAGGGCTGGTGCAAAGGTAGAAAAGACGGCCGCGTCGGACTTTATCCCGCTAATTACGTTGAGCCCGTGGGCCACTAACCCAACTCGCCGCACATCACGCCTCGCATCTGTCCGGCGGCAGCCTGGAATGACAGACGTCACAAAATTTATTTACTCACTCCGGGATTGTCCGGGTGTTTCTCTTCACATCCGCCTATGTTAATCGACCGACGGAAAGCGTCGAGATGGAGATGATCACAAAAACTGCAGAGAACCTGTGAAAATATCGCTCGTTACAAAATTGTTTGTCTTCGAAGACTTCTTTTGTAGTTGTTACGGACCAAACTTTTTTTTTAAATATTTTTCATGTTTATGCTTTTCGTCGGTTGTACTTGCATTTTTATCAATAAAACTAACTGACTCGGTGATTGACTTTTATAAAACGAAATTTCTAAATCACATCCTGAGACTATTTAGGATTTTAATCATTCATATTTTTAATACGTCATGATCATTCACATTGAGCACTTTTCTTGAGGAAATCCATACCCGTTAATAATAATAAAATTATAAAATATCTATAAATGCTAACTTACCTATTTTAAAAAGTTTTAATTTAAATAAGTTATATGTTAGCATTCAGTTGTCAGTGCATACGCTTTAAGTATTCGTGGAATCTGTTTGTCGACAAACAGACGTGATCGTTAACTCAGCAACCTAAATAGTCTCTGACGAGATTTTTATTCATCGCATTACGGCTATCACTACCGATGTGAGTTTGTCCAGTGATGAAAGTTTATCAGAATATAAGATGAAATTTATAAAACAATTTTTGCATTGACCATCGAAATTGTCAATTGTTTACACATTCTTAATAATATGTTGACTAAATATTAAGTTATCAATATCTGACAGCGGTTTTTACAACAAAAAAAAATGATATTCAATCGACAACATCGTTTGACAACTTTATAGACTGTTTTTGTATGAATCCTTAAATATGTCTTAATATTCATTTTGACAAATGCTATTCGATCGATAATAATTAATTAATTAAACATAGAAAACCACCAAATAAAGTTTTGTTTCTTGTATAATTAATTATTCAATTGATGTATATTTTTATTGATAATTATTTTCATTCTCCCTACCGAGTTGGAACATCATCTTTTTAGCTTTCTGATTATTAGTAAATTTGAAGGGTAAGCTGCGGTTTAATTCTTTTATTTTGTTGACTTTACTGTCAAAGTAGCGAGTGATTTGTTTTCGGGTTTTGAACGTGATCAGATTTGAAATCCCGCACACCGATCGCGGATGACTGTGAACCGAAATTCTAACGAATAATGTGTGAAGATATTTTCGATGATGAACTTTAAAAACAATATAAGACTTGTAACAATCAACGCATTTTTATAATAATAGAATTTAAGTGGCGTCGCTTGAAGCATCTGAAATCAAATATTCTCGTCTTTTACCGCAGGACTGTTTGAACAATTGTTTCTGTACATAACTATTTAATAAATTAAATCAATTTGAATACATACTTTGAATTCAATTGAGACAAATTTCATTTTGTTTTTTTGTGAGCCGAATGCGATTTTTATTTACCGTCTCGGCTTAAAAATACTTCATATCAGCGTCAGTTGAATATTCCTCGCTGTAGAGCAATAATTAAATTAGGTACGCTTGATAGCTAAGGTAGAATATATTTTTTTCTATGAGCAGCTTCAAAATTATTATTTTAGGTGTTGATTCATTCGATTGCGTAAAATGTTCGGGGAATATGAATAGGTACACGTGTAGAGCAGCAATGGACGCATATAAGTGAAGCGATCTTCTCAGCGGGAACAGCCTTATCGACCGTGTCGCCGAATAGAAATAATTTCATTTAAAAAACCAAGTGTCGATATCGTAACCGTAAACAAATTGTGTGTAACTATTCTTTTCGAGAAAATGAAGACGGCTTCTCTCGCATTGATATTTCGGCCGCCGCTCATCGGATGCGACGAAGGGGACAAAAATTATAACAATGAAAACATTTATAATATTAATTATAGCAGAGTGAAACATATGAATATCTTTTCGCTCTCGACTAATATATGAAATTACAGTTAATCCAATACACTGTTACGAGGAAAGCATTCATACGTGTTATTCCGTTCAACGGCATGCAGTAGTTTCTTGTGAAGTTTATATTGAAATTTTAAAATTAACCTAACTGAAATAATGATAATATAGCCGTTAAAAGGACAGTTAAGTCGAATGAACGGTAAATGTAAACCTTAAATGCTGTGGACATTTTTATTTTGAAGTATTATATAATATATATTCATTGTTTTTAAATTTGAAAGAATGTCAATGCTGTTAGGCTTTTCCCATCCGACTTTCGCAGCCGAAATGTTCCAAAAACATTCAGATATAATTATTGATTTATCCGCTTGCGTGAATATTCAATTTTTAAATCTTGAAGAATCAGAATTATCGGGTCAACTTTCATTCAAATAACCAATTTTGATAACATTCGGTGTAAATTTTTAAGGAGTAAAAATCGTTCATATTTCGTTTCACTCGACTGTATTTCTGATGAATTCAATAATGATACTATCGATTCAAAAGTTATTCATAAGCTGGTCGATCGAGAATACGTTGGATGGCAGAGGGCTTAACGCTTGACGCTTAGTATTTGATATTGCCTTGTGCTATTTATTTTATCATCTAAAACTATGTGAAAGAATGTTAACCTTCTCTTATAATTTACTTATGTACTATGATTATAAGTTGTTAAAATGTTTAAAATATTTTTATGATGTTTGTTGACTGTGTGTACTATTTAAATTAACCACCGTCTTCTTTAAATAATAATTCATTCAAGTTTGAATGTTTTAATGCAGAAATTCAAAATAAAATCTATTCAATGATCCGTTCGAACGTAATTAATTATCACGGATTTATAAATTTCCCTATTGAAATCGTTTTTCTTTGTGATATTTAAAGAATAGATACTCTTCCCTATCATTGATGTCTCCGTCTTACCTGTTATATTTCTGCAATAATCATTCCTCTGTTGCTGTCGGTCCATACTTATTTATTTTCGCTTTTGACATATCGTTTCTATTCTTTGGCCCGTTTCATTCTTGAAATTCGTTCAGTATCGCGGCGGCAGTCGTATGTATGTGTAAGTGTTTTTATGTAAACATTATCTTGTAAATATGATGAGAACATTTATCATTTGTTATGACTGACTGAAATAGTCATGTTTTTTTTTTTCATTTATTCTTTGTACATTATTATAATTTTAAATCTACGTTAATATTTTAAGTAGCATTGTAACAAATAGTGAAACATTCAGCCTGGCGTTATTTTATGTGAGATTTATCGAAACGGGTGACGACCCGATTTTAATAACTAAATTTTTTTTTTTTTTTTACGTCACAGTTTTTTATCGATCCGATATGAGCGGTCCCCGCGACCTGACGTTTCATTATTTGGTCCAATATTTAATTTCTAGCTTAGAGTTTTTAAAATTTAATTAGAAATGTTGTACAGCTCTTTAAAATATTCCTCGAATGTTACTATGATAATTATTAGAATGATTAGAGAACTCATCCATTCTACGAGAGTAAATTATAATTTGAAGGAATCGTACGACAGTTAACTCTAAATTTAATATAGTTTTGAAACTGGACGTGTATGATAATTAATAATTAACATTTTAGTCTATTTTAAGAATGATGATGCGTCTTAACCTTTGCTTGTATTTCGGGCGCTATATTGTTTTACCACAGTGCATTGTTTATTATAATACCGATTATTTACTATTATCAATCTAATATTCACTGTAGATATTCTCCGAGATTCATATTACAGCAAATGTGATGCGTAATTGAAATGATGTCTTGACAATTTATGAAACTGAAATATAAATTTTAAAAAAACTGTTCCGAATGATGTGAACGATTACTGTAAGACAGTTTTTAAGACCGATGTAAAAAAAATCATTCTGTACTAATAATATATTGCTATCTGAAATATTTTTGTTTTTTGTTGTAATATGAATTTATTTATATTTAATTTAATATATTGCTCGCCTGCGTGGAAGAATAATAACTGCACTATTGTTTTGCTTTTATCCATTTATATGTACGCGTATTGTCTTTATTTTATTCACTTATGTCACAATAAAACTGACAACTGTTATTCGACACTTCTTATCCCGTATTCAAAATAAGGGGTGCCATATTATATTCTATCAACGATTGCAGAGAGAGCGAAATAATTTAATCTACCGTTTATACTCCTCAGAGACTTTGTATTGTTCGGCTTGTCGGGTTCCGCTGACTCGGGTCGATCGAACTCGATCACGGCCCTCGGGATGAGTTGTCTAGTATTTAACTCTTAAATATTTTTTACCCGCGCTCATTCTTTACTATCCAAAAAGGTATGTGAGATATTTTAATGTAAAAAGGTTATCGGTATTTATTAACAGTAGACTGTCTATAATATATAATATTATTTTTCAGTCAACTGTCTGGAATATCTCCTCGAGAAGAATTCATATGACTATTTGAATGGCCACTTTTCATCATATTATTTATCTTATTGAAAATATTTTTTACGCGCGTTAATTACCTCGCTGTCGCAATGTACGCTTTGGGTGTACATTAGTCTTTTTTGTACGTATTGTTTCTGCATAGTAATAAACTATATGCATCAAGTCTCGATATTAAAGGGAGATTTAGAATTCATATTGATACTGTAATAAATATTTCCATTCAAATATTATTAAATAAATAAGCCTTGCGGCTTTAAAAGAACCCTCATCAGATGAAATTAGCATAGATGATATATAAAAGAAATACGACTTTTAAGATGTTACGGAAACATTATTTTTGATGTAAATTTGTTGGTTATATTAATAAATAATGAATAATAATTAGCGAATAGAGATATAGAGGTAACGAGAAACAAAAGTATCCTTGTAAAACTGTATTTAATTTAAAACTGTTGCAAACTTATGAATACTTCATTAAGGTGTATTATTAATATTTGAAAATAAATCTAAGGGCCATTATTAATTTAACTCGTTTTTTCTTATTTTATTTTTTACATAATTTATCTTAACATTTGTCCCAGAATCCCAAATACCATAAAACATGTCGCAATTTGTTACACAACCTGCGGAATAACAAGTTACCAATTTTGATTTCATATTAAAAATGAACTTCCACAAAGCTCCTACCGAATCCATTGAAAATAAATAAATAGACTTCAGGCTACATAAGAGTTTTCGGCCAGTGCCCGTGAAATGCTCCACAACCGCTGAAATTGTGTAGTGTTTCTTCAACCGAGGTTATTTTTGCTTATGCAGCTGAATTGGTTAACTTCCAATGATTCTGTCGACAAATTTCATCGGATGAATGAAGTCTGCTCTTATCAATGTTAAGTTTTCATAACAATATTCAATAAAGTTGGTAATTTTTTGTATAGTCTACATTTTTAATTTCAGTCTGCCTTTTTTTTATATCGTATTCACTGAATATCCTTTGGTTTGTTATGATGGGTTGAAATCACTCAATTTTGTAACATGGGCGGGTTTTATTATAAAGTGTAATCAATCTCCGATTAAATGATATGAATAATTTAAAGATCATGAGGACCTAAAATGATATTGAGCTCTTAGAAAGAAAGCATCTTTCATAAAAATCAATTCCTAGTCTAAAAATTGTCTTCCTGCACCAATATGCTCAAAGTTGATGCATACCAGTTTACCAGCGTTGGGGCACAGCAGCTAGCCAGAATAATGGTGAACACAAAGTTTTTTTGACAATTTTTATTGATAAAATTGAACATATTATATAACAAAAAATACAAAGACTTTCCAACTTGACTGCAAAACATAAAAAAAAAAAATTGTAAAACCTATTTCAACATATTCAAGCATATGAGACATCAATTCACTAATGTTATACAATTTTATAATAATTATTCTATTAGAAGAATGTTGCTCGGTTATCTGTGAAACAATATTCAGTAAATAAACAAAAGTCATTGACATAATACACATTAAGTTAAAAGGATATTAACATTCAAGATATATATATATATATATTTGAGAAAAGACAACAGAGTGTAATAACATACTCAATGGCATCCATAAAAGACTTATCTTATAAGAAAAAGTAAATCTCAATGTATTTTTTCTCCAACTCTCATTAGATAGAAAATACTCAATCAACAAATTGCTGCAACAATCTATAATGTGATATAATTGAGTTCATTTTAAACAATTTCTGTCTGCAAAAGTTTTGCAGTATTGACAATTTATTAATTCATTTAATTATTCATTCATTAATTTCATTAATGTCGAGCAAAAATAATTATTTAAAACAGTGACATTTTCGAGCTAGGTATATTCAAAGTTCTACCATATAAGAAATAAATATCCTATGAATTTCTGTAACAATATGTGAATTTAATCTAGTTTAAATTAAAAGCCTTTACACATATGAAAAATTCAATGATGAAACATGTTACAATATAATGATGAAAACAAACTTTATCCACAAACGTAAATGCCATTTCAATTAATAGAGTAATGATATGTTTTTATTTACAAGATACGAGTTTGAAAGTTTAACTTTTATCAGTAATAAAATTTTTACAAATTCCATTATTATAAAATTAAAAATGATCGTGTAATGCAGTGTCTGCCAAACTGTGTGCCGCAAGAAGTCTCAGATGTGCCGCGGTGGAAGAAGCCTTAAAAATGTTAATTTTAAATAATACCTATTCGGTAGCAAATCGAGGATTTTAAATTCCTCGGTAAGCTAAAAAAAAAGGAGTTTCAGAGATAATCTGCGGTATCTTGGTGTGCCGCAGTACTAGTTCCATTCATCAGTGAGCTGTAAAGGAAAAAAGTTTGGCAGAGACTGGTGTAATGAATGACAAACAATGGTGAATTTATGATGGGAAATGATGAATTTAAACTTCAGAAAGGATTGCCCTAATAATAAATACGGAAGAAGCGAACATTAATTTACTTTACAAATGTATGAAAATTTTTTTTTTGACAAATCAATTTTTATAGATTTTTATACGCTGGATAAGGACTATTCTCAGAGCTGCTCTTAATAGCGTGTTACTCAAATACAACACGAAAACATCCATAACTTAATTGTACATTGTGAATTTGGCCCTCATATTGAGTGAAAAAAAAATAATCTTGCTTTGTAATTAAAACTCAAAAAATACTACTAACTATATTTAATAATTTCTGTTTCGGTTATTCGCTGAAAGCTATCGAGACATCTCCATTACTGAGCGGAAGAAGAACTATATATCACGTAACTTCAACATTTTGTCATATTTTACTCATTTTTCATATATAATCACAATATTTTCTCGTCGATAAGAAGAATTATACAACTAAAAATATTAGGTAAGGTATGTACAAATAAAAATAATTGACACCTAATATATATGATCAATATGAAAACGACCAACGAATACAGAGGAGGAAAAAAGTTCTCACATTTTTTAAAAATTGATAAACATTGACATTTATTTAGCTATATTCATTAAAGCTACCGTTCCTGGGTTTGATGAAACGAGCTTGCGACTCGTTCCAATCGAGACGATAACTATCACTGTGCCAATTTACATATTTACAATAATAAAACGGTAATAGTGCGGGATAACAAGAATAAGTGTAACCGTAACATAAAAATTAACTATACAGCCTAAAAAGAACGCCGGCCGCCTCTCGTATAAAAATTTCAAAAATGGAATAATTGTCGACACCGGTGAAGGATGCCAGATGCCGCAGTGGAAAGGTTTACACGATTTAATAATGACAATACTGATTGGAAACAACCATAATTTTTAACATATTTACTGCACATGATGCATAGTCAACATAACATCGAGACGTTTAAAAAAATCGTATCAATTGTATTCAATTGACAGTTTTTCAAAACTGATGAATACCAATTAATTTGAGTGCAAAAAAATTTACAATGAAAATATATTATGGTAAAATAATATTTTTTACAGTTAATAAATAAAGGATTTTCGAATTAAAAAAGCTTATAAAGATATTGATTTCAATTTAAGAAATACGCAAAATGAAAAATTAACTTTAGTTTTAGCCGTAAATACAATAATAATGCAAGCAAATCCTTATCTTTCGTCCTCAATTCTATCCATCAAAACGCTACTCTTTTAAACACATGTTATAAATGATATCCACCATCTTAACGCAACCTGAGATTACAATTATACCGCGTACGCTCAATATTTATTACGTACCGCGGAACGTCTTTTGTAAATTACATTTTCGCAAGGAATGCCTCCGATTGTTAACACATATATATTAAAAAAATAATCTTTTAAATCACGTTAAATATATATTGCGTATTTGTACTGAGATCTGCATAAAAAAAAAAACTTACGAAATACGTGTGAGAATCTTGAAGATGGCTCGTCGAGTGCTTGAAGTATCACAGAGGTTTAAAATGACCAATTCAAAGGTTCGGTGGATCGCAAACAAATCATTGAAATGTATTAACTAAAGGAACAAAACCTTACCGCTTATCGAATGGAACGTTAAAAAAACTCTCACCTCGAGATATAAAACGAGATAGATTAAATCGGGACCGTCGATAGTTTCGTCGTCGACTGCGATGCCGCACAGAAATAAAAAACTCAAGGTTTTTTCATTCTTGAAAAACGGCTTAGAAAGATTAATATTTATTTCATTAGATTATTCAACTGTCTCCGTTTCCAATGGAGTCATGCGTACACTAAATCGTGGACTGCTTCTAGATCACCATGAGCTAATCCGACTGATCGATGACAATTTTAGAATTCTCCGAGATATATTTAAAAACAATCTACAATCTTGGGAGTACTCAAGGCAGCCACGACTATAACATGTTGCTTCTCTTCTCCGGAGATGGGTTATATTATATATTTGTAGAATAAATGTTGAAAAATATGAAAGTATCTCAAAGTGAATAACCTGAATCGTAGAGTAAAATATACAGTGACTTATTACCGAGATGAACATTTACTTGGACAGTTAACCAATGTATTCGAATTGAGTTGTACACTTTAGATTACTGTGGAGATGCAAATTTATGTGACAATTTACAAAAGAGGCGATCGGTCCCGATCGTTCTAACTAAAAATATATCCAAACTAAAAAAACTAACTATGTTTTAACCGCTAGCAAATTAGTATATAATCACAGGAATAATATGATACTTTAAACATATTTTACAAAAGGTGCAAACAAATATGTATAACACCCACCGTTCAAAATTGAATCAAGTACGAGGGGATCTCGATACAGAAGATGTGGAAAAAATATATTTACAAAACGAGTAAACAGTGTTTTATAAAATGGCAAAATTTATATTATTTTAAATGTAGAAATCTCAAATTATATTGCTTGCGGGTTAATTTTGACCCAGTTTTATACATAAGCGAGTCCATATTGCAAGTATCAATGCACAGATATTATTAATATCTAAGAGTTGGTAATCGATGAAAACATAACTGTTGCAAAGTGCACGATCAGCGGTAACCGTTTCTTTTTGCCAATGCGGATATTTAAAATTTAACACCTTATGACGCGTAAGACCTTTGGTGAAAGAAATATATCCAACCGCTTAAGAATGAAACATTCAACTAAAGGACTACAATAATTAAACAAAATAAATATATCTATACATATATATAACAAATCCAACAGAAACATTATGAATATTATAATAGGAAATATAAACAATGTGAAACGCTAAAGGCTCCACCGATCGACGAATCGTACACATAAATATTGATGTCACAATTCGGTTCACCTACAATAGTCGATTTCAGAAGAATTCAAAATGTTAACACACATTCTGAATAATTGGTTTGACAGATATTACATAAACTCGCTGACGGATGGCATACAATATTATACTAAGTATTTGGACAGAAAGAATTTATTAAATTTCAAATTGTCATCCGTGTGCTCAAAAAATGCATCTCGCAAACTGTTTGACTAAAATTTAACAATTATCATTTTACATGTACATCATGTTTTAAGTATCCATTTTTATTATATCTTAAACGTAGTTGGCATAACTGGCAATTTATCTCCTCGAGCGATAATAAACGGTAAAAGAAATAAAATTTTCAAAAACAGTCCGATGAAACTGAACCTTCGAAAGATTGACTGACTGATTTTGAAAATGAATACAAAAGTTAAATCAATGCTAGCCGTTTAATATTTATTACACCTAATCAGAGCAAAAATATATTATGTGTATTTTAATTTGTTTTATTATTTAGAATTACTATGCAACGGGGAGCGGCAGATATCCTTTTGCTGACATCTGACGTGCAGATAAACATCACTAGCGTTTCCAATGCAATCTATTAATTCCGTTTACTGTAAGCAGGCTTGTAATTTTTCTATCCACTCTTGAGCGTGCGTCGATGTTCCGGCACAAAAATTGAACGTACGTCTGCTCGTCCGCAACTGCAAAAAACAAGACAACGAATATTCTAAATAATCGTCAATGGACTTTTTGATGTATTCAGCGGAAACTTTCAATTATTGATACTTTCGATTATATGATTAAAGTCTTCAATTTAAAATCTATTTTTCTACATTGCACATCTTTATCGTCGAGCATTGATTGAATAATTTAAGGCTTAGAACCAACATACACAATACATTGAGTCTGGGATGCTTTTCAACGTAGCAACACATGAGAATAATATGGTTATTAATTTTAAAAGTAATTGTATCTCACGTCAAAGAAGGATTTACTGTCCGTCTTCTTGGGAGGTCCGGGCGCCGGCAGAGCGGGGGCCACAGAAACCACTTCAGCCAGATCTGAAACAAACGTATGAGATGAGAATTTTACTATGAAACTGATCATATCATGAAAAATAAATTTTCCTAGATAATATACCAAATCTAATCTCGGTGAGCAAATTCAAATAAAAAATGGCAACATCATGAATTAACATTTTACCAAAGTAATAATACTATGAGTTATACCTATGTGTCCTTTACAATGTGAGTCTTCCACGGCATCATAGTATCGGAGTTGATGCTTAATAGAGTCCAAGACGAACCACCTGAAAGAACAAAAAATTATCATCAAAACTGTGAACCGTTATAAAAAAAATAATCAATTACATATTTATATTTATATTACCTTTGTTTCCATCCTTTAAGTAGATTACCTCGTTTATATAAATAACCTTCGTGTGTTTTATTTTCGGCAACATTTGAACTGAACTGATCGTAATATTGCTGGGACGAGGTTTGTAAAGTTGCCACACCTGAAAGATACAATAGTGAAACTGTAATTCATCTTGTTTAAACAACAATAATCACAATTTTTTAAAGAGAAGATTGCAAGATGCCAGTCAGGTGATCACTCGCGTGCCATTTAATGTTTGATTTCTAGAATAGCATACGAGCTGAGAGGCTCGCTTTCAATACCAGTGAAAATCCTACACAATATATATTATATTATTTCATCATCTCTGCTATACTTAAGCGATAAGACTGTCTTACTAGAATTAACTGAAGGAGTGTCCTGATGGTGGTGATGATGGTGCATCGACGACTGTTGGTCGACGGAGGTCCCGGAAGAGAGGAGTCCTCCGCCTCCCTCTCCGGCCACGCCGCCGCCGCTGTTGGAGCAGTTTCCACTTCCCGCACTCACAACTTTGTATTTGGTGCAGTGAGCGGGCACCGCGTCAGCGCATCGCTCGTGACACAGGTAACCGCAGTCCATGCATCGGACACCCGTCTACAAGAACAGAAAAATTGGATTATTCATTTTTTGTGCAGTGTTTAATTCGTCAATTGAATCAAAATCATCACATTTTGACCCTTCAAGCCCGATTGTTTTTTTTATTATGGTCTCTTAAAAAACGAATTTCACTTTATTGTCAAAAGTGAAATTTGCAAAAAAAAAACTGTATCAATATCATGGTTTTGTTGACTCTTGTTGGGAATTAATGCTGGTTTTTTTAAGACTTACCTGGGTGGCCCATGAAGAATAATTGGAAAAAAGGTAAGTTGGATCTTCTTTAGCTGGCATAAGGTTTTGTATCTCCGTTATAGATGATGCCATTTCAAAATATTAATTGTAGTGAATAGAAAAACATTTGATTGAATGACATTCTAGGCACTAGGAATTGATTTTAACAGCAAAGTTTCACAATTTCAACCAAACCACAATAATTCTTCAACATATTCAGTTTTTAACAGAGATGAGTTGTGGACAATTCATTGTAGTCCTTTCTAATATGGATTAAGATAAAATATATTACTCTTCAGCAACCATTCCGAGGAAAAAAATAAATGCTAACCTTAACAGGTCCCCAGAGCAACTGTTTGCAGTGATCGCAGTAAGTAAAGGTAGTGTTGTGAGCGGAAGCGAATCTGTGAGGATGAGCCATCGGAGACGATCCACCCCCTTGGCCCATCGTCCCGCCTCCGGCACCCACCCCCGCTGTCCCGGATCCTCCTGCGGATTGATTGTTGGCGTTGGAAGAGGATCCCGGCTGAGGCTGGGCGGCCTGTCGCGCTTTCATTAAGATGTCCAGTGTGGAACGTTTGTGTGCTGCGCGACCGTGTGACCGGACCATCGCCGAACTGAATGACGCATTGCGCTGTGAACAATTACATTATTAGGAGTTGATTTTTTTAACAAATTAAATTAAACCACCGAAGGGACCACACATTTCATTTGTAATGCAATTTTATTATACAATATATAAGGTAAGTTTGTCCACATTTTGAACATTTTTACAATGTAACACTCTTTATCTAGCTAACTAACATTTTTTCTTCTCATCTTTAAAAAAATAATTTAGACAAACTGAATTTATTTTCAAAAAAGGCCTATGAATGAAAAAAAGTGCACATCAAATTTTAAAAAGCAATGTTTTGTTGTATGTTTTTTTTGGTTTATGAGTTAATGAGAATTAATGGAGTTAGTCTCAACAGACTACACGAAATGCTTATTACTGAACCTTTTTTTTTTTTAAAAAAAAGGGTAGGAATAGAAGGATATGACTACAACAACTAATGGTTAGCTAATTGCTTTCGCTACGCAATGTTTTTCGAGATAGCATTGGTGGGAGGGGAAAATTCAAGACATCATTGAAATGTCAATCTATAAAGCCGGAGACCTCCGTTTACTAAGCCAATGACGTTGACCACTCGATCACACATCCGGTTTGTTTTATAGGTAGGAAATTAAATAAAAATGGTAAAATTCTTCTATTATAAACAAAAAAGTTCTTCAAACTATGCCACCTTCATATTACAGTAGAAATAGTGTCCAATCCCACAACAGCTTCATAAATAATAATAATAGACACATTCACAATTAATTAAAATACAGGCTGTCCTCAAAATTCTTAAATAAATGCAATTCACATAAGTTATAAGGTATAAGATATATCTTACAGCGAGTTCGTCGGTGGTGGGCAGTTCGAGCTTATCCCAAAGCACTCGCCACTTTTGCGGAAGATGTCCTAATTCTAATTGCAGTCGACGTAATCTCTCCAGAACACGAGTGAATGCGTCCGGAAGGCTCGCTGCTACACCGTCGTACCTGAAAACACATCAATATTTGTATTCAATTGTTTTTCTTTCATTGGACCATTACATCTACCTAGCCAGAGCGCATGGCTACCACACGATGCCTCCAAGATTCTCTGTCCTCTGTTAGCCTATTTGCTTTTTCACAAATCAACCCTGCATCCTCGTTTGATTTATAATAAATTGGTGTCAAAAATCTTTAGCCTTTTAGTCTTATACATTTAAAAGCCTGACATAAAAAAATGATATACACCCTGCAAAAATAATTCCATGATAAAATAAGCAACTTCAACACAAAATTCATAAATTATTCACTAATTATTAAACAATTGGACAGAGAAAGTTGTGGGATATTCATGTCTTGAATAATTACCCTGCAGTGACGAGCAGTCGATTTGTTTCAAGAGCTGATGCCCCTCCTTCCGCAGCCTCCCTCTCTTCTCTCCGACACCTCTCCTGCTGCAGAGCGTCCGGCTCGTAGGGTGCACCGGAACTCAATTCTTCCATCGTGTAATAGTCCCACACGTCCAGACAAGCTATCGATGATTGCGGCCGTAACACCTACACAGGGTGAAAAAATTAAATGCTAAGCAGGAAATTAGGTCATTGAGACATTAACGAGTTAGTGAGATAAGCGGTAGAGTAAATTACCGGATGCTCAAAGTCTGGAGTGTAAAGGAAGTTGAAAAATATAGGCGATCTCTGATTCTGCTTCTCAATGTAGTCAAAAACAGATTGCCCGAGAGGTGCGGACCGTTGACCGGAGCCACTTCCCGATTGTTGACTGGACGGTATCCCCACTCCGCCGGGGTATACGCCCTCATCGTCTGATCCGCCGGGGCCTGTTTCTACGCACTGTTAAAAAGAAAGGAATGTGTCAATTATACTGTGTAGATAGTTTCTATCTATGCAAACATTAATTTGGTGAATAAACCGATAGACCAACTAACCTGCAACAGGTCTAAAACAATGGGGGGGTCACCAAACCACATCATTACATGGTGTCATCCCAAAATATAATTTATATACTTACACTTGCTTGATTTACTTTAGTATCAATTGAAAATGCATATATGTAAAGCTAGGTAAAATAGGTCCTGCTGTTTTATCTTTCACCAGCTATGAGTAATCCTAATGTAATGATATGCTTAATCCTGTATGCTGGCAATTTTGTTTGCGTAATTTAAGGTTTTGAATGTTACCAGTACTGAATGAAAACATTCCTATGTAACATTATTGTAAAACATGTTTTCTAGCACGATTTTACAAACCTTTACTAGAATCTGTTTAATTCACGTGTTCGAATTCCAGTACGGACAGCTTTTATGGATTTCTGTTCGAAGGCATGAATCCTAAAAAAAAGGCACAGTGACAACTATTTCCGTCCTCAGTGAAACCACTCACCCGTTGTCTGGAGTTTAGCGAGCCTCTTTTATCTTCGGCAGCTGCGATTCCCAACTCCTCTCTCTGCATTTCGCACTCAAAAAGGAATGTTCTGAATCGACATGACACCGAATGGTATGCGAGAAATCGGACGTAGTATTCGTTGAATTCAAAAGCCAACGGAAACTGTTTTTGTATCTAAAATTACAAAGAAAAAATCAATCAACAATCCAATAAATGCAAAATAGTATTAATTAGACACACTTGTAAAAAAGCATATTTTTATTTATAGAAATAAATCTGTTCAGCAGGCTATTGAGATTTTCATTGTGTTATTTTGTTGGCATAAAAACTCCTCGTCCAAGAATTTCAATATTAAATATGAACGGTTCAAATTTAATATTGAAATTCCACCAAGCACCTTCAGTCGAAATCTTCAATTTATCTCCTCAATTTGTCTGCGGTCAAGTGGTCAATATCGTCGGCTTCGACTGCGGCACTCAAGGTTCGTTTCCCAGGAGTCGGTTACATTAATTTAATTTTTTAATCCATTTATAGAGTAGTGTCATAAGGAGTCAAATGAATATGAATAAACTATGCAGTAAAGATACCTGATGAACGACGTCTAAAAACTGCAGGAAGGTCGGCGTGAATCCGGCTTGGGGCTGCGTACCAATGTTGCTTCGCTGCGGAAATCTGTGACCCATCGCAAGCCACTCTTTCTCGATCAGCGTTCGGAAACCATCCAACGTTCGGTATAAAGGATCTAAGCAGACTTGTGCTATCGAAGACACCTGAATAAATCACAAAGCAAGTTAGACTCGGCAAAAACAAAAAGGGTGCTAATTTAAATATTGTGAAATATTTCACCTGAGCCGTAATGTCCCAGCCGTCTTCGAGCGATAGACAAACAGAAGATCCTTGAGCGTCTAATAAATCTACTACGGCCCCGCTCAGTTGCATCAGTGATCGAATCGTAATTAACCAACCGGACTCTTCAATTAACCTATAAAAGAACCCAATAATTATTATGTGCCCACACAATCTACCTGACTATTATACCATATATAAATATAAAACAAGTCGGTTTTAAAGACGAAAATTCAAGTTATTTTATTGACTGTTTTAAAAAATGTATTGAAATAAACAGTTATGATATTGAAAAATAATTGTTTGATCCATTACATTTTTTACGTTTAGGCAGGAGATTTTTGCACATGACTAATAACTTATGTAACTTCTTTGAAGGGTTTGTGACTTGCAAAGAAGTTTGCATTTTTACAATAAATTTTATAAGAAAAATAATGAATGCCTCAATATATTTATTGATTTGGCATTTACTTGGTAGAACTCCATTTTAATACGGTAAAAATATCAAGGTATTTCAGTTCTACAATAATTTATATGTTATATGTTGATAGCTATCCACATATAACATATAAATAATTGTAGAACTGAAATACCTTGATATTTTTACTCTATTAATGCCTCAATATGTAAATTTCACCTAAATGAATAATTCACCTATAAAAACTGGCATCGGGATCTCCGAGAACAGGTTGCGAAGGTACACACGCTCTGAGTAATTTTTTGAAGGCATGTTTGGAAGTTCTGGTGTCAGGATATTCCACAGGTACGGCTTCACACCCTCGTACCATTCCTGCCCATCCGCTCCAACCGCCTTTTTCACAAAGCACATACAGAGCAGGTCTGCGGCTTCCTCCGCCGACATCACCGCAAACTAGAAACAAATACATAAAAAAAATATTAAATTAACAGCAGTTTTTTGAATGGTTTTAAAGTACACATTGCACAGTAACAAAGCCCCCTATAGTGAAAGCCATGAGTTGAAAACAGGTACTTTTTTCAGATGAGCGGGCCGGCGTCATAATTTTCAAAGTAATATCACATCATTATGAAACCATTGATTACTGTTATTTTGAAGCAAATACATATATATATTGTAATTATATATCTTTTCAATTAAATCATTTTTTAAATGAGAAAAAAGCAAACAAAGATGCCAAATCATTTTATTTAAAAAAAAAATTTTACAATATTTCAATACAGAATATGAGGTTGGATAGTTCATTAAAAAAACCAACGTCATTATTGGGATTTTAATCAATTAATATTAATCTCGAAATTTATTTGTGCACACTGGTTCGTCACTCAATCTTTCCATAAGATTTCTCAAGTCATATCAGTAATCAAAAATCAGTAAGTCAAACTAAGGTAGCACAATTCACTTAATTATTTTTTTTATATTGTTATTGATTAAATCATCATTTACTTGGTATATTGCCATTATTATATGATAAAAGACGCAGCATGTATTTCATAATATCACAATAGGCGTCAAAATCTTATATAATATTATATGAATTCCGCTTGTTACTGTCGTTTATGTAATTTATAATTTATATTTTATATAATTGTGATACTTAATAGTGGGAAGTTAAATTTTATTGGTTTTTACCACACGTCGCATATCTTGCCATTCGCTATATTTCTTACAATCATTACTTAATTTGCATATATGGCCCTTCCGATGTATCGTAAATTGTAAATTAATAACACCAACGAATCACAGAATATCCATACGAGAAATCTTTCAAACATACATGTTACATTTAACGAAAAATAAGCTCATAAATTGGAATTTAGAGTTGATCTACGTATAACCGCCATACAATTTGTTAGTAAAGGCAGGGATTCAACGGCCATCTCAGAATTTGCTGATTTTCTACAGCACTGCTTGGAACTTAAGACTGCTATGACAGTACTCTTTCTAATTTAAAAATCCTGACCATAATGTATATCCTAATCGAGTGGGATACATCCTTTTAAGTACTTAACATACGGGATTCTCTTTAACTAAAACGGTAGCATACCGGAGTCTGAGTCTGCTCCTGAATTTCTCTGCAGAGTACCACCGTGTTGAATATCAGCCTGCGATCCAGCTCTTCTGTCTTTCAGTGAGCCCCATCGACCCAATTGTCTGCCTGATGTAGCTACCGATACACTACTCCCTCCTCCGCCACCTTTACCGCCACTGCCCCGTGGAAACACGCTGGAAAATGAAATATCGATTTATATTTAAAATTTGAAAATTTTATAAGTATAAAATTTCAAAAAATTCTTAAAAATAAATCAAATTTGATTTAATATTCCACTAATTGTGCACAAATTGTGGCATGTGTTTCTCCTCTTTGAGAAACACCTTCAGACTTGTTTAGAAGACCAAATTTGGTTTGAACCTCAATGTTCCCATAGCTCTGGAGAAAAGCGGATTAGTGTGTCTACGGGCCGCATCCGGTGTCGCCGCAGGTTCATCATTATTGCCCCCTCCCAACAGAAGAGAGTCCAGACTGAGAGAAGACTCTGAAAAGGCCCATCCCCCAGCACCGTTCACTCCCACCACTCCTCCTCCTGCTCCTACACCCACACCCGAGCCCCCGCGCCATGTGGATCGACCTGCTGAGAGTAGCGCGCAAAGGTAACGGATCTGAAAACACAACATTACTTATATTATAATTTAAAACAGGTTTCATAACAATATAGTTGTGATCCTTAATTTAAGAGAACAATGTTTGATTGGTGAATTTTTTTTTTAGTATAGTTTTCATATGAAGTGAGAAAAAATGAAGATTTCATTTTTACCTGCTCATTGCTCGGGGAAGTTTCGGCACCTCCTGGAGTTGTTGATTGCTGACTTGAACCAGGATGACTAGATTTCAACATTCCTATCACGCCTTTGTGATGACTCGCTGAAGACCTAAATGTGAAACAAAAATGGATCTTTTTATTTCATATATTTTTTTTTTTAATTTAAAAAAAAATATTTGACATTACAGCTTACCCCAATGCGTCAAATATTTTTAAGTTGAAAGATCATACGAGATATACTCGATGAGAATTTTTGAAAGTCACATGAGATTAACTCAAGGAGAATTGACTTTACAAACACCCATGTCTTAGATCTTAAATTAAAATTGAAAAAAAATCCAATTTAACATTGACCTTACCGGGAATCGAACCCAGACCCACCTGATCGGTAGAGCAAGCTCTAACCAAATAGACCACAGCGGGCGACATATTATATCAGGGATGGTGAACCTACGGCACGCGTAACAGAGGTGGCACGTTTGAGAATTTGGATGGCACGCGAACGATTTCCAAGTTCAAAAAAATATTTTTTTAGTTTGAGAAATTTAAAACTTTGATTAAGTAAACAGTGAATTAGTAATTTATTCAGTTTTATTAATTTTCAAATGTTTCCCAAGATGAACGACAATCGTTTAAAAAAAATCATTTTTTATTTTTTCTCTTTTGTTAAAAAAAATAGTGCTTGGCCACGCCACACAACCGAGAAATAATATTTGAGAATTTTTGGCACGCGGACCCAAACAGGTTCGCCATCCCTGTATTATATGAACGGCGTCCGTCTAGAAATCAAATTCGTGACCTCAACCAAATTGGATGAATACCTAAGAGTATTAACCAATTAGCTACAGGATTGCATTTAAGACTAGGATTTATACTTTTCTTACAACGGTAATGGGTACATGAGTCACCATGAAATAATACAGAACAAAATATTATTACAACAAATATTAATCTATACCTCGCAAGAAGTGCTCCAGTTCTTTGATGTCTCCACGTGAGTATGGGAACACGGTTCTGTCTGTAGCAACGAACGAATTTGTTCACAGAGTCATCAGAAACTGTTGCAGGTACAGTCATCAATGCTGGATAGCTAGAAAAATATGTAAAATCGTAATAACAACGTTATTCAGATATGATGAAAAGTGAATGTCAATACTCAAATATTCTTCAGAGTTAAATAGTATACAGAATTCAGTGATGGATAACTTTGTAACCATTGTTAAAATAATAAATATAAATAAAGCTGAATATGTAATATGAAGAAGTAGTAAATTGATAAATTACCTTCTACAGAGGACGTAATTAGCATTGACTGCAGACAATCTGAAGGGGTCGCTGGTGAGTCCCAGTCGTTGCCAATCTCGCACATAACCTCTCTCGGCTTTCCTACTCAATGAACTTCCCGCCATTGCTCCGCTCGCTTCCAATTCTTCCACTGGAAACGCACATTCAAGATATAACTATCACTTAACCTTTAGAGAAGTGAATAGATCTACATTGACCTTACTTTACATTAATGGTTTTTAATTGTGTGATTTTTTCCAATGAATATATGTAATTCATACTTGAAGCATTCATATACTCACAGACAGACACTACTGTGTCGAGTTAAAAGTATGTTCGTACTCCTTTACAGAAAAATGGAGCCAAAGTACATGTATGTCCATACTCCTCTAAATGTTAAGAAATCTAGGTTTTCGAAAATGTATGATTTTTTCAAGAAAGCTGATTGATACACATTCATTGTACTGGTCAAATTGTAAAATGAAAGCTACAAATAAAATGATGAAAGATGTGCTTAATTGAATGCCTAAGATAATAAATACAAATTGATAATTGACAATGAATTTCTTACTAATATACATACAAGAAAGGTCATCGGAAGGCGTAGCAGGCGGTGCTGTTAATGACCTAGCCCCGGGAGACGGAAGAACATACTTCTGTCTCTTTCCGGAACTTTTCTGTTTAAACCCTGCACGCCGAGCTGTCTTCATTAATGTCTTTTTGGCCAACGCTCTAAAGAAAAAGAGTAAAACACACCGTTTATTAAGATATTCCCACGGAGAATTTATATGCGATATAGTCTTATTTGATAAAACCAATACTTACTTTAGAGTGGCATGTTTCTCTCCTTGAGGATGCAGCGGCACTAAAGTGGGCGCAGCTCGAGTGCCGGTAAAGGCAAAGTGTTTAAGAACATGAGGTGGATGACGCAGTCTTCCGATGGCTTTCCGCAACTGCTCGGTTTGCTCACTGCTCACTTCTTCGTCAAAAGCCACCTATATAGAATAATAATAATAACATTTATAACAAAAACAGTGAAGTCTTTTTTGCTTGTGATGATTATTTCAATTGATTACGCTGTTTCTATAATTTACTACAAGTGTGAGTATATCGTTCTCAGCATTGAAAAAAAAATGTGGCATACGGTTGTATTTCAAAAACACTAGAACCTTACCTGAAATAACTTTATTATAATTATGCCTGGTAGTTGTATTATTGGTACATTGTTTCATAGCATAGTTGTATTAGGGGGAACAAATTTCATTATACCACTCACTTAACGTGTGCCGTATTAAGTTACGTAGACAAAGAGTTAACGTAATATTATAAACCAATAACAGAGACAATAATTAATATGCTCTCTTTTCGTTCAGTTTTGGTTAACCTATAGCCCGCCCGATCGATTTAAATCTAATGTGCTTTTCAATAGCAAAGATATATGTATAGTAAAAATTATTGTTGCTTTGTGTTTTATTTAACAATTTGGTTGTACAGTCAAAACTATTTACCTTTATGAGCTGGAATGTCGATGATCTGAGTTGCAGACCGTCTTGAAGTAATTGGTCTAAGTGTGCCATATACTGCATCCTGACTGGTTTTTCTTTAGTCAGGGTCATCAGCGGGAACGCCCGGACCACTGTCTGCTCGCAAGCTAAAAATTGAAGATTAAGTAAGAGTAAATTAATGAATAATAATGTTTCAAAGGAATCAAGAGAAAGATGTAGGATTTACTAACCAAACGGATCGCAAGGCGCCCCTTTGAATATTAGCCTATAATTGGTAAGGAAAAGAGCCCCCTCGGCGGGTAACAGTGGGAGTAGTGCGGCGCCTCCGTCTTCTCTGCCGTCTGACACTAAGAAAGCTCGTAAGCCACCGACTATTACTGACTCTCCGGATACTAGGCAAGGAGTGAGTATACGAGGCTGAAAAGAAAAAAAATAGATATTCATCACATATCAACAATGTCACAGTTTCCGCTGACTTAATATATTGAATTAATATAATTGTGCATAAGTGTGCAAGCAATAGATAGGTCAAGAACTCACTTTCTGAATGGGCGGTAATCGTTTGCTTTCTCTGCTGACAGCTTCCAAGATTTCCATATGCATGTGAACTACGCCGGGGACCATTAAGTGCAGACTTCTTATGTGCTCAGAGGTAACACCTCCTTCCGTACAAACCTTGAGACGGTATGAAATGAACGTTAGTTTACTTTGAAATAATAAAGAATAAGATTTATTATTTTATATCATCTTCAGAGGGCTTAGTTATTGTATTATTTCTTATAAATAATTAAGATTGCGAACAAACCTTATCTACAAATCGAGAAACCATTTTTATGACATTGGCTCCTGCTTCTCCCGGATCGGCTTCTTCAAATCCTGATTCAGCGTCAGCGCTGTCTGACTCTACAGCACTGTAATCAAAGATACCACGGGATTAAATAAAATCAAATAGCCAGAAGCTTGACAGTAGAAATCATAGATACAGGTTAATGTTTTCGCAGTGCGATCGATAATTATTTAGTTGATTTGACAATTACAACAAACCTATTGGTAATTGAATTGCTAGCTCTCTCATCGTCGTGGTGTCTCGGTGCATCTTGTCTCCGACCCGCTTCCAAGGGGACAAGAAGGTACACCATCCTATTGGCAAAGTGAATCGCCTGGCTGTATATAGTTGACTCTTCACTTTTAATCAGATCTAGGGCTTTTTCTAGGAGAAAATAAAGCCAATATAAAAATTGTTTATTTTTTTCTTTCAAATACTTTTTATGTACATAGTATTTATTTTAACACATACCTGCATCGACAGTGTGCCATAATCTCATCTGTTCGGCAGCAATTTCTAGGGCGTTTGGTTCTTGGGATCTCAATAAGCTATCAGCCAGTGGCGCTTCGGGTGAATCCCTATACGAATCACAAAAATAATGAAACGAATTTTACCATCTTCAGTAGAAACACATTTTAATCATATAGAGAATATTAAGATAATGCAGTATGATAAAATAAGTGTAAATTCAATGTTAAGTTTTATTGTCGGCCCAAACATGTGAAAAGAAGTCAACGGTTGGTGCAAGAGAGAAGTTGGTTAGCCTTTCTAAAAACTGTATCAAAATAAACGGTGGTTATATATTTTAAAAATCTATTTCCTTTAATTCCTACCCTTTTGGGCATTGTTCATAACATGAATTACAGTGGATTCTTGGTCTATCATTTTTGAAGAGGTCAGTTGCACATAGTGATTAATAAGGGAATGCGTGTTTTAAGAATGAGTCAAGCGAAAGAAATCGATGACTGATTATTAACTGCTTGAATAGGCTTTGAGAAAACATTCTGAAATATTAATAAATGTAAAAACTTGAAAATAGTTTGGAGCAAACCTCGGACTGGATGCTGGATGGGGAGGTATATTTGAAGGGGGAGCGTACAGGGCTTTGATGTCTCGTTGGACATCTTGGTAAAAGGCTGCTTCCCAGAATTGTTGATTCTGCCATACGGCGTGCTCCTAAAGACAAAATAATAAATACATCAGCGCCACTGCGAAATATGTAATTTTTGACAGTTTGAAAAGTAATAAATTTGATTGAAATTATCCACTGAGAATTCTGTGTCAAGTGAAACCAGTCATTGTGTTACGATACTATTTAATTCATCGCCAAAGTTGTAGTAAAATTATTCAAATTGTACGTCTATATTTAAATGCGGCTTTTTTCTACTTTTTTCTTTAATATGTATGAATTTTAGTATCAATTTTAGACAGATGATGGAACTGTGAAGAGAAATCAAAACTGGTAATGTTTAAAAATCTCAAAATCTATTAATGAAATTACCTGTATACACATGTACGCAAACTGTATTACACCGGTGCAAAGCTTTCTACAGAATGCTGTGGCCAATGGCAGAAGAGCTGCTGCCACTCCCTGTTCGTCCATTGCTGAATCGTCTTGGAGGGCGCAGTTCATTAACCTGATAAAAAAAATATCACAAAAATTATACTTAGGAATTTCGTAAGAGTCAAGCTTGACTATTAATAGCTGCATGCTTCTATCAAATCGCTGATTTGCAGTGCGTGTTGTCATTTCTCATGCAAAACACAATTTGCAGTATACCTCGGTGGCCTCCTGCTGTCAGCAAAGTGCCTGTACGCACTGGCTTACTTGAAATTCAAAATAAATATGTAACTCAATAAGGTAAAAGGGCGACAAATAAGTGAAGTACTATTAAAAATAAATATCTAATTCAAAAGAGAAATGAGAACTATCGGAGTACCCTCGAAGCTTGGACTATTTTACTGTATATTTAGATGTAAAATAAAAGACTGTGAAACTAAGACGTATGTAAATTGATATGTATGATTTTAACTTATTAAAAAAACAATATAAAATCAAAAATTTTAGTTCATATTTTACGTATAACTAATTTTTTTTAACCTTGTCCGCTTCCAATGAACTCAGTTGCTCAACCTCTCTTTTTTGAAGAGGGTACAAGATACAAGGGTAGGGCTAGGACAGGACTAGTGGTTAAATAATCGCTCTCGCTACGCCCCGTTATTTTAAAATCAGAAAGTTCGGAGGCAATTTTAGACATCACAAAAAATGCTGTCTGTGCTGGGACTTAAACCTGTGAGATTCGTTACGGAAGCCAACGACATTGACCGATATGCCACGGACCCGACATAACTTTGAAATTGATACTCTAATGAACCAGAACCGGCTACCTGGTTCCTTAGTCAAATTCATCCCAGCTTATGGATTTGGCTAAGGAATAGGTAAGGAATAAGGAATGGCGGATATTTAAAAACCCTACTTGTAACATATGTATATACTCAGTACGGGGAGATAGCAATCGTGTTGCAAGAGAATTATGATATCTTGAAATCAATTTTTTAATTAAAATTTAATTTTTCAATCCTCTACAAACCTAACATATGTATATCATAATAGAATGTAATAAATCAATCCAACAACAAATAATAATATTGAATCATATTTATTGACATGAGAAACAGAAGCAAACGAGTGTTCATGTTTTGCCAAGTGACATTGAGTTAGTTTGAATAGAAATGAATAAATGAGCGAAACGGGACAGATCACAATCTCCCACATGACAAATGAAAATATTATGTTGAAAAATATGCAATGGTTAATGAGTTTTAAAATAGAAATGTAAACATCAGATAAATATTTCTATGAGAGCAGGTATCGTTCACCACAATCAACATGGAATGAGACAACACAACGGTGAATTAATTTAAACATGCATTTAATAATTTTGCAAAAAATTAATTACCTTGTCCGCATTCAATGTGGAATATTATACCAGAAGTATCTCAACAAAAATTTATATTATATTTAAATTACTATTGGGCTAAGATATATTATATATTCTGGTGCCTTAGCCGGTTTTATTTACTAATTAATTTAAAATGTATGATTTATGACAGGCATGGGAAACCTTTCCTAGGTCTGGGGCCAAATTATCATTCTGTCTCCGAGTCTAGGGCCGGATCAAATTATTAAACATAATAAAGTAATATTAAATTAAATAAAACACGTTGCTATTTCATATATGGTGGTGATCATAACCCAGGGGTGGGCTGGAGGGGGCTCAAAGAGGCTCGCGCGAGCCCCTTGTTAAATTTTACTACTGCCGGCGAGCCTTTTGTTAATTTAAAAGAAAACAATATTCTCAGACCAAATTAGTATGTAACTGCAAAATCTGACTTAAATATTATCAACGACAGCTTCAGTATACACAGTAGTACATTTTTAGCAATTTAGATTGATATGTTTACGGTAAATTGCATATTGTTACATATTATAAGTGTATTAAGTAACAATCGATTTGCTTATTTAATCATACAATTGCATAGGAGTGATGAAAAATTCACTCCTTCCCCAGAACATCGAGAACTGCTTTGATATTAAACGAGCCCCTTGTTAACGTATTGGCAGCCCACAACCGTCATGAACTAGTAGATTGGAGCCACTGCAAGCGCCCGTCTCATCTCCATTATTTAATCCCTCCCTGGAACTATTTATTTCTTTCTCTAATACTTCGCCGAGATGAATCAGGGCCGGACAAAATAGCTCGGCGGGCAGGTGGTTGGTTGCCCATATATGATTTATGACGTCACCAAAAAAAGATGTTGTCGAGTTCTCTGGCGCATTGGTTATCGTTGTGGGTTTCCACACCGGATCTCACGGGTTTGAATCCCAGTACGAACAGCATTTTTTTCAATTGATTTCTTTCAAAGGCATGGGCGTTTGTGATGTCAAAAATAAAAACCCTACCACCCTTTTCGCTCCTTTAACAACGTAGCGATACAATTAGTAAACCACTAGTTTGCCTTATCCTTCTATCCCTACTGATCTCTTTGAAAAAGGGAAGTTGAGCGACTTTGGTCGAGTAACAAACAGTTCTCATAGTAAAACTTCTGTCGAGATACCTCCATTAGGAAGCCATATGCTCCACATTGAGCGGATATGGATAAAAAAAAGAAAAAGATGTGGCTCTAATTTTTGCTTGGATTTTTTCAATTCTCTCTATGAATAAAATGATATGTTGATTACTATGGAAATAAACATATACGTATAAGGATTCATCCATATAATATCTTTTAATGTGTTCACTGTCAATTCTTGGCGGAAAGATATTATTTTATATTATAAAAATTAAGCACTTTTGTACTAATTCCACATAATTTATTTTATCTTTGGTAATCGCAATTGTGTGTTTCATTTTTAAATATAGTATAAAAATATATACGGGATAAACCTTTTTACACCTCTGTATAAGATAGTATAAGCAAAATGAAGATAATATGATACGTTGGAGATTAAATGGTGAATGAAAATATTTTTGTTTTAACATTGTTACAACCGTTTTTTACGGACCTTATAAATTACTAATGGGAAAAAGAGGAGTCGGAATTATTTATTGTACAGAGTACCTAATATATATAATAATGTCACAATATATTGTCAATTTTGCCAATAATATATGATTGATTTTAATTTATTTTCAAGATTAATGTGAACATTATTGTTATCATTAATTAACATTGCGAGTAATGCACAGTGGCTTCTCAGAAACATTGAAAATATCGGTGTTAACAAAATATTGTAATTGAATTTTGACATTTTTTTAATGAAAACCACTGCATTTTTCATTTGTGCACGGCGAACATAGAATATGTTTCAAATCAACACAGGAAGTGATTTGAAAACACGCAATGCGGGGATGCTCTGCATGGCAAATTAGTCGACTGCAATTTCTCACTCTGTCTGAAGATTACACCAGTTCCACACATATGATGTTCATCACGAATTGTGAAGTCGGTTTTGTTATTTGCTTACTGTGCGGCCTACTGCAAGATGCTGCAGCTGATGGGTCCATGATGGTATATTTCATATTATTATCATAATAAAATATATTTTGGAATTGCATCGGTAAAGATTTTTATTATCTTTCTTATAATATCTACTCAGCATCTCTCGAAAATTATTTTAGAGAACTGGTTGTCATTCAAACGTTGAACACCTCCAGTAGAGGGTATGGGTAGAATCGTGAGACAAGGAAAGGACTAGAAATAAGCTTTTCGGTTGCTTTGAATTTAAATTCAAGGGAGTCTGCAATGTTTACATTCCCTCCCAACCATTCAATTTTAAATGAAGGGCGTAGTCCAATCCTTATAAACCCACTCTGAAAAAGTAGAGGATGATCAACTGAATGAATAAAAACTATTTTTTGGATAAATAGCTTTCATTGAAATGTTACACTAGGAATCCACATGCTCCTGATTGTAAGCGAATATGGTTGAAAAAAAAATATATATACAATATTTAATAATTTGGAAATTTTTGGTGGACAGGCATTATTTTAATAAAAATAAATTACAATTTTTTGTACTTGATCCACAATTTTAACAAATAGTCAGGACCAGTTTCTTTTACAAGTTAGTTTTTTTTTTAAAAAAAAAGATGAAAGCTTTCATTAAAAAAAAATCAGAAGTTAGTTATTGTTTTGACACGCCGCTCATGTTTATTGTTTTTTCACACATAATTTTCTTATTAGGCTAATCTTTGATATTCGTAAACAAGGGACTTTTTTTCAGAACCTAATGTTTGTTATATTATTCCAAATTCATCTATGAGAACTAAATTATGGCTATTCTATACTATTGTCAGTATAAAAATGTATAGTTTCGTGGTTGACATTCTACCCGTATAATGTGTGTAAATTATTCATTAACAGGCAGGTCCTGCAGACATAAACATAAAGTCCATCGAACATTGTCCAGAGCCAGACCAGTACAAGTACTGGATGAACGTCAAACGGCACAAAGTGAACCGAACCCACGAAGCTTTTGATGGAGATGCCGATTTGGGAATACCCGTCGACGAGAACATGGGGGTAAATTACATCCTTTCAGAGTTAAAATGAACACAGATTTATAAATACCAAATGAGTTTTATGTGATTTTGCATCACATGTACAGACCGGCCATGTTTCGCAGCGAACAAGTTGTGACCATTTATGAACTGGCCTATCCAATGACTATTTACCGTTTAATTTCTATGAAGATCAGATTATTTTTGTATGATAACCTTCTGCTTTCGCCCTGTCCATTTTTGTACTTGCGACAAGTTTTACGAATGGGAATTTTTTAATAAAGGATAATGACTTTTTAGGTGCATAATAATTTTATGCGGCCAAAATTAGTATGGATTACTCGGCGGCCTTGAAATCAATAATATTTTTTATTTTTTCAGATTTACATCAATGTAGCGAGGAAGGCCGCAGACGGATACAAACCTAACGCTTACGAGTTCAAAGGAAAGGAAGCGTGTCCATTCTTGATGAAGTGGGTCGGAAAAGGCTTCATGGAGCTACTTGAAAAAATTGGAGAGCCTCCCACTTGCCCGCTGAAGGCGGTAAGGTTCCATTTTTAACTTGATAATATGATATTACATAATGTATAATAGATTTCCATCCACATTTTTCTATAATCCTATTTTCATGTTTCCTTGTAAAAAGGAGCATATTATATGGATTTTCTAAAATACTAGGTTTTTGTCCGGATATGAATCTTTCACTCAATCTTTTGTGAGAAGGTGATAAAAAGACGACTAAATGTTGATGGATTGTTTACATCTGCATCAGATGCATCCATACTCTTGAAGCTAAATTCACAAAAATTTCGAATCGATCAAGCAGTGATATTTACCAAGTCACGGTGGTTTACATAAAAATAACATAAACGTCATTGAGATATACCGATATTAATAAATAATTTGATAATTTTCAGGGATCCTATAGTGTGAAAAATTTCTTGATTGACTATAGGCAGCTACCGCAGACCTTGCCATACGGAGACTTCCGTGCCGATTTATATTTCATCGTGGGCGGAGAAAATGTTATGTGCATTCAAGTGTTCCTCATCACAAAACCCAAGATGATAGGTTAGGTGCCGAGTCGATTGAAGGAGGAGAGCAACATCAGATCAAATGTTTTGTTTTAAAAGAGTAAAAAAAAATATATGTATTTCTTTCACTGTATAGTTTTATGGATGCAATAAATATGAATATCGTGAAAATCTATATATTTTGTTTATGTGGAGATTTGTTAGTAGCATTGATTATTCTTTCAAACTGACTCCCGCTCGTTCAGTTATGACAAGGGAGGAGGTATCAAGTTCGTGGTTCAATTTACATGTCGCACCTTCAATAAAATAAGATTCGTAGCTCAAAAAAATTATCTAACCACGGTAAAATTAGCCATAGGGAATTCTAGCACAGTACAACAGGAATGCGCAGTGTAAGCTACTACATCATAACAGTGAGCATGTGATACTATGATTTTTAAAAAAATCAAATATCGATCAAGATGAAAATGTGATACTGACTTAACGACGAGATCGAACTGCTGATGCTGCAGTACTGCTTTGTTCCCCAGGACGTGAATGGCCAATTCGGCGCAAAGTGCTCGTCGTGCAGTGGGCGCTCTCAAGGCTCTCAATGCAGCAGGAAAGGTTTTGCGGGCATCAGCTATTTTGTTTTCAAAAATACACGTCACGCAGTTTCGTAAAACCTGTGTAAAAATAATAAAATGTTTTAGAATATTTGTTACGTATATAAAATAAAAAGGGTATTATGTTAATTGCACAGGAAACTGAATGAATTTTGTACGTTGTCAGAAGTTTAAAAAGAAATTCTACATTCTTCGTCAATTTTAGAGATCACTTTTAAAGTGTTTAGAGTCCAAACTCGGTGGAAAGACAAAACTCGTTTTGTACACATTCCATTTTTATGTTATCTGATCAGGACCAGTTTCGGTCATGGCGAGCATTGTCAACTGAATTATACAAAAAATGCAGTTTAACCCTTTGAGCAGTTCACGACCCAAGTACTACAAGGTTCTAAGTGTAGATTTTTAGCGAAACAGAAGTAAAAATGCGGCAGTCTTCCACGTTCCATTATTGGTATACATTGTTATTTTGGTTTCGTCAAAATTCTTCAAATAGAACCTTGCAGTACTCGGGTCGCGAGTTGTTAGTTATTTATTGTTTAATTAAGTTTATTGTATATTTTGATTATTTTTACTATTACTTGACCCAATTTCGATTACATAAACGTCTCGATAAAGTTGTCGGTCTGTAGTATGCGTATCTGATGAACTGATAATAATTAAAAAATAAATATGAGAATGTCAATAGATACATGACAAAATACTTGTACGTATTTATGTATGGCATAACTTATGAAAGGGTTAACTCAAGATAACTGCAAATAAAAGTTTTGCCACAATCATTCTTGAAAGTGTTGACCAAAATGAATTGATTAATATATTAATAGTTCAAATAATTTTACTAGTTTTTAAAAATCATATAAACAGAGAATAGTTTCATAATCACTTTTTCGAGATGCATACATTAGATCTGATATGACATTCAGTGAGAATATGAAGTTTTTATTTCTATATTTGTAAATGTTGCTGAAGTTTGTCACCTCTAGTCTTCGTGCAGAGTTTGGTAGAACTAGTGAAAGAGGATCCATGTATGGATTGGGCCCAGGACCGGCGGGAACTATTCTCGGCTGCGCAGGTCTCATTGAAGAGAGTCTAGTTAATAAAAAAAAATAAGACATTTAAAGAAAATTTATAGTTCTTCTAACATCAAAATCGTCAAACACAGCAAAAGAAACATAGTTAACAGTAGGATCCAATTCATGGAAGAGGTTTTTGTTCTGGTTGGTGGATGAATTTAATTCTTCCAGGAAAGACATACAGGATGCAGTATTCTACGTTCTTCTACAAACTTATTTTCATTCGCAAAGTGGAGACTGTCCATAATGAGCAAACAACAGTTTGTATTCAAACAAAAATTAAAGTTGAAGCCAAGGAAGCACACCCAGTTGAACACCAGAAATAAATGCGAGTTTCAAAGACTCAATAGATGCCAGTAACATAAAATTCTCTTAGAAAAAGGTGCAAACAGTAATACTTACTTGGCCGACAGATTATTCTTAGCGAGACCCTCATCGATGATGGCTTGAATTTTTTTTCCATCCAATCGAGGCAGCGGCGGTTGATGAATACGAGCCGACACACCTTCAGGAGGACGCAGAACTCTTTGTTGATAACCCTGCAACATTCAAAATTACATTTCAGCAATTTATATACAGTATATTTCAACCGAAAACGAAAGTTTTTCAATTTAACAAATATGCCATGGTGTTGATGTTGTCAAGGCCCGTGTGGTATGGATTTCAAAATGAAAATGTGATACAGAGTGAAAAAACACTAATATTAATCATCACCGGATTACTCTAGTACTGAGAGGCTTTCGGCATATATATATATTTATTAGATATCTTTAAAAAGCAAAACAAGAGAACCAAATGACACTTTCTTTAAAATTGTGGGTTTATAATTATAAATGTGATATCACATTCTATTCTAACATATTATATTAGACGCTCTATAATTTCTTAATTATTTGTAGTTTCAATTGTTGACCATCACTTCAACAAATCATGTTTACCATTTTTTAAATTGATTACCTGAGGGTTAGGATTTTCATTCAAATGCAATTGCTTGGCCAGTTCTTCTATATGCACCATCTCTAGTTGGGGATCTAAATTTTCCGCCTTCAACTGCTCTGGCATATTACTGAAATCAAACGCAGATAACAGGATCAGTCACTCTACTTCAAATCAGCGAGAGGTAATGAAAACTAATAAAAAAGAAAAAATAACGCGGTGTTACCTATAAAGTTCGTCCCACACATCGCACACTCTCCACGGCGGTCCTCTCTCCGCGACAAATGCATTAAAAAACATGCAATCGAGGAGTCTGGTGGTGAATTGACAGCCGCTGAGCTCGCGCCCTCCCAGGAATGCAGCTCGATGAAAGGTTATCACAGGTGATGGATTTATTCGGATTATTGTGAGGCAAGATCTAAAAATAGGGCACGCGAACCAAAATTATCAATGTTATTAACATTCTTATAGGAAAGTAATATCGTTCGTATGATATGAACAGGTCTACGATATGTTCGATATTAAAAAATAAAGATAAAATCAAGGAATATGTAAAATCTTGTGGAAATGTATTATCAAAAGTTCTTTCCAAAAGGCACGGCATAGTGTTGGATGAAATGGAGAAATCTTTGTCGTATTGGATTAGTGACCAAAATCAAAAAGACGTACCTCTGAGTACTTCGATGATTCAAGCTAAAGCTCTTAATTTGCATAAGGATTGGAAGGCTAGACTAAAAGATGATTCTCACACGGTGTTTCATGCAAGTAACGGCTGGTTTTCAAATTTTAAAACAAGGTATTCTTTACACAATGTTAAATTCACTGGAGAATCAGCTGATGCGGATAAAGATGCTGCAAAAGACTTTATTTCCTCATTTTCTAAAATTATTGAAGATGGAGAATATACCTCTGGTCAAATATTCAATGTAGATGAGACCATCAAGAAATCATCAAGACCTTAACAATAAAAACCATGAACGACGCTTTTATGCATCTCGAGACATTTTTGAATATTATGGAAGAATGTGATCCTAATGGAGAACGCATATCTCAAGTGCGTAGGGCGATCCATAAGAGTACGGCATGTTACAGAACTCTCTGCGAAGAAAAAAAAAGTAGTAAAACACAACTAACGCTTGACAAATTCATTAAGAATATAATTTTTATTTAGTATGTACTTAGTACAATTTTTGGTGTTTTTTTTTTACTTCCCTCGGCTTTCGAACATTTCAACTTTCGCACAAAGTCCAGGAACCAATTAGGTGCGAAAGTCGAGGTCCTCCTGTATATTAAAAACATGTAATAAAAATTGTTTTTTTATATTATTTGTTATAGGTGAAAGATTCAGCCTTAAGAGTAGCTATTAGAAAACTGCAAATACAATTTGGAATATTTAGATTTTTTTTTGGCAGTGTGCTCGAGATGAGTTAATATATTATTAACATCTTAGGAGATGAAGTCACTCCAAAATAATGAAGATTGAATGATCAGTTCAGAACAGATTTAAGGGAATCAATATTTTAACAAGACCGTCAGCATCAAGAATTCTTTCAAGGTTTCTCAAACATTCGGGCAAGAAATATGTGACGCAAACCAATAATATGTTTTCAGCTAAATCACCCTGGGGTGATATAGTCTGGGTAGCAAATTTTTGATTGTCAATCACTAGAGAAACCAATTTATCAGGTTATTTTTTAAATATACAAAAAATAAAGGTGTGTACAAAATCACTACTTACGCATATGTTCGAAATTCTATAAAATGAACGGAATAGCTTTTCATAAATAATCAATTGATTCCTTGCCTGTAGCCTTGAAGCAATTGGGCAAAGAGCCTCATAAATATTGCTCTGATGTGTTTGTCCAATGCCGCTGGATCTAAGCCGTTCGTATGTGGAGCTCCGTTGGGCGGAGGAAACGCTCTGTCTGCCACTGTCAACACCGGCTGAAGACACGCTCTCAATGCGGCTAGAGCCCGATCCATCAACGGCGAGCTCGGCCGCGGCAAGGGAGTTCCGCCTGGGACAGTTAAGGCCCCACCGTCCAGGTCTGCTACCATCACATCCATCTGGAAAATTTATTGATAAACAATTGTGACTCACCGAGTAACAACGAACAATGACACAATTGAATTTCTCTCATTCAAAAATATATAAAAAAAGTTTAAATACGAGAAGGCCAACATAAAATACTTCATCAAGTAATTCTTTTCATTTATACAAGGCCAAAATCATAGTTATGCTATTATTGAGAATATAACATTGTAAAACACTACAAGACTCACAGATTCTACGAACAATGCTCAATATCACACGAGGTTCCCATTTTTTTAATTTTTTAAAAGCAACATTTGATTTCATACATGCATTCATTCTATCATTAAGACCCCTCAGGATAAAACCTGTAATGATTTTGATTACCACAAACCACAATATGATAAACACACAGATAATAACCGCGAAAGCCTAACCAGATTAAATTGTATCTTGTTAACTGATTATATTATGACATGTAGTGTTTCCATAAATCACCAGAATTCATTATATACTTCAAGAAATGTTTCTTATTTTAATGCTAAGACTCATCTTGATAATTTGCTTTGCATAGGATGAATTTTAAATTTATGAAAGCTATTTTTCTATGTGCAATCTTTATTACCAAATCCTCAACTTCCTCCTGCAGCGATGCATGCACGCCCATGACGAAAGGGGTAGGCGTGCACAATACTTCAGTCAGCGCCGCAGGCAGTAATGGAATGTAAACATGCGCGTAGCGAAATGGAAACATGAGGGCGGTCAGGGCTCGGCACGCATCAGACAGGCGGGAGAAAGCGCGCGATCGGAATAGAACCCGCTGCTCTGTCATCACACCACACCAAAGTGTCACTACGTTCTGGATACCTGAAAAATAATACGTGTCTATCAATTATATTGTTTTTAACCATATTAATATCTACCAAGAAAAAATATTTGTTAACTCTTTGACTGCTACTATGTTTTCCAAAATCTTGGTGAGAAATGCCAACATTATATAATATGTCACTAACGAGTCAAAAAGGATTGTTGTTTTCAGTGGCGGTTCCTGACCTGAACTCTTGGGTGGGCTAGAGAAAAGCATATTTCCACTTCACTTTATACATTAATCTACAAGCAAATTAACAAATATTACGATACTACTGCAATGCATAAATTTTTATATAATAAAATCAATGCTAATGTAACTAAGAAATAATAGAATAATAACACGGAATCCTTAAATTCGTCTCTTTCAAAGTGAAATAACAAGTACCTACTAAAAGCAGTATAGAACTGTCACTTGCTGTCACTGAAAGTCAATACCTGTCACTTTCATACAATACAACGATATTGGTTTTGTGTTTCAATGCATAAGTATGCGTAATGGGCTGAATCAGATCAGCCCCCAACGATCAACAGAAACTTGACAGATTGAAACACTATCCTTTGTGTTTGATGACGTTTCCGTACATACAAATACAAAAAAAATCTAATCGTGCTTGATTGCGCCCCAGTGTAAAGAAATATGTCATGATATTGTCTGTGGTTACGGGCTTAACGGGCGCTAGCCCCTGAGTGGTGTTGCCAGTGACGTAACGTTCCGGTTCCCTGTGAAGTATTTATAGGGTTATTGTTTTTTTATGCCTGCTCAGTTTAAAATTGTAATACAAAACACAATCGAGAATATGATTGTAGGTAGACGTAACATTGTCTTATATTGACAGAGGAAAATTAAAACAAAGATATTATATTCATTTGGGAAAGGTAAGTTACGCTTATAAATGTATTAATTTTGTTCAGCGGCCGAATTGCTGTTGATTTTTATTCAGCCATCTAATGTTTTGGGTGGAAAATGCAGGTCGGGCTTAGCCCACCTAGCCCAGTACCTAGAACCGCCACTGGTTGTTTTCATAAACAACAATATATAATTGTAAAGCATTTTTCATAAAATCACTCATGCACTTGGATGACATTTTTAAATACCCTGTATTTCTACTGAAGTTTTTGTTCATTGAAATATGGTTCAGTAGTTTCAGTCAAAAAATCATCTCATCTCGGGTAGGGGAAGAATTATATTCTGAATAATGGAGTAAGGAGGGATTGGAGCATATAAGGTTGGGAACCCTCAATTTTAAAGGGTTAAGAGCTTCTTCAAATACAAAATCCCAAAAAAAACTTAGTCGTTGGAGAGATTTTTCAATCTTGTAATGGTGGGCAATCGAGTAATTTACAAGTACCTGATATGTGGATTTGATAATATCAATATGCATAAAAACACACACTTACCCATGAGTTGAAATAGCATAAAAACGGAGGAGTATGTAACAGGTAGAGAGGCTCCAGACGGAGGCTGCAGCGCTTGCCTATCCCCAGCGCCTATGCTGAAGCGCACCTGAGGACCGCCGGGCCCCGGTACTTGTATGCAGCCCAGGACGTTTCCCACCAATGTTTCTAGGGGCACACCGATATTTTCCACATATACCGTATACATTATTCCTAGGCAGTTCTGTAAACAACACCGAAAGAAAATTTATTTTAACAACAATAATTCCACAGTTTTAAAACATGTTCACGTCTAAAAATTGATAAACATGGTTGTTAAATCATAAAATTACAGTTGCAATATTACAATTATTTAAGGAAAAATGTTTAAAAAAATTATAATCCGAATGATAATTTCAAGTAGCACTAGGCGGATGTTTATCAATAATCTATGTATGTATATACATAGCTTGTTGATACTTTTCAGCTATTAGTTTCCTGTTCCGTTGGTCAGAGATATATCAATATAATATACTTATTTCAATGGGAATCATAACTAAGTGACAGTACAAAGGGTAAGATGTTAGCCGATAGACCACCATGGTCGGCAGCGTTTAGGCTAAGCGTCACTGAGACACTGGTGATTCAGTACAGTTCAGCACAGATTTTGTACTGTAGGCTGCCAAACGGGCGCGTGCGACGTAGACACGTATCTGCCCACCGCTGCGCAGATACGTAAAAATTACTACTTGACGTGTGCAGGATTGGACATGAGCTTCTATTGCGTTGTGAAAATGATCGAGAAACTAATGAATTAGTGCAAACTGAACTTTGTTTATACCAGCGGTCACCAAACTACAGCCCGCGGGCCGGATTCGACCCTTCAAGTATTTCAATCCGGCCCCTAATTTATTAATTTATACATATTTTACATGTATGAAATATTTTGATTTTTTGAAAATTCTAATAGGATTCCCATCAATGATATTTTTCGTCCTCACCCCAATGTTTTTAAAAAAATCATCCCTCCTGTTTTTTAAAAAAAATAGTTTGTACGATACTTCTGTTAAAAAACATTTAAAGAGATTTTGTCGGGCATTCTGTGTCATTCAGCTATGTCCCTTGGGTGACGCAGCTGTCACACCATATGCTGGTCACACATGTCAGTTTTTAATGCCTACACATGCCAATTACGTGCTTCCGTGCGCTGCGTCGCCTGCGGCTCAGTACAATCATAGCCTTATTGTGGTGTTTTTTTTTTTAAAAGTAAATTTTGAAAATGCGAGATTGAAAAAACAAGTTTTGTGTTACCCCAAAAGTGTGCAACACGCTCTAGTTAAAAAAGTAAAATCCGTTAGGTGTTGATTTTAATAGTATATAAATAGATCACAGAGGTTGAAAAATCTTACCCTGAATGTTTCTATGTGGTCCAATCGAGAGACAAGCACGAGGCACTTTGGAGCGTACATGATGCTGTGGTGGGCAATGGCTGGTGGACGGCCCGATTCTCCTGGATCCTCTTCCTATAATAAACAAGACAAATATTGAATATAGACAAATATAAAACAATATTTTTTTTTCGTATTGATTCCACATTACCGACAGATGCTGACCATGACAGGTACCACCTTAAAAGGTATGAGTGACCTGTAGAGGTCTGCACGGGCCAAAATTTTACAAAACTACCCGGTCCGAGCCCGAAAAACTCACGCCCGACCCGGCCCGGGCCCGAGTCTAATACCGCACTTGTTACCCGAACCCGACCCGAAACACCGAGAAATTTGAAATCCTCGATTTGCTATACTTTTTGCCCAGATTATCTCCGAAAGTCCTTTTTTTTTTTTTTAGCTCACCGAGGAATTTGAAATCCTCGATTTGCTATACTTTTCCTCAGATTATCTCCGAAAGTCCTTTTTTTTTTTTTTTAGCTCGCCGAGGATTTTGAAATCCTCGATTTGCTATACTTTTTCCCAAGATTATATCCCAAATTCCAAGGCCCGGCCCGGCCCGAGCCCGACTTTCAATTGCGCTTACCCGCCCGAGCCCGGCCCACGAGCCGGGTCGGGTAAGAGCCCGTGGGCCAGGCCCGGGCCCATGCAGACATCTAGTGACCTGATAGTAATATCCCTGGTCAGTTAGATACAGTCTGCTTGGTCGCATTCTGGTAGAAGTGGAAGATAAAGTAAAACACAATTATTAAAAGACTGTCTTATTTAGCATAATATAAGCAACCGATGCATCAAATTTGATAACTTTGTTGTTCCACTTGTTCCATGTGTTTCACCTCTTTAAGAAGCATCGTGAGACAACATCATAAGGTTTACGAATAAACTAAAAATCGATTCTAATTCTAATGCAAAATAAATGTTGGGGTTTTGTCCTTTTCTGAAATGAAATTTAATTCATATTAAAAATGAACTACCACAAAGTAACCGCCGAATCCATCAAAAATAAGGTATTTATTATTTTTAAAAATTGTCTGGAATCCATGCTTATAGTAAAGATCGTAAAAAAAAGCTTCCCAATAAAATATTCGTGACTAGCGAAGATCGATAAAAAAAATCGAATAGTGCTTGCTGATTGTGTAATATAATAAAAATCATTCAAGTCAAATAAATATTATTCAACAGCCAGCCAGCTAGCTAGTTGAAACATCGTGAATGGATTTTGTTTTTTTTTTTAGATATAGAAAGTGATGTAAGATTGTAATTATAAATGAATGCTGGATTTGATTCCAAATATAGCAGTGACCTAAACCGATCAAATTATACGCAAAACGAAATAATGTATGCGTATAAAAACAAGATTTTTTTCTTCAGTTGTAATTGCGGTAAAAATATTGTAAAAAGCAATATTAAATTCAGAAAAAATACAATTTCCTTTCGAACAACTTAAAAAAAAAAGAAAACAAAAAAGTGTTTTCTCGAATGCTATTGTATCGTCGTTCGTCACGTTTTACTTGCATTATTTTTTTTTTGAATTCCGAATATCGACGTAATTTGCTAAGTAAGTGTTTTCGAATATGTAGCAACATTTTATTTTTAAAAGGTAACTACGGTATTTCATTCCAGCGTACATCGATGAGTCTGTTTGGCTCTTGATTTTAACTAACGCATTTTTTATGGGACGAAATATTTTAAAATAATGCGTTATTTTTGAAATTTTCCATACACATATCATAATTTAAGAATAGAATATTAATATCTTTATATTTTTAATTATTATTATTGTTGCCTATCAAATTGTGCCTAAAAACATGTATCTTAACTGTATCATTGAGGAGATATCGTCTTCGGTGTGATGCAGAAAGGAAAACAAGTTTATCGAATAAAAAAAAATAAAAAAAAATAAGAATAGAAAAACGTGTATAGAAAGAGAGTTTATTTAAAATACACCAAAGTTCACTGTCAAGTCTTCAGTAAAAATTGCAAGGCATGGCAGGTCCACTTTCGGGTCCATCCATAGTTAGGAAACCCTTGCCCATAGCAATTTGAAATTTCCGATTTTATGTTTTACGACCTTAAACTATGCGAGTCAAGCTGTCTGACCATGCATAAATTAGGCAGACATTTTTATAATTTTGTATAAAATATTTCGTACTATGTATGTGTTTTTTTCTTTCTATTCTGTGTTAATGGGATATCGCTATCAGGCACACAGCCAATAAACCCGGTAGAGAAAAAAACCCTGCATGAATATCCACCTACTTGAGTAAATGAGACGATTTTTAAAAATATTTTAATGAGTCGACAAAATGAGAAAGATTTTGACGTGATCATGAATCAACTCCTCGCATAGTTTTAAAAAAATATTACACATAAATCTAGTGTAGAACGAGTTGGTTACGTCAAATAAATATTAGCTAAGACATTTTAAAAGCCATAAACTATCAAAGATAAGTTAAACAGATGAAATTCGTCATTCGTGGAATTACAAAAATGTACTGAACGCCTGCACTGTAGGGAAGGTCAAGTACGGCTGAATCAGGTTATCCTGAGTTACTTCACAGCGAAGTCCCTGAGGATTACGTCATGGCATATGGATAATACCTAACATTTTCTGGTTATGCCGTTCTAGCAGTATGTCTGTGTTTGACAAATTAACGAAATTAGCGATTCCCAACCGGAATTCTGCAAACGTGATCACTGTAGGGTCATCTTTGATATAAATGAAAACAGAGTTATTTATTTAGCATAGGCAATAAACTGCGTACCCATTTTGACAAAAAAAAAATACAGCGTTAATATTTAAAAAAAAAAAAAAAATGCAAAGTTGTACAACTACCAAAAGGGCTACGGACAAAATTGTATTCAAGGAAACACGTCTAAGATTCAAATTAAATACGACAAAATAATCCAGGGCTGTGGAGTCGTTAAAAAAAACACGACTCCGACTCCGACTTCGAATTTGACTCCGAGTCCGACTATGACTTGACTAAAAAATGCGTGCATATAAATGTATGCACTTCGAGTAACAAAAAAAAATATATCGAATCTACTTTTTCGACATGAGAAAGAAAGAAACAACAACTTTTGCGCGGACTCATATGCAGTGGATCTTGGTGACTCACTGGCTCGGCGTGACTCATGACACCTACACGTTTAATATTATTAACTATATCACAATAATTATTACGTAAGTCAATTTTCATAAATTTCGTGAGTAATTTTTTTTTTTTTAATTTGCATTTTTTTTTTAAAAGTAGTCGGAGTCGCCTGTTTTTCACGACTCCGACTCCACAGCCCTGAAATAATCTCTTTCGGCGAATTAGAAGTGTTGCAAAGCAGTTCAAATCAAAAGTTTAGAAATTATTGATGAAAAAAACCTTGTATGTAAATCAAACGCAAAGCATTAACACCAAAAAAAACCTCTGTACTAGGGCATACAATCCCGGGATTCGGGATCCCGTAATCCCGGGGGAAAAAAAACAAGATTTGCAGATAATCTGAGGAAAAAGTATAGGGAATTGAGGATTTCAAATTCCTCGATGAACTAATCCCAATCCTGGGATCCCGGGATCCCGGGATTGAAAGTTTATCAATCCCGAAATCCCGGGATTGGAAAAAGGCTCCGGGATTGGATACCCTAGTGTGCACTGTCAATACTTGGTGAAAAGGCATTATATTCAATGAACAAAACACTCTTTGTACTAATTCCACATTTTTTGTATATGATCAGAACCGGTTTCGGTCATGAAAATCACTTTCCACTGATAAGAATATACATCAATAGAGTGCTATTTATATTCAACAAAGTAAAATTATAAAGGATGCAACAAACAATTATATTAAATATATATAACAATTATATCAGTGATACTTATACTCTCTTGGATATTTGTAAGATGGAATTTTACTAGTTTATTCTGGAAAAAAATATTTGCGTGAATTCCAGTTTTCATTGTTAAAATTTTGAATCTAATCTTAATTATCGATGAGATTACGATTCGATTCAAATTATAAAAATATCAAAGCATTCAGAAAAATATTTTCAACAGGTTCTCGGCATTGAGAGCCACTGGCGCGTGTTAAAAAATTATGTAACGTAACACGGATCCGACAAACTTCAACCAGATAAGCTAAAAAAAAAAATACTATCGCCGGAATGTAAACAAGTTCAATGGTATTCCAGTCATAAAGCCATCGCATCACTTATCGCACAGCACCCACACAAAAGCAAGTGGCCGACAGCAACAATGGACTCTTATCAACTGCAACCAAGCCAGCGGTACTTCATTACTTTTAAGTCACAGTTTTATTCAAAAAGTCTGAGATTCGGCTCTCGTGGTTGAATTCATAAGTCAGTTTTAATGCGTTTACTGTAAACATCAAGCGGAAACATACTGATGCAGAATTGTAGGGGTAACAATTAAATTGAAATACATAAGGTTAGCATTTTGGTAGATATTTAAAAAAAAAATACACAAAGACTTGGGAGCAAGGTTTCCTCTAAGCTGCGCGCGCGCGGTCACGCAGCAGTTGGGAAACCTCCGCGTACTAATTCCGGGATGGGGCGCACTACAAGACAGTTATTCAATTAATATTTGATCGGTCCGCGCAGCTAACCTCTTGTCTTAGAGGGAGCATTGCTTGGGAGTAAATCATTTTTTTTCAAATCGGAGTTGGACCTTTTATAAAACTGGAGTCAGATATTTTTTCACGATTACACAGTCCTATCTAACAACTAACTGATGTTAATAATCAGTGTTCTCATTCTTACGTGAATGTAAATATCTTTGACTGGGAGAAGTTTGGTTACCGGCCAGGGTTGTCAGGCGTCCCTATTTGAGCGGGACTGTCCCGAGTTCAATCGACAAATCCCGAGTCCCGCATTGCAAGTCCCTCTATAATCTCGACGTGTAACATATATAAAAGTCTTCGAAATAGTGAATGTCCCGATCTGTGATTTTGAAAATCTGGCAACCCTGTTACCGACTGATATTAGCAAAGGTACTTTGATAAATATTCAAATTTATTAAAATATAATAATCTTTAATAAAAGTTTTTCAATGATGCTAAATTTTTTTCATAAAGCAAATAACCAATTGCTATTTAGTTTTTATGCAAATCTAAATTAATATGTTCATATCGAAAATGTAAAAAAAAACACATGTAGTAGTAAACGCAACTTGCCGTAGTATTTTGCTTTTTATATAACTAGGAATTTACTATAATAAACCAAGATATATTTTTTACACACACATGTGCTTGAACCACTGTAATGTTTTTGTTTTATTTTCCTCGCGTTTTGGGTATCGTCACACATTTCAGTTTTACCAAAATCATTCGGTAACCAAACTTCTTCCAGTCAAAAATATGTACATTCACGATAAAAATTTACAGTTTACTTCAAAAATAATAAAACATCTAGATCCCTATCATTAACAGAAGCCCAACTATATAAGGCAACAAATGAGTACCGGAAGTGCCCCCCGCGCGACACTCGGTTTGGGTACCTCTAAGATAATGCCAGACATTTTAGAGTGCCTTCAGTGATTTTTAAGTGCGTTCAAATTTTAGCGGTTTCCAACATTTCCATGATTTTTTAAATATTATTCGATTAATTAAAAAAAAAATATGTTCATCAAATTGCCCACCACCGAACGACGGTATAGTGCAATAGCCATGTGTCTTCTTTATTCTGTGGGTAGTTTGTGAAAAAAAAAGATACATCGAAGAGAAGTTTTCAGCGAAAGAAATATTAATTAATTAATCTAAAAATGCAAACTTAAGCCATTCGTAGGACATATGGACGCATAGTGTAGTATGTCAACATAAGTTGTCTACGAGAACGGGTTATCATTCAGTTGCCCAATCACTCTTTTCCGAGAGGTAATAGATACAAGGTTGATGATGCATCATGATTATAAGAATGGATGGGTTGGAAATAATTTAACACATCACAAACGTCTATGTATTTAAGGGAAGTCCATAAATTGATTGGAATAACAATTAACGAAAGTATCCAGACGGGAATTGGGGTCTGTGGACATCGCAGGCCGAGCAAATAAGTTCATTGTTACACACGGAGAAAACGAACATTTTTCGAATTTATTCATGCATTTCTTGGAAAAAAAATGGTTTCCGCGCGAAACGGTTTATATAAACTGAATTACACTTTAAATCACCCTTCTGTTCTAATTCTACATTTATTTAATATGACCAGGGTCGGTTTCGTTCACGACCAATGTTCCTTATAAGCTGCGCGCGCGCGTGGCCGCGCAGCAGTTTAAAGACTCCTACGAGCTCATTCCGGGTCTGCGCGCACTCCAATACAACTATTCAAATAATATTTTTTTTATTGGAATATGTCTGATTGACCGAAATAAATTATAAACTGAACGATAAGATAATTTAACTAGAATTAAATTCTTATATATTATCAGAACAAGGAATTGATCTAACTTAATCTTATCAGGATTAATTGTAAGAAACGATGTGAAAAACTATACAATTTAAAAAATAAATCAACGAAATATGTTAATACTTTATAGCGACTGACTATACATATACATATAAGAGTTAAACACTCTTATATTTAATGTTTTAATTTTATAGTATGTGCTTGATTTTATTTAATAAAAAAATAGAATGAGTTTTATTATTTCTTTTGTTTTGTTTAATACACTTATTTATAAATAATCAAATGCTTTATTATTATGCAAATGAAAGCAAAATAAAACAATATTTTTTTGTATCAAATATAACAAATTATGCTTCGCATTTGTTGGTTTGGGCCGCGCAGCCTTTGATTTTTCCGCGCAGCTAACCTCTCATCTTAGAGGGAACATTGTTCACGACAACCATCCGTATCAGTTGAAAATGCTCGTCGTGACTGAAACCGGTCTTGATCGTAATAAATAAATTTGGAATTGGTGCTAAAGATTGTTTTATTTTTTAATATAATACCTTTCCACCGTGTATTGGCAGTGAACACCTAAAAAGTGATGAATTATACTATTAAAATAGAGTACAGAGTTTTTTAACCAGAATCAATTCTAGGACAAATTTAACATACTACATAGGTATAAGGAAATAAAAAAAAAATGATTAAGGATACATATTGAATCCAATTTGATGATGCCGACGTCATAACTTCCTTGAGTATCTTCCATGTGCGGTGTGGGTAAAGGACGAATCGAATCGTATCGAAACGAAGGCAATGTGCTATGTCGTTTTACTGTGGGAGTATTCAAATGAACCGGTCACCGGCTGATTTAAATATTGTAATATAAATCAGCGGTGCACATGTTTCACGCGAATATTGTAATGTAAATTTCATAAGCTCAATAAACGGGCACGAATACCAATCGAATAAGTTTTAACTGCAATAAATACATATAATATTACATTATACATCGATGGCAAATAACTGTTAGAAGCAGGTGGTTAAGAGAATGATAATGAGAAATAATGTTCACAAGGTTACCATACTAATGTACACAAGACAATCGTTTGGAATAGGGTCTCCATCCAATTGTCCATCCAATTGTGTGATCCGGAAATCACGGGATTGGTGATAAGAAGTGAAATCCGTGAGTGAGTCAAAAAAAGGGTCTCATGTTAAGAAATTATGGAAAATCCGTAAATTTCTTTCTGAAATCGGAAAGCGAGCGAAATTTTTGGGGCTTAATCCGTTAATTCCCAGTATTTGAAAATCGGCGAGCAAAAATTGTTTAAAACCGATTTTTTGAATTTTTTTCACCTTCTTATTTTAAAATCTCCGAATTTCGAATTTCTTCATGATTTAATGGTGAATGATCAACACCGGGATTCCGGGATTGGAAAAATTGTGAATCCTGAAATCACGGGATTACAAAAAGGGTCCGAGATTGGATGCCCTAGTTTGGACAGAATCTTCGTCGTTCCTATGTAACCACTTCTCAATCTCAATATTGTGGTTATAATTTTGTAGGAGTTTTTTTTTTGCATGAAAAGTTACCACACGTTTTCACGAAGTAAATTAAGAGCGATACAAATAAAAAAGGTACTTTAGTCATCATATCTGAACTTTATTAAGAGCATAATAGGCAATACTCTTTTATCGATTACTTTTATGAGAACTGTGTGTGGGTCAATCTCCCTCCTGTTTCACAAAAGGAAAAACAATGTTACGAATTTATTGGAATTTGTATAAAAATATAACACTCAAAAATCGGTAAAGCAGGAATCTTATATTACTGTGGCGTCTGAAATTCGTTATAAAAATATGTGTTTTGTAAAAAAAATAAGTGTAATACGCCAGTGCTTTGAATGGTACTACAATTTTAGATTTTTTCCAAAGCTGAGAGCTTTGGCAATTACTTGAAGCACGACGGTTATTTAAGACTACAGTCAAATAATAACAGTTCAATTGATTTTCACTAACAATCCCGCTATGCAATGCGATATGGTCGCACGAATATAAAGCTAAACGTTGCTCATTAAAGTTTGCGCGGGAAAGGTCCAAACGTAAAGAAATTTTACGTTCAAATTGCGAACGAAAAAAAAAATGAACTGCAGTTTCATTTTTTCTATAAGGTCGAAATTATTTTCCAACAGTGTCTTTTTGGGAGGGCCTTATCAAATTGTGATGATCGAAACCGGTCTTGATATTTAATTTACAAAAATGTGGAATTATCAAAAGTATTATCTATCATTATGATAGATAATAATTTAAAGACAAAAATATTATTCACATGAAGATATTTTTTTCTAAAAAAAATTTGGGTAATTCATTTTTTTTTCTTTTTCTCAAACCACATTACAATAAAAGTTCAGAAAACTTTCGATTCGGTCTTTTGATTCGGAACCTTCCTTCTTTCGCAAGTGTATAAAAAGACTTTTTGAAATAGGCGATTTGCGCACAAGTTAAATAGCTTTTTAGAATAAAACTGTAATATAAGACCCTTATTTTAGGAACCAAAAGCCCTTTTCCATTTTCTATTGGTAATTATTTCAGAACTGGAGTATTACTCAAAGAATAAAACATTCATTTGTACTACTTCCACTTTTGTTTAATATCATCAAGACTGATCAATTGATAATGCTCGTCATGAGCGAAACCGGTCCTAATCATATTGAATAAAAGTGGAAGTAGTACAAATGTTTGATTGTGAAAATATTAAAAGTGACTATTAATTTACTTTAATATTTCATTTATTTGATAACGATTGTTTGTATTTTACGAAAACAGCCCACGATTATATGGATAAATTAATGGTATAAAATATACTAACATGACTGATTCTTAGATGCACTCGGTTAAACATAAAAGTTATTCAATTATGAAGCTGAACGAGAACACTTTCTAATGAGGAACGGAGATTTTGACTCCACTATTTAAATACTATTTTTAAAAAACCGTGCCTGTTCTTTTTATAGATATTTTTATGGTTATTGAATATAATCACGTAACTTAAATAATCGCACGGAAGAGGTGTGTTCTGAAAAAAAGTGAATACAGGAAATGTGGTCAGCAACAACATGCAATATATTTTATGGTACTCAATATAAATCTATAATTTGTGCCCCGATAGTAAAAGCGTTCATAATCGAAGTAGTGTTAACTGTATAAATGAATATTTTTACAAAATGAATGTGTATTAAAATTTAAATCTAGGCGACACGTATATTTACAATTGTATAGATGGCTTTTCGTTTACATCGAATTATCTATGCTCCCATTAATATGTGAGTTACCAATCCGATAATTGTTTGAAACTCTCAGATTGTTATAACAAGAATAAAAATGCTTGTCTAGAACATTGAAATTTAACCGCAATATGTATTATATTTATTGCGTAATTATTATTAATTAAAACCAAATTGTAAATCGTATCGATGTTTTAAAATGTTAAGATCAATGTCTACGATGTAAACTCTACATGTTGGCTATCCACTTTTTCAACCTAAACTAATAAACACTTCGCCACTAGGGATTCTGAAGTCTCGGGTTTTTCAAAGTCCCGGAACACGAGACGTGATAAAGTCAAAGTCCCGGGACTTCCCGGGACTTGGGACTTTTATTTCCCCTTCAATAAAATTATAAATTTATTAAAATTAAATATTTGTATGTATGTACTAAAAAGGGATGATAACGATACATGTATTGAAAAAATAACAATGAATTGGGTAAAATTACTTCCGTTACATCACAAATCACAATACAGCTGAAAAATAGTGAAAAACATTTGTAAATAAAACAACATCAGGTATGAACATTGAATTATAATATTTTGTAATTTGTTTTTGCTACAGTTATATTTTTTATACGAATATAAATTGATTTAAACAAATTTATAAGAACACAAATGGAGATATCTTTCTCCTAAACGTTTTTTAATATTTTGTTTCAATTAAACTATTTTTTTTGAGCGTTTTTACGCAGTTAAAGGTATTTTAAGGTAGGTAGTAAAGTATTTTAAAAGGCCGTCGAAATTATGCGTTAATTAAAATAAATACATCTTTTGAACACATTTATTTATTAATAATGAAAATATTAAATTAATTGAATAATAAAATTAGAACCTCAAATCATACATAGTATGTATCATTTACACAAAAGTTAATATTTTATTTTTGCTTATCAAAATATGATTTTAAAAATAATAATGAATTTAATGACGAATCAGACAGCCGATTTCTTATTTTTGTAATAAACGTTGTTGCAACATTGTTTTCCCAAAACATTGATCTTTCTTGTATTCTTTTCGAAAAACAATTAGTCCCAGCTGAACTGTTGATAATAAAACATTTATAATCCGCCTTGATTTATACCATAATTTTCTAGAAATAACTATCGGCTTCATTATTTCTTGGAATTCTGTGAATCCCAAGTTTCAAATTGTTGAACTATTGAGTTAAGCGAACACGTGTCTAAGTTTTTTTGTATTTCTGCATGTCTCTACCCATCGAAAATGGTTGTTTCGTATTACAATATATAAATAGATGTTATTTGAAACTTCTACAATTATAAATCTAAACAGCTGTTTCTTTCATAAGGTCCCTTTTATATATGCATACTTAATTTTGTTAAAACCCCGGCCTTTAATCCTTAGCCTGAATATAATGCATTTTTTTCAAAACTGATCTCGAGGATAGACACCAATGTAAATTTATTTTAAATCAAAATTAACTTTTTAGGTCACATTAGCGATTGCTTGCATCCAATTTTATTTTGTTAGAATGGTTTTTTCAAAATTAAAATGTAAAATTTGGCTGTTTTATGTCCCGGGACATTTAACAACAAAGTCCCGGGACTTACGACAGCAAAAAATCTTAAAAGTCCCGGGACTTTTGTCCCGGGACGTCTCGACACAGAATCCCTATTCGCCACTAAGTAATATATAATGAGAATGATCATATTTAAGAAGAAATCGCTAGCAAATTATTTTTGTGTAAAAACGTGAGTGATACTAAATTTAAATCCCAGTCACTGGTCCAAGAATGGTCCAATTTAACCGCTCCATAATCATTACAAGTAAAACTGTTCGCTAACAAATCGACCCCACCTTTAGATTCAGCCGCATCGACCAGTGTGTTTATAATAATTTCTAGAATAGATTTACCAAGAATTCGATGTGAAGAAACTATTTTCACATAAGGATTTTTGTTCCAATGCGGCAGTTTGTAAATATTTCTTTAACATTTGGGATTTCCATGCTTTTGGCACGCTGTACAAAAACAAATGCTAGGCAAACAGTGGATATTTATAATATGGAACAATCGAAACTTGTAATGTAGATTTTTACAAAAATAATATTACGAATAAAATGTCAAAGTAACAATTAGTGGCTACTTTTTTCTATTCTTTTGGCAACCAAATGTCAACACGTCTCCCTATTATGGCCATTTATTTTATCGTTTGATGAACCACCTAATATAGTTGAGTAGTCAAAAGAACCTCACCCTAGCTAGTCATGTTAAGCCTTTTCTTTCGGCTTACTTTCCAACAAGATTAGTTGTAAAAAGCTCATATTATTTCTTATTGCAGAAAATGTGGTCGAATATTTATGTCACAGTATTAGCTTGTTACAGTGAACTGACGATGAACTTTCAACAAATTTCAAAGTGAGAAGTGGCAAGTTGTAAAGAAAAACAGAATAGTAAAGGTATCAGAGAGTCATTAATATGCAATATATATATATATGGATTATTAGGGTAAAAATACGTAATTGGTTCAAGAGTTGATATATGAAAAGCCGCGGTTTTCCGATGCCTCGACATAGAATGAAGGTTTTTGCCTAGACATAAAATTGCCTTTTTGCCTAGACATAAAATATTTCAAAATTAAAACATTATTCTTCTCAATTCTAGATTACTTATAAAGATATTTTTTTCGCATTTTTTAAATGTCAATCGATGTTTATTGGCCACAAAGCTCCACTCGTAGGCAATCACTAGCTCGATAGTAGATATCAGAACAAATTTTTCAAAGAGGAAATATATGTTTTATTGATCAGTGCATAATAAATAGATTCCACAACTAATAATACAGTTTGAACGAATGCGCTTATGTGTGAAGCGCGTTCCGCGCGAGGTATCTCAACTGCTTTTATTTAAGTTTGTTTACAAAAAAACTTAATAAAAAATATTTGTTTATTCGGCAGCAATAAACAAGAGTGAAAGTTTTGCAGTTATTCGGATTCAAATAGATGTTACTGTGAAAAATCTCGGCTTTGTGAACGTGTTATAAAGCACTATTACAAGAATATTTTTATTCCACAGTATAACATCAATAATTATTTGAAGAATTTGGTTATAAAAATAACCATAGTCTAAAGCATTTTTTTTAATAGATTGAGATTAAGCCCAAATAAAAAAAAACAAATATTCGTAGCCTACAGGTTTAAACATAGTTCTGACGATGGCTCCCGCCGAAATAACAATAAACCATTATTATAAAAAAACTGTATAACTAAATACGTTGATATTTTTACCCTATCATTAATAAAATATTTATAGTCCTTTTACGTTATACACAATCAATTCTCGTGAGAAAGGCATAATTTTAACAAATAAAACACCTTTTTAACAAATTCTTAAAAATGAATAAAGATCATCAAGCATTATCAACTAGGGCACGGGTTCCCAACCTGGGGGTCGCGAAGGGTTTTCTGGGGGGGTCGCCAACTTTTTTCGACTTTGGATTTGATAAAAGGAGTTTCGGAGACAATCTGGAGAAAAAGTATAGCAAATCGAGGATTCAAATTCCTCGGGGGGGGGGGTCGCCTAGTCACATGGCTTTTATAAAAAGGGGTCGCCACCCGAAAAAGATTGCGAACCTAGTTACTAGGGCATCCAATTCCAGAACCTTTTTTCCGGATCCCGGAATTGATCATTCAACATAAAATCGTGTCACAATTGTTTGAGATTCTTGAAGAATTTCGGGATTCCCAATTATTTAGGATGTGGGTTTTCGGGATAGGGAAGCCAGAAATTGAGAGATTTAAAAATAATCTACAAAAGAATGTGAAACACTTTTTTTAGGTCGCCGGCGGATTTCAGAAAATTTTACTAATTGGCCGATTTCAAAAACGTAAAAATTTACGGATTTCTCAAAAGGAAAAAACGTGAGAGCTTCATTTTTAGCTCTCTGGCTGGGAGGATTTAACAAATTTTTCACTTGTTATCCACAATCCCGAAATCTCGGGATTACTACTATCACAATCTCGAGATTGGAGACCCTATTATCAACTGATGAAACATAAAAACGATACATGGTTATGTACACAATATTATTAAGACTTATAACAAGGTGTGACAAAAATATGAGAAGAATATATAAATAATGATACAAATAATAAGTGAATGACACTAAATTATCTGTAGTTAAAACACTAACGCCCTCCTACAAATAAATACTACTTATTTGTATAATATGTACAATTATTTTTTGATTCTTCTTCGCATTTGTTATATCCGTTTATTTATCAACATAAATTCGCGACTCTCCAACCTAGTCTTACAACACAAGGTAGCCAGCCAGCCACCCAGCCGGTGTGACAGTTTTTCTTGTAACACGACCATGAACATGAAAAAAAGCTGTAGACAATATAATATCTATGCACGGAATATCGTGATGGTGCGACGTTATTTTCTCGATAAGTTTTCTATAAAATTTTGATATACGAACCATTTTTCTGGAAGATTGCGTCTATCTAGAGATGTCTGTTTAGTCAGCCGGAGCATGAAATCGATTGAATTCACGAGACATTCCGCAACATTCCACAACGGCGGATCGAGGCTCGAAGAAAGATCTCATATATTATTCACTACGAGTATGTAGGCTTCCTCTTTTACAAATTTTAAGAGTATTTTCGCACTTTCAAAGACCAAAATTTGTCAATCCATATTAAAATTCGGAGTAGAGGAATGAATAGATAAATACTGACCTTACTTTACATTATTGGCTTTTTTTTACATGTCAATTGTGTGACTTTTTCCAAATGAATATATACGTAATTTATACTTGAAACATATATTATATGCTCACAGACAGACAGTCTGTTCAGTTAAAAGTATGCCCATACTCCTTCACAGAAGAATGGCGCCGACGCACATATACGTCCATACTCATATAAAGTGTAAGCGTAGATGAGTGACAGTTTTCAAATTCACTATAGAAATACATCGCCAATCAAATTCTTAATGTAACATTTCAGACCTCAATATAGGTATAAGAAAAATTTATAAATTGCAAATTTGCCTTGTAGTCGAGACGTTAGCGCTCTTGGGTGTCCGTCGACTCGATTCGTATACCAATACGGACAATTTTATAAATGGGTTTATACACTTGTATTCAAAGGCAAGAATGTCTGTAATGTTAACATTCCCCTCCTATCCTGCGATTAGGGTATCCAATCCCGGGATTGGGATTAGCTCACCGAGGAATTTGAAATCCTCAATTCCCTATACTTTTTCCTCAGATTATCTCCAAACCTCGTTTTTTTTTAGCTCACCGAAGAATTTGAAATCCACAATTTGCCAATTTCGTGTCAAATTTCGGAATTTCCTCAAATTTTCTCAATCCCGGAATTTCGGGATCAGAAAATTGAACGGGATCCCGGATTCCGGGATTGGATGCCCTACCTGCGATCTTTAAAAGGAAACGAACTACTAGTCGACATCTAGTTAGACTAATCCTTTTATTTTTGTTGACCCCGAAAGATATATTCCAGTTCACTTAACGACCTTCTGTTGAGATTGGCAATTAATAGTATGCTCCACATTGACAGCCGACATAGTTAACTTAGTTAAATAAGCAATCAGCTCTCAAAATGAAAACATCGGGGACATCCGTGCTGCTAATGACGAATAATTACTCATAAATCGATTGTCCATTTAGGGAAGGACGGAAGCATCGCACAACCGTAAAAAGTTTATAAGTATGTACTGAGAAAACCGTTTCTGAATTAAATAAATTATAATATTTCATGGAATAACAGAATCATGTAAGCACAGCCGATCCTGCTGCCGAGTGGTAAACGCTCTTGGGTATTCGTCCCAGCCAACCGACATCAGGGTTGCCAGACCTCACTATTTTAACGGGACTGTCCCGAGTACAACACAAATCCCGAGTCCCGCATTACCTCGGAAAATCCCGAAGTAACAAAAGTTGTGTGTACACGAATGTAAGTATATACTTAAAAGGCTCACTTATTTTTTGGAGACAGCCTGACGTACCGCCTTGTGTAAAGACCATTTTGATTACAATTGTAATTAATTTAGAAATGATGCCGAACATATTTTTAAATCAGCTAAAATCTTACAAATTAAACCTTTGATTGCATTTATATCAAAATGTAATTTCTGTAATTGTATCATATGGTTAAATTTTAATAGATGTGATTATAATTAAATTAAACTCATTTATTTTTCTTCCTTAATTCCCAACAACTTTTTTTATCGTTCGAAATAGTGAATGACCCGATCTATAATTTTGTAAATGTCGCAACCCTGACTGAAATGTTAATGGGTCAGAATTGACACCCACCCCCTACCAGACCTCCCAATGGACAGTTTCGAAAATGCAATAGGTTTATTGAGTTCTCTAATGAATGATCAAGTTCCCCGGCATTATTTTACTGATATTGTGCGATATATTAAATAATATTATTAACATGTTGTACTCACGCCGGCTCTGCTTAGTAAGTACGCGCTATCGCATTGTATGTTCGAAGCATAGAAAATCTATTTCGGTAGCGACTGCCGAAGGAATGCCGACTCAAAAGAAAATTTTTTCGACAGGAAAGAAAGGGAAACCATTGCATATCAAGTGAGTTTTACTTTCAGAACTCTACAATTTAACGGGGGTTAGCTCTAAGCTGAACACAACGGCAAATGACCTACTAAATAAATGTATTATTAGTTACGTCCTTAAATGACTTATCTAGATCACCCTAATTAATATACGTCATATAAATTAGTAATGAAAATTGAAATGGAAATAATTTTCGATCAATAAAAGACTAATAATTATACTGTTAAACTTAGCATTCTAATTTTATTGATTTGATGGTCACTTCATAAGTAGTAGGTCATCCAATCCCGGTCCCATTTTTTGATCCCGGGATATCGGTTTTAAAAATTTTCGGAACCCGGGATTGACCATTTACCATAAAATCTTATCACAATTGTTCGAGATTGGAGAAATTCGAGATTCACATTTTTTTGGGGATGAGGGTTTTCCGTTAAAAGTCAGAAATTAAGATTTTTCGCTGAATGATTTCTAGGAATCTACTAGGAATTTACGCAATTCTCAAAATTAAAAAATGTGGGAACTTTTTTTTAGCTCACTGGCTCGTTTCAAAAAAAAATTCTTGGTTGACAAAATTTCAAAAACTTTTCAAGAAATTTTCATTTCTTATCCTCAATCCCGAAATCTAAGAGAAAAACTTAAATCACATTTTATAAATAGTATTGGAATAAAACTAAATACGACAGAGTAAGTAGGATGATAGTATATAGATCTCTACCACCATTGGTGAGCAAAAATCCATATAAAGATAATTATGACGACGACGGGTGCCGAAATAGTTATCGAACATATTACATAAATAGCCTTATATATTATTTTACGTTATCATGAAAAAGGGTGGCGTTTGTAAGGAACATTATCTGTCGAGAATTTATTACTACAGTATGGCCGTTTCTTAATATATTAAAAACATTATTGAACGAATATATAATCGCTGACTAATATATATATTAACCAACCCTTGACCGAACCCCTTTTATATGATACACACGTCATAATTTAACCGGTGTTTATTCATGAGTATTTTTGTGTATGGTTTTCTCCATACATATATTCACTTTAATAATGAGCTACTTCTTGGGCATACCGAGCAAAAGTATCGCCAATGAGAGTGAAAACAATGAAACAAGCATAAATTTTAAATTTTATAAGAAAAGTGGATTGACAGAAAAATGTAATAGGTGTGTAAATAAATTCTAATTGTGTATTTTTGTTTGAATTGCGACTTTTTGTGTTATGTGACCGCTCCAGATACTTCACGTCTTCATGTGTGTGTTTGTAAGCATTTAAAAATATCTATTCTCTAATATAACGAGTAATATTTATAAGGAGCAAATTCAGTCGATCCCATCATTCTCGTAATAACCAAGTTCGACTGCATTTAGTACCATAATTTAAAGGCATATTACGTAAACAAAACACGTTAATGCTTTCACTAGGAACCAAACTAGAATCTACGATTTGTTATTTTTCGCAAAGATTTCCATGCCCCTGATAATAACAACTCTTCTAATGAAGGGTGATTTCTGAATTTAAAAAAAAAACACTGACCTACATATTATATTGTAGACCGCCTGTTATATATTCAATCTAGGCTGAATACAATTGGTTAATTTTAATTTATAACACGTTACACAATCTGTGAACACCAAAGTTAATTGTTATGATTTGAGTTGCAGATTGAAGTGTCAATTAGGGTATCCAATCCCGGAGCCTTTTTCCAATCCCGGGATTTCGGGATTGATAAATTTTCAATCCCGGAATCCCGGGATCCCGGGATTGAGATAAATCTACCGAGGAATTTGAAATCTCCGATTTGGTATACTTTTTCCCCGTATTCTCACGAAACCTCGTTTTTTTTTTTTTTTTAGCTCACCGAGGAATTTGAAATCCTCAATTTGATACGCTTTTTCCCCGAATTCCCACAAAACCTCGTTTTTTTTTTTTTTTTTTAGCTCACCGAGAAATTTCAATCGACAGTTTGCCAATTTCATCTCTCTTTTCGAGATTACTACAGATTTCTCAATCCCGAAATCCCGGGATCGCGACCATGTCAATCCCGGGATTTCGGGATCAGAAAATTGAACGGGATCCCGGGATTACGGGATCCCGGATCCCGGGATTGGATGCCCTAGTGTCAATGGACACAAACAAGGCGCGAGACCTACGATCGGCCGGGAGAGCTGGGCGAGAAGGCCAAAGGCATTAATAATGAATCAAGGAAGGCATGCTTCGTAAGAATATTATTTGTGAATTGAGATTGTGCAAGTGCTTCGATATGACCGGAATGATAAATGAGCTCGGTGGCAATTGGTTACATTTTTTCCATCGTCGCCGAGGCAGTGATACCCTACCATGCGCCCGCATAAACGAAGTCTTGCAATTCTGTACTAGAAAATGAAAAAAAAAAAATTTAGCTATAATATGAAATCGGTGACGAATTTTTGTCAATTTTTGTGTAATTAGAATTGAAATAATAAAAGCAAGTGTATAAATTTTTCTCCAACGTAGATATAATGTTTTGATTGTTGACAAACTTTCAGCGTGATATATGTACAATATATTATTCCCTCAAGTTATTCCTATTCTAGCGCAGCGCTATCCGCCTGAATATTTTTTTATTGTGTAACCTAGTAATGAAAAATCTTTCTGTATTTTAAATAATTCACTATTTTATTAAATTAGCGGCAATATCTTACAACAATATTACTTTGTATAACATGAAAAATGAATTCAGCAGCTTTGAGGGTGGAAATTACAGTTTTCCGTTACGTCCTAGTCAACATTCAACGATGAGTCCAGTCCGCAGATATCATTTGTCATGTCAATGAAAATGACCGTTATTGGAGGCGGTTAAATCAAAAATTCAGTAGAATGCTAATTACTTAAAAAAATACTTACGGAATGAATTAGCATATTATACGTAATAAAGGCCGAGTACAGTCAGAGCTTTGCTTGAATATAAATAAATAATATATTACATAATCGTTTGAATTCAACTTTATTTAAATGCGACAGAGATGAATCGAAAAATTGAACTAAACGTTTAGAACTTTAGAAGCATCGCTTTATTTAAATAAATACAAAACATACCGTGACAGCTTTATCAACACTATCAATACAAACATTTATAATGAATGAATGAATGATGATTTGATTTTCTCCCAGCCGATAGATAAAATGGTTCTCAAAACGATGTTCCAAAATGTTCCATTTACAACAGATATGTTTTTTTCTACCGCCGTGATACAAAAAAAATGTAGATTTATCTTGCGATTTGCAAACCTTCCAATTCAGTTTTCTTAACATTATGATACAATATTTTAACTCCAAGACATCGATATGTACTTTCATAATATAGGAAACAACGTTCTGATCCACCGATGACGTATTATCATTGAACGCTATGGAGGATCTCTTTGTATTCAGATACGACGCAAATATTAGGACCACCAAGACGTCTCTCGGTTTGCCCCCAGTAAACTCAAAACAAGACGCGTTTTACATTAAAAATAAAGTTATGTTAAATAGTGTTCCAAATATACCAAATAAGAGATAAGAAATATTGCTTCAAAAATTAAGAAGTAATTGCTAAAAAATATATTAAATATATATAATATGAAGGCTTCTAGAATCGATCTGCGTAAGCAGTCAGTATACACAAATATATGACGTACATTTAAAATATGTACGGCTTGAATGGAAGAAAAACACCACCACAAGTTTTTTTTTATATTTATACACCACGGTTTTTCAGTCGGGGGTCACAGAGAAAACAAAAGTTTAGGGGAGCCACAGCACAGTTTTGGGGGGCCACTAGCAAATATCCATTGACACCCAGGTTTTAAAAACGGGCAGCGATAAAATATTTTCAAATTCCGGAAAGAGCTAAAATAAAGCTCTCGCATCATTTCGTTTTGGTAACTCCGCAAAATCTTGATTAAAAATTTTGATATCTACCAGTGAGCAAAATGTTCAAAGAATTGAAAATTATTTTGGAATCTTTCAATGCCCGATTCTCGAAAAACTTATTTGTACGGGTCAATGGGGGCCACGGAAAAATATAATACTTAAAAGGGACCACGGGCCCAAAAACGTTGAGTAAGTATGATATAAACAATTGATTTTTCATTCATCAAGCAACGGGAAGCTATTGTTGCGCACACAATTAAAATTTTCACAGCACATTCTTCTTGCGCATACTGAAATAACATTATAAGCGAAATTGGACGAAATCTAAGACCCCCTCAAAACTACTGAAAGATTCTAAAGAATTATAATTCAATTTCAAATCGTCAAAAGTAGATTAGTGCGTTGGGGCGTTTTGAACCCCTGTGTAAGTTTAGTGTTTCTATCAACGTCAAACTATTGCTCCCGCGTAATTCGCAATGACGTAAAACACAGCGCGCTAACCAAACCGCGCAAGAAGTTCGCGGGCAGGTCCGCTTGGTCCTTGGAGGCTTCGCGGTCTGTTGACCACGCCGAGGCAGGCTCCATTTACAATACGCAAACACAAACCGTTCTTCTGTTGGCAGCGATTTTTCGCCGTGTGATTTGCTGGAAGGCATCATCACATCACATAGATGCCTGACCGACCGAGGTACGTGACTCACAGGTCATGGATGGCGTAGTATGATGCATCAATGATTGTGCGTATCTCAGGTAACCAGAGTTATATTTGTGTATTTTTTTTAAAATACATATTTCTATTTTATAAATACCACATATTAATGTGACACGTAGTTCGTTCCGTCAATAAATCTTCGTACCGAGTCGTAAAATTATATCGACTGTGGAAAGGAAAAAGGACGTAACCCACAGTATTTTCAAAACAGCTTTTTTTCGATAGTCACAATTTATACAACTTAATACACATTCTATCAAAAGGATGTAAGCTGCAAATGCCGAATTAGTATCAAAATTAAGCTTTTAAGTTGGACCTGTCAAAATTACAAACAGTAAAATAGACTTAAAAAAGGTTAATCTGTAACAATTTATTGAATTATTATTAGATTATGTCAATTAAACACCAGTTTACCAGTCTTCGTGCACTTTAAGTTTGTGTATATTACGTAATTTGCCTATGACCCAAAATCATCATAACAGGTTTTTTGCCCCTCCTGTAAAATTTGGTATGTGTGGGTTACGTCCTTTTTCCTTTCCACATTCGATATGTTTCGATCGTAATCCCGAGAATATTGTGAAATATTGAATACACACTATTCAAGAAAACGAATATTTATTCATATTTTTTTTTATTTATTAATGAAAATAACGATTTCAGGTGTTTTAGTGCACTTTTTGCGATGTAATGTAGTTAGAATATTGGGAATACTTCATCAAATACTTCTGAATCTTGGTTATAATGTAGTTTTTTTATTTATCGCGATTTTGAATTGTTAATTGGCAACCTAAAATCCTTCAGAAAACGGGCCATTTTAAGCTCTGCTTGGGGACAACACGATAGACTACCTAAAAACGGGAAGTATGATAACATTTCATATAATGTGACACTATATGGGAAGGTTTCACCGCCTGGCGTTAAACAAGGAAGTACCTATTATTCGTTAAGTTTGTTCTACAATTATTATAATTTTACAATCATTTTTCTTCTCATATCATTTACGCGATGAAGTACTCCACAAACTACATCATTACACGGCAGTGTAATAAATGTTTTATTATGACGTTTCATAAAAGAAAACATTGTTTTGGTTTGCGTGTGTTAAAAGTTGGAAGTTCTTACTGTATCTTGTTATGTTAGGTAAATCTTTGGGAAAGTTTGTTTTACGTCGTAACAACACTGCCAATGTCGCCCTCCGTGTTTTCTAGTTTGTAAGAACTCTGCTCGAGCGATCAGACCGGTCAGGGTTTAATTCCCAGTAAGATCAATGTTAAATTTAGATTTCTCTACTTAAATTTAAGATCTTAGACATGGGTGTTTGTGATGGCTCTCCACTGATTTTCTAATTTTAAAATATTTTTCGCATTGGCATTAGCTGAAATACCAAAATGCTTTTTAGTAATTAAATCTTTAAAAAAATCATTAGTACATATATAGAGGAGATATAACTGCTATTAATATTCGTGTAAAATGGTAAGAAAATATGCTTATTTATTTTTAAAACTATATTATTTATGCGATGGAGGATTCAACCATTATCATTTTTTAACCGTTTGGCTGCCGTAAAAAAAAATACGTTCGAACCTAGCACGCCGGCTATAATTTGCAATTTTTAAATAAATTAGTTATTGATGAGGTAACTCGTCTGTGGCGTGTTGAGCACGAAAAATTTGACGAGATATCTCGTTTATGGCAGCCATCCAGTTGATAACATTCAGAAAAACTATAATTGTATGTTTATTTACTTCCACTTTGACACGTTTTGTACTGTACAGTACCGCATGTCATTTCTCAAATACCGCCACTTTATAGTAGGTATATCCATGTATAATTTGGCCAAATGTTAACAGAAGAATCACAACAATACAGTAGCAACAGCAACGAAATGGAAAAGATCGTAAGGTCGAAATTTCACGAGTGACATAATGCCAATGATGAGTGATGACGGCTGATTATTACTAAAAATTGTCAAGTGAGTGAAAATATTGATATTGAAATCAATCACAATATTAAATTCTCCATTGCCTGACGGTAGACAAATTGATTCTCTTTTTTCGCAATTACCGCGCGACTTCCTGTCATTGATTTCTCCAGAAATTATTTATAGTGATACAAAAGTTGTTATTTAAGTTGCGATTAGGCTCTTAAATTAAATTTTAAAGGAGGGCTAAAACAATGTATGCTTGGTAAGCTTCTTTCGTCGACCTTGAACACAAATGTGATTTAGAAATGTTTAAGTATTGGAAAATTGCTATAAGTTTCTCAAACAATAGTATACAGCCCCAAGCATTATTAAGAGAGACGATCATTACTCATTTAAGCCGCGTAGAACAACAATAATGTTGTAAATTAGCTTAAATATTAGTTATTTACTTTTGTAATGAATGAAACATACATTAATTGATAATTATGATCAAGAGAAAAAAAGTTTTGACATCGGTTTAATATTAATCAAAGATTACCAAACAACCTAACATACTAAGAATAATTAATCGTAGAAAATCGGCGAGAATTTTTCCACACAAAAACTCTTAGCGTTCAATTTTCTACGATAAAATTTTCGTGCCACATTCACAATGTTGCAGGGCTATGTCAGAGTCGGATGCTTTCCGGTAGTGTAGTTGGAGTCGGAAAAACAATTTAAAGATATTGAAAAAGTATTAGTCTATTCATCATATTGATTGGTGAAATGTACTAAAATTATTCAAGTAACTAGAATGATCTGATGGTATATAGATATGTTAATTTGAAAAAATCAATTCGGAGTCGAATTCATTTATTTATTTAAAGCCGGTGTCAGTGTCTTTTTTATCCGACTCTACAGCTCTGCAATGTTATTGAAAATGTATTAATAATATTCAATTTGTTGGGAAGAAATAAGAGTAACATTGTGCGTATGTTTTTCCCGGGTCGTTTTGTATGCTTTTCTAGCTTCGATTTAGTAGTCAATTTCCTCGACGTAAACGAAGATAAGTTGAACAATAACTGTTGCGAATAAATAAATTCACCCGAAGGCCAGAAAGTGAAAAACGAGGCTACGCTACAGCGACATCTCTCCCATTGTCGCGAAATAAATCGTAGCAGAAAAATGGCTTCCTGGTGCCTTTTATTATTCAGAACTATTTATTCTAATAGTTCCTTGGTAGGCGGAAGAAGTTATCAGACCGTGAAGCCGTGAAGCATTTTCCGGCTATAGAAATCGCTTCAATGAATTTTACCGGGACAGTCTTTCAACTTAGAGAAATTTTATCAGTTAGTCACAGTTCCAAATTAATGAAAACACCCTTTTGCAATTTTGAAGTGTAAAGAATCAATTCACCTGCATTGCCGGATCTTTAATTGCGATAAGGCGTTTCGCGGAGCACCGCGTAATATTTCTCTTGCACTTTTGCATTAGGCAACGTGAGCGATGTTTTTTTTGTTATTTACAAATCGTCGTGTTATGCGAGACATACGTAAAAGAAATTGATTCAAAACTTTGGAAGGAACAGAACCAAGTACAGTGGAACCTCTCATAACGATCACCTCTCACAACGAGTAATTCGCATAACGAGCGACATTTCGTATAACGAGTGACGCAGAGTTTTGGAAAGATCACTTTCACATCGTTACTTGCCTCAAGATGATTGACAAGGGATTACCAAGAGGACCCTCACTTCTCCTTGGAAAAAGCTTTAGTCAGAGAGCGTTGTAAAATGTGATTTTGAGGGGTTTCAAACAGTACCTGTGGAGTCCACAGTCAACGAGGTTGTATCTTTGGCCAATATCATGTGACTGGAGGTGGATAACAACGTTATTGATGAGCTTGTGGAAGAGCAGTCAAGAGCTGACCTCCGAAGAGCTTATGGAGTTGCATTGTTTTTCACAGCAAGAAGTTATGGAGAAGAGTTTGTTAGTGGAGGAGGAGGGAGTAGCAGAACAATAATCTTCTGGCGCAATAAGAGAAATGCTGAAAGCATGGGGAATTGTTGCATCGTACATTGAGAATCATCACTCTAATAATGAGGTGGCTATGCGTTTTACAAATTTATTCAATGATAATGCTGTCACATTTTCACCAAATTTTGAAGCGTCGGCCAAAAAAAATGTCTCTAGACAGCTTTCTAGCAAAAAAGAATTATTTATTTGTCATAAATTATAAACTAGTCGATTTTTATATTGGTTTTTTTGCAAATCTAAAAAGCATTCCAGGTTGTTACGCTCCTTAACGATTTATTAATTAATTTAAATATACATAACTTAAGTACGTTAAAAATATAAAATTTAAAAAAATTTTTTTTCGGCAAGGAACGCATTATTTTATTTTACATTGTTTTATATGGGAAAAATTGTTTCGCTTAACGAGTGTTTCACATAACGAGTAAGATTCTGGAACAAATTAAACTCGTTATGAGAGGTTCCACTTTATCTATATATTTAATTGCCGTGTAAGTCAAAAAATAGTGTTGTCTTCCGTGTATGAACGAATTAAATATAGATAGTTATGAATTTCTTCGATCGCTTTAGTAATATAAGATGTCATTCATTGTTCCATTTTGGTATGCATACATCAAATAAACAATAAATGAATATCGTTTATGCTAGCCGTAAGGCATAATTTTCCTAAACGACAATCACTGGTACAAGCTCTATTTAGCGGTTATCACAAGGCAAGATCAACCTCACAGATCAATTTCGATGATAATTTAAGACTTAAAAAGGTTTACTTCTGAAATCAAGAATTGTTATACTTCAAAACTTCTATCAAATTTAATCCGATAACGATGTTATGAAATACCATTCATGACAAAAAAAAAATGCTACTTCGGTGATTTATTTTGAAAAATCAATAAGAATCTTCAAAACAGTAATTGATAATATTTTGATAACGAGAAGGTCTCATACTCCCAAGCGTTTGGCTTAAATCCCCTTTATAAATAAACACGAAAATGTGGAATATGTACAAAAGGTTTTCATTTTTTTAAATATAATGCCTTTACACCAAGAATTTGCCTTGAAAACGATTAATGCAAACGGTGAGTCCTGCTAGCACGCCGTGTCTTCGTCTAATTGTGTTTTGTTTTCTTATTGTAATCAAAAGATTTTACCACATTTATTTTCATTATTTCTTTATATGTAAAAAAATAGATAACTGACGATATGTACCAAGTGAAGGTAGCCAAGGTGAAGTGAGCCAAGTGGTATTTTAGAAAATAAATAAATTAGATGCGTTGTAATATTCTACACGTCTTAAAGTTTCGTAAAAGTGAAGTAACCTCAGTTAAAACACATTGCAATAGTGTTTGTTATCTACGTAAAACAAAAATATGCAATCAACCAAAAAAAGATGTGATTGTACTTAATAAGTCCAAGGAAAAAGTTTTACCATTCTACTAGATGGCTCACTTCACCTCTCGGGGGCTCATATAATATACCTTATACTGTCGGGGATGACGTGTTATCGTTTAATTCTACGGAAAAAATGTCTTCCTTTCTCTATAGCTACAATATTTTAGCATTATAACGAATGACAATAGTTTTGGTACCAACGATTGCTAAAATTACGATGGCAATTCATCTAAATATTCTAAATGTATACAGAGCTGTAAGATCCTTATAGTGTTGTCCCCTTTTGTGTGTGTAATATGGCCGTTTGACCTTTTATTCCTCCAACTAAGATTTACTGACACTACTTAGCAGTGGGCTCTTCTCATATACATTATGAAACTATAACAAAAAATGGTTGCTAGCTCATATTTATTTGAATTGTATTAGTAAAAACACAATATTTCTTTGTACTTTATTCCACTTTATTTAAAAGCGTCAGGACCGGTTTCGCTCATTGCGAGCATTGTCAACTGATAAGAAATATAATTTAACAGCGCAATTTATACAAAAATAAATTTAAATGAAAAGGTGTAAACAACAATTGAAAATTGACATTGAAAAGAATTTACAAATTACAGTATAAGTGATTCTATAATTATTACACACAATTAAAATGTTTAACAACTCTAAGATATAATTTAAAAATCATCTAAGATTAATAATTTTCAAGTGGTGACTGATGGTAATTACAAACATTAATTTAATTATGCCTTTTCACCAAATATTGACAGTGAACACCCTAAAAGTAATTTTAATTGAGTTTGATACCTAGAGAAGACGTTGTCTTGCAAAGTTTGCAGTCTCAAAGCATGGATCTCATAAAATCTCTTTGCATGAGAGCATATTTTGAAAATTAAAATTGTGTTAATTAATAATACACGACATATCACCCACCTCGTCCGCAGGCTTGGTCGGAGTGATCTCGATGGTCTCGTTGAAGCAGAGGCAGGCGCAGTAATGCCTGTTGGCATCCACATCCGTCAGAACGGCGACGAAGAACCGAGGTTCTTGCCTCGACCTCGAAAGCGCCCATCCCAGAGGCTGGCAGAACTGTTGGTCCACACAAAGACGTTGAGACACATTCATGTTTATTTAAAAACTTCACGTTAACCATTGAAGATAGCTTATTAAAAACAAATCAATAAACTTTTCAATCCAGCGTAGATACTTTATTTTGACAGGAATTTCAAACGACTAGGTGTTTTATATGTAGTTAAATTGAAGAAGAACTGAGTTCAAAACGATAAACGCCTTTCCGATTTAACGATAAAAGAAATTTCCATTTGATTTAAACTCGAGACAATTATTTGTAATGAAAATTTAATAAAAATACGCATGTGGAGATATTATTTATCAAATTATGTCGATTTTTTTACAGTAACTTTGAGAAATTCTTTAGTCGAAGGTGAGTTTTGAAAAATTCTCAAAGCTCAATTTTATGACGGAAAAAGGGTGTTTGACAAGATGTTGTTCATTTATGATTGGCGTCATCTCAAAGATAAATGATGGCTAGAAACGTACAGAAAATGATGACATGACGAATTCTCTCCGTTTTTAACCCCACGTGAAAGAATTAAAGTATTATATTATAGCTAAGCATATAAATTATAAATATGTGTGTATTTTGAATTATCTTACCCATTCTATTCCTTCAATGAAAGGTGTATCAGGCCAATTCTTTTCAGGAAATCTCTGAAGGATCATACCAGTGCTGACGCCGCCTCCTGTGAAATGATACATTATTAAAGGCTTGTACAGAAAACAAAAATACATCATATGTTCGAAATCGTTTAGCAATTCGGTACACATAGCTTTATAAGTACATATATTAGGTAAAACGGAAAGAAATGACATTTTTTGTTATTGTGACAAAAAAATTATTAAAAAAAAAATGATACAATATTATTCTGTTATATAATTCCCCTCGTTGTCTATTATCTTCCTCCATAAAAGAGGCAACTTTTTGATACCCTTTTCGTAAAACTCTGGTGACTTACTGGCAAAATACGAATCCAGGTGATTTTTCACCTGGTCAGTGTTTGTAAATTTTTTGTCACGAAGTGAATGCTCCATCGACGTGAAGAGATAATAATCCGAAGATGCTATGTCCGGTGAATATGGAGGATGTGGCAGAAGTTCGAAATCAAGTTCTCTTATTTTTTGCTGAGTAATTTTTGCCGCATGAGGTCTCGCATTGTCATGTTGTAAAATCCGCCTATTGTTATTGACCAAAACAGATCGTTTTTTTAATAACTCTGCTTTTAATCGTTCTAGTTGGGCACAGTATAGCTCTGCCGTAACTGTTTGACTAGATTTCAACAATTCAAAATGTATTATCCTCAAAACATCCCACCAAACACACGACAAAACTTTTTTTAACGTCAATGTTGGCCGAGGAGTAGGCACAGGTACTTGATTTGGTGATAGCCATTGTTTTTTTCTCCTGGTATTACTGTAAAGGACCCATTTTTCGTCCCCGGTAATTATCCTTCTGAGAAATGGATCCGTTTCGTGCCTGGACAATAGAGAAGCACAGATGGTCACGCTTGCTCCAAGGCCGTTTAAGAGAGATCATGTGGTACCCAAATTCTTTGCCTGTGTCTTTTTCCAACTTTTTCAGATGATCTTTTACAGTTGTTATTGGACAGCCAATGTCATGTGACAATTCCTTCACTGTTTTACGAGGATCAGCTTCCACCAATGATTTTAGGACGTCATCATCGATTTTGAGGGGTCTTCCTGTTTTTGGTTTGTCTTTTAACTCCCTATCACCACTTTTTAACCTTTGAAACCATCTAAAGCACTTTCAAAGTTTCAAGACGTCACCGTAAATGTCACAAATGGTCTGCGTAGCTTCTTTTGGTTTTAATCCTTTATCATATAAAAACAGCATAAAACAGCGCAAATGTGTTTCTTCAATCTCAGGCTTCTCCATTTTTCCACAACGGCAAAAAAAATATAAAACATGTTGAAATGGAAAGAGTACACACAGAGCTTTAAAATGATACCAACCACGACGTGTTAGCTCAACGGCAACCGTTGACAAACAGATTTTAAAGTGACGCACCAGAAAAAATGTCATTTCTTTCCGTTTTACCTAATAATATTATTTTATTTTGAATAACAAATAATCAGAGAAAAAATATGACACAAAAAAGAGGGATTTTGATATCAGATACATTGAACCTATTTCAAATAAATTTCAACATACTTAATGAAATAATAGATCACCATCGTCATGAGTTCTTCAACGACTTAAGTTATTTGGCACAATTCCAATATGAAGTTAATTAAAAGGACAACTTATAAAAAAATATTATAATTAGTCATTGTTAAAACTCGACATAAAACCTGCATTTTTTGATTATCGTAAAGGGCATGGAGCAGATAAGGCGATACACTCAACGACTGCACTACATATAAATATTTTTCCAAATTCACAGATTTTCTACAAATAAAAGCAAATGCGAATTATTGCTACGTGACCGAAATATTAAGAATGCGGGAAACTTTTTACGGTGGGGTGTTCGCTGTTTTCTCTACAATACATCGATGGCTTCCTGTCTTATTGGAGAATGAGATCCGACAAGAAAATCTACATTTATGTAGACTTAATGTTGTCATAACCACCAGCATCGCCGATAGTCGGGTCGTGTACTTCTGTACCACTAACTCACTTTCAAAAGACCGATAAGGTGAAAAATGGTAAACACTGGACAGATATTACAAGGTAAAGGAATTCTTGGACGAAGCCTGGGCTGTGGAGAAGTTTAAAAATAAAACGACTCACAATACAGATCTGATAACTTAGCGAAGAAAGTGATTTCGCACATGTTCGTGTATCTAACCGAACATTGTCAGATAGCGACAATAATTCTGATGAATAAAAGTAAAACTAATAATTAGTAGGTATTAATAATTTTTAAAAAAATGTAAATGATTAATAATGTTATAGGCAGTCACTGTATTTTCCTTGATTTTATGCGGTTTTATTGAATTATGGAATGTATCCTCATGTTGAGTAGAAAGATTAGCCGTTTTTGTGCGTATTCGGAGCGTTTTTCCGGTAAAAAAAATACGTACTGGTAATTTTATTATTGGTCAATTAATTCTTACGTTTCAAATTTTCACGAACGAACTTAATTAAAGAAAAAAAAAACAACAAGCTTCCTGGAATTCAAACAATCAGCTGTGAAATGAATACCGACAGCATCAGCTCACTTATCAATTATTCAGAACATTTAAGTAATTGCTTGCGGCTTTCAGTAAATTAACCCTGCCACTACCACTAAGAGAAAAAATTAAAACGCACAGATCCCGAAGATTTTTGTAGCAAATAATAGATGGTATAGGTGAAAAAAGGTTTTTAAATTAATAAACGAATACAACAAAATATCTCAAATTTCTATACTTTCTATACTTTCTATACTATAGCTGAAAAAAGATTTCTTTGGTATCTTATATTTTTTAAACCATGTCCGCCTTATACGTCAAGCCTGTGAACGCATAACGTGGAGTTTATCTCTACAGGAGTATTTTTACGAGAACTGCTTGTAACTCAATAGCCCGACCTCTCTTCTGGAAGATAGTAGAGTAGAGTAGGAAAAAGGATGGGGCTAGGACAAGACAAGTGATCTATAAACATATTAACCTTAAATATACATCTACCTATACTAAAATTTATAATATGAACGTGTGTACGACACTTCTTAGACAAGCATAGTGGTATAACAACATTGTTATTTACCATGACAACACGCACTCATCAAACGACTAATGTTTAAATGCTCCGTAATGAGTTAATTTAAGCCAGTGCTTTCCAAACTGAGGATCCGCATGTTTTCTCCGAGGGCCACGGATTATTTGTTTCAGATTTAGGGGGCCGCTGCATGAAAAAATTTGGGAAGCACTGATTTAAACTATATTGAAAGGAGATTTGGTTTAGCCCTACGCAACTCGGATACGGCAACTGACAAGTCAATTTACGTAGCCAATAATTTGTATCGACTTTTCATAGATAGATTTGTTTTGTGATAAACTTTTTATTACATCGTATGGTTTCCGGATTCAAACGTGTTTGTTAAATGTAAGCACATTAATTAGCAGAAGTTTTGTGTAACACATTAAAATTAAGGTATTTCTGATGTCTGTAAATTCGATATCGGTACGGGAAGGTTTTCAGCACCGCAGGCGAAATCCGTTCGTAAGTTTGACACAACTTGAATACAATTGTATTTTAACAGCATTTAATCGATAATCGACCTACTTATTGATTCAAAACACAAGACAAGTCGGTAATCTTATCACTTTACGAATGATAATAATAATAATAATAGGATATCTTCCACAAACATTTATGTTCCGTATATTTCGTTTTCCAAAGGTCAAGCGATCAAGCGGTCGAGATTTGAAATTAATCAAGATCAGATCTGATCTGATAATGATAAAATTAGTTTAAAGTTAATGATAACTTCTGGTTACGCGAGTTATTATTTAATAGAGAATTGGGAATGATATATTCCATTGGGTATTAAAATTCTTCACGTTGTAGAGCAATCGATATATTAATTCGTGGACAAACCAATGTTATTTACCAATGATATTGTTTTGAGCATGGCAGATGTGACATTTTTTTTATATCATCATTTATATGTTTCGGTGAAAGTGTATTTTGATTTAAATACTTTGTTAATGGCGTATTAGATAGCGCTCATATCCAAGAATATTTTTTTATCTATGTCCGCTCCCAATGTGGAGCATTCGGCATCCTAATGGAGGTAATTCCAGAGAAGCTTTTTTCCTGTAACTACTTACTTGTTGCTGAGTTCCTCGATCTTTTTTTTAAAAAGAGTATTGATATAAGGGTTGGGCTACAAGAGGACTGGTGGTTAGCCAATCGCTTTTGCTACGCCGTTATTTAAGTATTGGATGAGTGGGAGAGAACACACTCGCGCCGAACTAAAATTCTCATCGAGTTTATTTATCTTGTATGATCTTAAAACTTTTAAATATTTGGCGCATTGGCATTAGCTGTAATGCCAAATATTTTTTTGTATCAAAAGGATGCAAGATGCAAATGCTGAATTAGTATCTAAATTTAGCTTTTAAGTTTGAAAAAGATGAGCTTGTAAAAAATAAAACCATGAAAAAAGACTGAAATATAGGTTTTTCCAGACAATTTCTTTAATTAATATTAGATTATGTCAATTAAACACCAGTTTAGAAGTCTCCGTGCACTTCAAAGTTTTGTATAATTCATAATTTGCATATGGCCCGAAATCATCAAAACACATTTTTTGCGCCTCCTGTAAAATTTGATATGTGTGGGTTACGTCCTTTTTCCTTTCCACAGTCGATATTCTCATCTAAGGGTCAAACCTAAAATCCTTAACTGACTACATTCTCGCATCAAAAACGCAATAGTAAAATGAAAATGTTATTTTAAGATGTAAAATAATATTATTTACCCAGTATTGTTCACAAAAATAAATTATAGTTAATTACCATTATTACCATAATTACAATTACGAAACTTTGTTCATGAAATCTCATCATAACGTGATTACGTTGTTAGTGTGACGACTTGTTTACTCTCCACTGTAAAATTAAAGATTGTAAAGATTTACACTTTAAGGAGGAATAATGCGAACGATAATCCAACAATAGTGATAATTAATATGTATTTTATCTGAAATGTTCATGTGGTGGTTTTTTAAACAGTTTACCTTAACCGATTATGACAACGGAAGAAAAAAAACAATCATTTCAGTTAAGTTAAAGTACAACCAATGCTTTTTTAAAAACAGAAACTAATAAGGTGCAGGTTATCAATAATTGGAAGCTGCCAAATAAATCTCAACTCGGCTAATACAACATTTTATAATCGTTTACAAAAATACGTTTATAAATTACATTTCCAAATATTATCTATCTTATCTAGGGTATAATATTAATTACATGAATTAAACATATACTATATACTTATATAACGAGGAAATTAAGGAACCAAAGAAAACAATATTAAATTCCTTATAACATTTGAACGCTTTAAGTTACGTCAAATTCACATTTCTACTGTTAAATTTCAGCATTCATTCTATGCTGTTTATTTCAAAACTGACAACAATTTTACTGAACAAATTTTAATCGTTCGATTTTTGAAAACTTCGATAAGTTTTGTCAACAGCTAAAGACTCGAATTTTCCTTTTACGGCATATTAGGGCATTCGAGTCCACAGATGAATTTAAACTAACGATAACGACCTTATATTGTAAAATTAAACATTCATTGATTGAAAGACATTATTATAAATATGTTAAAACCACATCACTTTAGGTTCGAAGCCGACTTAACCTTTGGATATAATATTTCTATATAGTACTGAAATACAGATCAAGAATTAATGTACCTACATATTCCACAATTCAAATTTGTCAACTTCCTGTTTATTCCATGCAAATAACCATGAGTCGATATTTACTGCCAAATTCGAAACATATTTCGCATACTACGTAATGAATGTTTTTGTTAGGACAGTGACAAAAACATTCACAATACTTTTCAGTTTTCTGTCATTTTAACACTCTCGAGGTCAACTTTTTTCCTATTCTAATCATGTTTTTAAGTCAAATATCTATAAAAATCTTACAAGTTGCGTTTTTATTTTCTATTCCTTTATATTATATTATATGATAGCTTAAAAACAAATAAAGGTTTGAACTCTTCTTGTCATATTTCTCTCACTTAAAACGTAATCATGGTTTAAAAACAAGAATAAAATCGGCTACAGAATAAAAAACAAAATTTAAAAATTACCTTGAGAATAATGTACCAAGACAATTAACTTAAAAGGTAGTGTGTTAGCATAACAACAAACACTAATCGTTTTCATATGTTGTTAATGAATGCTTTATAAGTAGGCACTGCCTGTTGATCAGTAAAATACCATTAGGACTGTTAAGTAATTCTCACAGAAAAATGCAGCTTAATACTTTTACAAACATTATTGATAAGCACATTTTGCGTATGGATGTGGGTTCCTACTTGAGCTTTGAAATTGATAGGATCGAGCAGCGAAGATGCGAATCAATCATGTAACTTTTATTAAATATGTAAAGGATGCTTACTCTCTTTTTCGCGGTCATACCCGACGATGACGAAGTAGTCAGCGAGTCTGGCCATGGTAAATTTATGTCCGGAGGCGATAACACCCTTCATTCAATTCCATGCAAATTGACAGATGATTGAAGAACACCGCTAACATTTCTACCTAATTGGAAATTAACTAAACATTTTTGCACAATCTCACGCACACATTTTTCTGTATTTCACAACACATTGGCACAATTCACTTTAAAGCCATCGAATTACCCAAACTCAAGAGATATATTCGATAAAGACCCCGCGTAATATTTAAAAACACTATCTGACAGTCACAGAATTACACTCCGATAGAGGTTAGGTTATGAAAAATAAAAATAAACTGATTTTGATAACTCGCGGGAATGGCACACGACGTAACACCGATGATTCTTAACAATGCTTAAAATATGTAAACAGTTGCCACACCCATTCATTTATTAAATACGACCGCCATACACACATCATCTCGCCATTTTTATAACTATCACTTTTTATAAAACCAATATTATACGTACATACACTTGTCTTGACACTGGTACACTTGTTCGATTTTAATTTGTAGCTAAGTTCATGGTACGTATGTCGTTAATGTTGCACAATACATATTTTTTAAAAATGTCGACCATGTTGATTCATATTCAGAATAAATATATGATAATATTGGTACACTTATCAAAAAATAATTAATATGTTTCTTTTCTAGTCTAATATATCTATTTTGCTGATCAGAAAATTTGGTAGAACATACGTCGATATCAAAATGTTCAAAAATAGGCTTAACATACGGTGATTTGTATTATTGAAGTCAGAGGCTGATTTATTTTAATTATACTTAGAATTCATTTTTTGTTTCTAAATTATTTAGCTTCTCTCCAAGTTGGCTGAACTAATCGAAAAACTTTATCGAAATGTTGTTGGTATCAGTGTTTTCATTTCACGGCCATTTTGAATAGTATTTATTTACAAATTTGTCTAGCTGTCAAACTGTAATGTTATGGTAGTGTCAGTGATAAGGACTGAAAGACAAGGCATATAATAATATCTTATTAGTTTAATAATTTTGAAATGTCTGAGTCATCTGAAATACACAATTTACAGAAAGAGTTAAGTAATCGTAAACACATTAACTCATATATACCAAAGAAAGTTTTAAAAATAATTATAGTCGGAGACTCGAGCGTAGGTAAAACCTGCTTGACTTACAGATTCTGTCAGAGGAAATTTTTAGAGAAAGCAGACGCGACCATCGGCGTAGATTTTCATGAAAAGACAGTAAAAGTAGGAGAAGAAGACGTTAAAGTAAGCAACCTTTGACTGTATAATATTTTAACCTAAACCTAAAGATAATTTGTCATGGAATATTATCGATTTATATATTATGAGTCAAATTAAAAAATGTACGCATTTTGCTTATTTTTTTTTTTTATTAAAGCTCTTTGTTGGTTTCCTTTCGTGAATAGATAATAGATATATTAGTATGACTTGTTTACTTTACAAATGTATTGTAATAGTCAGTCAAAACAAAAGAGTTTCTTTTTCGAGCCCTAAGATCGCCTACGCAGTGGCGTAGCAAGGTGGGTGCGGCAGGGGCGGACCGCTCCAGGCGGCACATTTTTGAGGGCGGCATTTTTAAAAATACATACAATATTTTCCAGAAATTATATTTATACATAAAAAAAAATAGCCCCCTGTAGTAAAAACTCCTAGTTCATAGATTAATAATAGTAGAAGTGATTTAAAAAACAAATAATAATAGGAAATATTGGGGGCGAAAAATTCAAGAAGCGCCCCGGGCGGCAAGACCCTTTTCTACACCACTGTCCCCACAGTGACTTTTGTTATCATGGTTGTATTATCATTTTCAAAGTATATCTTATTAAAATGTGCACCAATTCATACGGTATACCATACAAATATCTTTATATCAATGACTTTCTTCAGTAGTAAATGGCCAATATGGTAAAAATTAAAACGTCTTTTTATTTCCAGTTACAGTTATGGGACACAGCTGGCCAAGAGAGATTTCGAAAGTCTATGGTTCCCCATTATTACAGAAATGTTCACGCCGTCGTCATTGTTTATGATATAACTAAAATTAATTCCTTCAACGTAAGTATCTCGTTTATTGTCATAGGAACGTTTGCATGATTCATATGCTAAATTCTACTAATGATTCTCAACCCTTTGTTCTCCCTAATTGATATATTTTTACACCATAATTAGTCCTTAATTAATTTTATTACAGTATAATTATAACAAAAAGTATTTGAATATTTCAGTAGGTATATCAAAAATCATCTTGCATACAATACATACTGGCTGTATTTGAATGAAAAGAAAATCTTAAAATAATTTTTAATTTAAAATTACTGTCTCAGATTGGTAAAACGTTATTTTTATAAAGGATTTATTTTATGTCGCCTGCTGTGGTCCAGTTGATTAGAGCTTGCTCTACAGACCAGCCAGGTTTGAGTTCGATTCCCGGTAAGGTCAATGTCATATTTAAATTTGAGACTTAAGATGTGGGTGTTTGTATCGAGTTGATCTCGAGTGACTTACAATAAATTCTCATTGAGTTTTTCTCGTGTGATCTTTCAACTTTAAAATATTTGGCGCATTGGCTTTAGCTGTAATGTCAAATATTTTTTCATCAAATTGTTTTATCGATATTTTATTTTTACGTCGTCATTTACTGTTCAAAACATTTATGTTAAATTTTTAATTTTTTCCATTAAGCAGTTGTGTAGAGTTATTTCATTTGGGGGTACATGGGCAAAATAAATTTGGCAACCACTGATCTATATGAATGTTTGGAATAATATTATCTTCTAAAAAAACGGAAATTCCTCCTAACCTCATGAATTGATATATTTATTTTGAAACAATTTGTTATATTGTAAAAATATATTTTATCAGTGAAAACTGACTTAAATAATGATATGATTGATTAAGGGTGTGGACACAGATGATTTAAAGCAGGAACATCAAACATGTGGTCTGCTGGCATATTTACTTCTGCCATTATTCATTATTAAAAAAATAACAAAACTGCACAGAGATCAAAAGTTTTTTTTTTCAAAAGAGTCTTTTTCTTTCAGTCTGTTGAAGGATGGGTAGCCGAATGCGCAGCACAAGGCATGGACAGTGATATTCCTCGAGTTTTAGTCGGTACACAGTGTGACCGAGGGAACAATAGGGTTGTCAAAACTTCCACAGCCCAGAGATTAGCTGATCATCACGGCATGCCTGTAAGTAGATAATGTTTCAGTTATATAATGGCAATGATTTAATTGCAACATTGAGAATGTTGTATTCTAGAACGTTGATAACCTAGAAATGAATAGAGATTCATCATAGATTTTTTTAACAAAGTAGATAAAATTAGAACATCACTTTGTCCGACGTTTTCCATGAAATCACTTTTTTCCTCAAACCGAAACATGTACATACTCAATATAAAATTTAATAACTCTGATGTTCCACTTGTTATTTAACAATATGTGACAAAGGTTTCACCTTCTCAAGAAGCATAGTAATAATAATAATCTAGTTAATGATAATAATTAGTATTAATAGTTTGAAATTAATAAAGTCATTAAAGAAAACATTAGCAAATAACATATTGAATAAGATAGGCAGGTCACCATTGTTTAATTTATTTCTATTGAATTTTACCTTACCTAATGCAAGCAATAAATTTGTAATTAGTAAATTTATTGGCATACTAAATTTGGCTTGACTAATTATTGGCGTAAAATGTTTTTCATTTTTATTAAAATATTCACACACACACTAATAAGTGAACAATATTGTTAAGAATACTGCTTATTTGATTGAAAAAATGTTAAAGCCCTATCATTTGAAAACAGTCACGCTAAGTGTGAATAAATACATTTGATTTTAAACCTCCTTTCAGTTGTTTGAGACTTCAGCACAGCTCGACTCGGAAATCGATACAGTGGACGCTATTTTCATGACCTTAGCTCATAAGCTACACAACCAGCGACCGTTCAGAGTCGCCTCTTTAGAACAAGCTCCTGAGAAGAAAATTTTAAAACTCTCTATGAGAAGAAATAGGTCTGCAAAGGCTTCCACAGATGTCTGCGGTTGTCTTTGATTTGATAAGATTATTTTTTTTACTCATCGTCATATATACATATACAAGACATTTTTGATTTATTTAAACTGTTTATAATTACACTATTATGCAAAGCGATATGTTTGCCTGAGTCTACCTGTGTCATATTCGTACTTCTTCAAAAATGAGCATTTGGTTTTAAGATATAGGCATATTTTGTAACAGAGAATTACTACTAAAATTCAATTCAAGTTCGATTGAAACTCAATCCTTTATCATGTTAGTTATTTTCAGAAAAATACTCAAGGTTTCTTTTACAATTAAAGAATTCCATTATGAAGATAAACATGATAGAATTTATTATTTCATTCAATGAAATTGTGGTTGTGAAAAAAAACTCATTTTCTTTTTAAATTTTTATTATACAATCACTTGCGTTTATTTAAAAGAAATGTCTACAGGTTTCAAAGCACCATGGTAGCATGCTTGTAGCATTATATTTTTGTATAAGTTTTCAAGCATTCATAGCTTGTATTCATAAAAAAATAAAATTGAATAGATTGTGTTATGTTTATACAAAAGTTCTGCTTTTAGAAGTAAGGTATGTCTAGGCTTTTGCAGTTTTTATATGTATAAATATTATTTCAGGGTGATACCCTATTTGGCAGGTGGTAATCGGCCAACTTCATCAGAGTATCATTTTCTGAACACTTCAATATGGGAATGAACCCTACAACGTTTTCAACAGTTCTGGTGATAAAAACATTGCTAATTATTGCCAGACTGAATAATGAATTCAGGTGATAGAGTTGGAAGGCAGAAATATTTTTCTCTTTTTAACAAGTTTAAGCGTAGAAAAATGAAACTGGAAAAGGACTATTTGTTTGTTAGTCGCTTTCACTAGACCCCGTGCTTAGGATTGGACGGTTGGGGAGGAATTTACTAGGTTAGTGTAAATATAATAGTGGTTTTTTTTGTAAATAAATAACTTCAATATTTTATAATAAAAAAGCATATTTGGTTTATGATATAATTTCCATTTTAAGTTTATAACTCTTTCCTGTCTATCGACTGACTTATTGATTCTTCCCTATAATTTTTTTTGGTTTTAGGGTAAAAAATCTGAGAAAAACTTCCGTGATTCTCAAGCAATTGTGGCATGATATTATGGTGAATGATCTATCCCAGGGTCACAAAAAAGTGTCCGGGGTCGGATTCCTTACTTGATAGGTGTTGCTTTTTTGTAAAATTTTTGTGTACAACCCAATTTTTTTCATCCTTCACAGTTCCATCCAAGAATGGTTCCTCTTTTTGTCTGGCGAACAAAGATTAGCAGATAGTCTTTTTACACCAAAAAATGAAAAATTCAACACCATTTCCGGCTTATTCATTAAAATATTTGATTTATTAATATTCAATCTCTCGTTCGACGAATATTTAAGTTTTCATGAGGTCAGTCGAGTCAACTGAGAATTCTGATGATATTTGAATTAGTAACCTTGAACGGTAACAAATTTCACACTAACCTATGAGAAATTACAGACATTCATACTTTTGTACACATAAAAAGATTGACACATTTATGAAATTGTCCAAAAAGGGCTTAATCCGATGGACACCGTAACCAAATAGCTACAGTACTGGCAAAACTTTTTTACAATTTTAACATCCATAGTAATTAAACATCAAAAGTTATCTAGTCTCTAGAATTGAAACCTTGTTAACAGACAGCAATAATTACTCTCAACAATGTAAAAAGTGACCATGGTAAATAATACTAATTTTAGAAAATAATTGAAAAAAAAAAAAAATTTGTTCTAGGATGCATTTAAAATGTGAATCCTTTAAAAATGATTATCAATTGATATTATACAAAATAGGTTAAGAGATTTTTACAAAGTTAATTATTTAAATGTAAATTGTTGTAAGCTATAGCGATGCGTGTTCTATGTATGCACGCTTAAATTTTGCCAAAGTGATTAGACTGCTTGTTTTAAAATATGTGTATGTATTATTTTTTGTAAACAAACTGCAATTTTTCTTAGAGACAAACATAGAATTTTTCTTATCGACGTAACAGTTAATGATATCAAAATTAGTGTTCAATTATAAACAGGTCTTCCATGTTTTTTACTCTAAACTATCTCCCTAGTCTTAAATATTTAAAACATTTTTTTTATATTAACATTTAACTATATATCAGTTTAATTTAATTATTGTGTATTTGTAATACTAAAAGCAAAACAATTCATTGTTTTACACATCTATGAAAAAATACTAACTGTTATAAAAAAAAGCTTGTTTTACATTTATCAAATTTGATAATTTATTGTTACATTATGATTGTATTGTATTTATTTTAATGTTATGTATATTTTATTAGCGATCTGCCGATGGTTGCCAAAATCAAAAGTACTGTCCCCATGTTAACTGTCAATTATTGGTGGAGAGGCACTTTTTCTTATATTGGTTTAAATTGTTTTGTGCTGGTTTCACATTTTTTCTACTGATCAGGACCAGTTACACTTATCGCGAGCAAAATCAACTGTTCTTTACACTGTCTTGCTAAGTACGAATTAGGTCACTGTTAAATTTGGATTCAATATAATCTATTATTAAAAACATTTATTGGTTAAACATCACAACTATATTTGTTATATTATCATCGAAAAATCAACTTGCAATATGCCAAATATTTACTTTATATATACTATTGTACTTTCAAATACTGTGAAATATTTAATGAGCCATTTCATTATATTTATATGAAACTTGTCAAGTAAAACTATTTCTATCAATCCTACCAAAATAAGAGGCATCTTTTGAAATTTATTATAATCTCATTTACACCAAAATGTTTGCGAAATTATATCTACCTCATATCATATAAACTAAAATGTGGATATTCTTGAGCACCATAACAGTCGACTGTTGGATTGATCGTTGCAATGTAGCATTCACTGTATGAAACCAGTCTTATGAAGTCTGAACTCGACTAATAAAGCCATAAAAATGTAAAAAATATTTTAAATCATGTTTGGTCCCTGTGTGTGATTTTATATCATTCATATTATGTCGTCATTAAAAATATACCTTTTATGATAAGATTAAATGTGATGTCAAGACTGAAACATTCGCAACTCGCTAAATACTGAAAATGAAATATCACATTGGAGTTTTTTTTTATTTTAACATATTTGATGATAAGTTTTAAGACTCCAATTCTCCAATCTCTATTTTCAATAAAATCTCAATGCACCTTTGTATGCAAGTTGCAAATTGTGGCATTACGACCTTTGCACTCGAAGGCAACATGTTTTGTGAATTTTTAGATTATTTTTACTTCTTCAAATATGAAATTATTTTTTTGAAAACTTTTTTAAAATTTAAATTAGGTTTATGTAAGATTATAAAAAAATATATAGGTATCAAACTTATTATTGAACTGATTTTGTTGACCAAATATTTCTATTATTGTATAGATAAATGTCTTTTTATTAGAGTGAATTTTTCATTTTAGAAGTACTAATATTAATAAAAAAAAGGAAAGCCGCCATGTCATTGTATAAAGTTAATATTTTGCTTGTCCCTTATTTATTTAAAATTATTTCCCATTATTTATTATAAAATTTTCAAAGGTAATTAATTACCAATTTCTAAATTAAAACAACGAAACAGTTGACCATGTACCTAATTGTTTTTTTAAATACCATGAAAGATTGATGTGTTATTTTTAATGAGTAGCTGAGCTTATATTAACAAATTACCCTTTACGCTTTACATAAACTGAAAATTTTTCAATTTATTGGTTCACATTGGTCAAGTACTGCACAATCTTACGAACTATTTATATAAATTTACCTAATGTACGGTGTCAACTTCTTCCGCTCTTTGACAATAGATTCTCAGATATGCACATATGAGTCAATAAATATTATGTGCACCTAAGTCCGCTATAAACCTGCTTGGAAATTTTGGTGGAAATTAATTCTTTATAAGGGAAATATTTTCAGTTCACAATAATCAAACTAAAATATTTTTTTTTTGATGAAAAAATGGGTTGAACATTAAAATTTGTGCCCATGTCCAAGCCATGGTGTAAATCATACATGCTTAAGTCTGTTTAAGCGTATCACAATGCAGCACAGCCCAGTCGCCTTTTTTGACTGCATGCTTGGAATAAAGGTTTCTCATTTTTGTAATGTGATTTTTACGATAAAATAAGTATTTTTTAGTCACATTTGACTCAAAAGAAGTAAAGATCAAAGGAGAAAAAAAAAGAAAAAACAAAACCAAATCCACATGTATTCTAGCAAAACTGCCTAAGTCCATATTAAAAACCTATTTTATTTTGTGACTAATGAAAATATAATCCAAAATGTATTGTTTTATTGTTAAATTAGTTATTTATTTACAATATTATTTGTTATAAATGAAATGCTTTTTATCCAGTTTAGTTACGTGTGACAGCATATGATATTTATTGACTTGTACAACTAATATAATTTTGTAAAGTTGTTTTACATCAGCCCAGTTAAGTATTCGATTATATATTTTTCAATGTAAGAAATAATGGATATATTTCTTCATTTGGATAGTTGAATAGCATTTTTATTTATTTGCAAAATTTTGTGAAAAGATTATTGGTTTTTTGAATAAATATTACAAAATTTTACACTATGCAATTATTATATTTGGAATTTTAATAAACTAATGTATGTAGGTATTTTGAAGATGTTTTGGATCGACTGTCTAAAATAATGGAACAACAGTTGTCAGTTACTGACAAGAGCGCATGTTAAATACATGTATATTGAACCTCTATCTTATGTTTGTATTTCATATTGAGTGAAATCAAAAAGGGGTTTTTATGAATTCCGTCATATTCCACAAATTCATTAAAAGCATCCATCCAAGCAGCGGCGTAGCCACCTCCTAGCAGTCATGCGATGCTTGAGGGAACATCAAAAAGGGGGGACACAAATTTCTACATACTCAATATGTATAGCAAATTGCGTGCTGTTTGCATGAGGTTACCAAATTTCAAGCTACGCCATCGCATCCAAGAAACTATTGACAAGTTTAAAAGCAATTTAGGTTGCATCAGTAACAGATAACTATGACTGTCATGAGACTGACCATCAGGAAGGTCAACAGCTTCAGATACTTTCAGATTAAAACCATATTCAATTGGATGTAATCCATACCTAGGGCAATAAAATACTGTCTAGCAGAAGTAGCAACATTTCATTTTTTCAATTTTTGCAATCTTAGTGTAATTTTATATTAGCAAAACATAAAGTCACTAAGAGCTTTGTTTACTCATGTTTTCAAATAACTAATTGATACCTAAATAATAAGTGATTTAATAACATATATTTTTACAAATATGAATTATCCGACCTAAAGAAAGATGTCTTCCGGTAACATTTCCAGATTTTCAAAGTGTTCCATGGCACAATAAGTTTGGGAAACCCTGGATTAGAGAATGGACCGGCCAACTTACCAAGAAAATTTTTGTTTAAATAAAATAGAAACGGTGACAGCTTCGTGTGCATTAATGAAAGGTGGTTAGGATTATCAAAAAGAGATATGCTTCATTAGAGTATGTAGTGTATATTGAATAAAAAAAGAATATCATGATTTATGTATATTTATTTCAATTTGAAATGTCAACTTAACACGGGAAAAATTTTGAAAAACAATTTAATCAGAAGCTGAACCACTCCTTGCTGAAGATCTTGACGATGCTGAACCACTTCTTGAGCCGCGTTGTGATCCCTGCAAATAGAAATAATCAACTATGCAGGCATAAATTTTATATAACAGATATTCATTTACAAATTGTGATTGATTAAACATATTATAACCGGACCTTTTCGATATAAAACATGTTACGCGACTTATTCCAAATGTAATATCGCGCTCAGTAGAGTCTCTTAAAGTAAACTAAAATCAATAAACAATAGTCTGAGGTTTTTTTTTTAAACTGTCATTCTTACTATTATAATCCAGAACGATTTTATAAAGAAATTAGTAATAAATCTGCCACACATTTAACAAATGAATCTCAATTTTAATAGATAACGGCTTAAAATAATAATTATTTAAACCCTTCCTCGATAACAAAATATTTTTTTTAATCACATTCAAAATGTTCAGTGTCAATTCTTGGCGGAAAGAAAATATTATATTAAACATAAATCACTTTCTGTACTTATTACACATTATGTTAAATCAGGACCAGTAATAATCATGGCGAACATTAGCAATAAATAATGTGGAATTCATAATATGAAAGTGTTAATTTTTTTTAATATACACAACACTATACGTGAGAAAAGTTAGTATGAAGAATTATTACTTTTATCCCTCCACAATCGAGAGCAACATAAACGCATAGTTTATAATGTATTTTTGAACAGATGATGAAGAATTGAGATTGCAAAGGTTTAAAAATTAAAAGAAAATACTTTGCCAAATTAACTGTGAATGAAAGTTGCACGTACCTGTCTCGACCTGCTACCAGATCTACTCCTAGATCTTTCTGATCCGCTTCTGGACTTGGATCTCGATTTGGAACGTGACTTCGATCTGGATCCTGACTTAGATCGTGACTTTGATCTCGACCTCGACCTGGATTTAGAACCTGACCTTGAACGTGACCCGGATTTTCTGGAGCTGGCCCTAGATCCTGATGCGGCTCTCGACCCAGAACCGGATCGCGATCTGTTGGATTTCGAGCTAGCCCGTGATCCAGCCGGAGAAACGGAAGCTTTCCGAGAGCCAGAACGAGATCGGGATCTCGATCCGGATGCTGCTCTGGAGCTCGCTCTGGAACCGGCTTCGGATCCTGATCCCTTTCTAGAGCCGGAATTTTCTCTGGATCGGCGGGAAGTGCCACCACTTTTAGAACCCGCAGGGGATCGGGACCGTGATTTGCTACGCGAATTCCTGAAAATTTCAACAGGATATGTTTCTTAGTGAATTAAAATGAGGTGAAAATGAATATAAAATTAACCCATTGATTAGAATCACCGTAGATGTACAGCCACATTCCAGCACCTTTAATCCTCACGCTCGTAATTTTAAATGTTATTATCTTTTTGCATAATTGTCCGCAATATGTATTATGAAATAATTCTAAATATAAATTGAACATAAAAAAGCTATGTCATGATTTACATAGCAGTCGATTCCCTATGGTGGTTTTCTTAGAATTATTACAACTGTCTCAGCAATTGAGTCACTTGTTTTGTTGTTTTGTTATTTAACTTTACTATCTAAAAATAAAACAATATTAATCCCAAGTAGAGTTTATTACAATATGATTAATGAAAAATAAGAAAAGAATAAATAAAAAAAAATGTACACTATCTAGTCCAGGCGTGGAGAACCTGCGGTCTTAAGGCCGCAAGCAGCTTTTTGGCTACTCTGGTGCAGCCTTTTAGCCAATTCTCTAATTCTGTACATTTTTTTAATTTCGTAAATTTTTGGAATTTTCGATGACAAAATCCTTGAAAGACCTAAAAAAAAGGTCCCACGCTGGTAATTTTGGGAAATCCGCAAATTTCTGGGCTTTAGAAATTGGCATGAAATTGTTTCCAGCCAAAAATTCCCTAGTCAATGTTTACTGCGGCCTTCATGTCGAAAAAATGAATGCGGCCTTTAGAGAAGAAAAGGTTCCCCACCCCTGATCTAGTCAAATAAAAATGAGAGCCACAAACTTTTAAGCCTTAATGCACTCTCTAAAAATAAAATAGCAGTCTTATTAGATAATTTATCGAAACTAAAACAAATATATTTCTATATATAGGAGGTAAACTATACTAGGTCAACAGCGTCTAATTTTTTTTCTATGGCAGTTAAAAGCTTCTTAATGAAGATTATGTTAGAAAATCACTGGTTTTCTTTCTAACATTTGTTAAGATTATTGATTTGGTGTTTTTCTAAAATGCCACTGGAAAAATCGTCATGGGGTTGGGTTATACTATTCTTTGTCGATATCTCAATTTGACGAAAATTGACAGTGTAATTTACCACCCTTGTACAGGTATGATAAGCAATTAAACACTCTAATCAATGGATTAATTCATCCTTCACCACCAACAAAAACGGATTATATATTTTTAGTTTAAAAAGTCACAATAAAAGTAACATTCATACAAACCTCTGCGGTTCAGTGGTATCCATAGGTTCGTCTTCCTCCTCAGCCTCTTCCTCTTCATCCTGGGAAACGAAACAAATGATATGAATAATGAATAACATTGCATAATGCACAATTATTGAATGTTAGTGACAGAAATAAAATACCTCTTGGGGTGGTTCGAGTTGTCTCTCTCGGAGTCTTTGCATACGATGCTCTTGCAGCGCGAGGGGTCGATGGCGGACAACCAATCGAGTGCCGCCGGGACCACCCGGACCTAGTCCTGCACGCTGCCTTCTCTTACTCAAACGTACTCGTGTTTCCAGCTCATTGTAGTATACTGCACCTTCACGGACCACCTAAAGATAAAAAAAAAATGTATTTTCAAGTAATGTTAGTTTAAGTTCACCATGGACTCTGAAGAATTATGTCTATACAATTTATATATTGGCGGTTAAAATATATTTGGGTCCGTGTCGCAGTGGTCAACGTTATTGGCTGATTGGAGCTTTTTAGTGTTTTCATATAGCGCCAATAAGCAGAGGTCTGTGAGTAATGACTAAATAAAAAAAAAATGCCAACTACTGGTTTCAAAATTATTTGCCCAAAATGTCAGCAGAAATATTTTTCATAAAGAAAAATCAGTTTTTGTGTCTGTGGCTTATTCTGCTATTCATTGGATATGAATCAGCTGCTATTCATATCCTATTTTAGTCATCCGCTCCTGAAGGATTAACCACTAGTCTTGTCCTGGATCTATCCTTGACTGAGTAACAAGCGGTTATTGTAAAAAAAAAACTTATGTTGAGATACCTCTATTAGGAGTCCATATGCTCCACATTGGGAGCGGACATGGATAAAAATTGATATATCACTATCTAAGAAAATCAAAAAACATGTGATCATTCAATGAAATATACTTTTAGAAAAAAATAAAACTTACAAAGAAGTAATTTTCTTCATAGCCCTTCGAGGCTTTGCTCTTGACATTCCAATTGTACTCGCGTGCCATTTTGTATTCATAATGCTCTTCATCGTTATAGGGTATGCCTTCTGCAACATCGAGCTTTCTCTGTGTCAATGTTTCGTCAGTGGGCAAGAAGTAAGCAACAAACTGTTCGCCACTCTCATCCATCACACCCCTGAAACCAGCAATTGTTTTATGTCATAGATATCCAACATTTTGACTCTTGGCCAACACTGATTGAAGAATAATTGTTTTGTGCCACATATAAATAAATATAAATAATAAAGCTATATACCTTCCCATACATATTTTATTATGAAATTAAAAGAGAGTAACATAGAATCAATAAGGTATTTGACTCCGAATGACTATTTCGATAGAAGTGGTTACAATTATTAGTGAATTTTTAAATTACACTAAGAAATTTTGCGCTCTGTACTTTATTTCTAGAAAATAATTGTTCATAAATAAGGTGGGAAGCAAAATATTTTTCTCAGTGAAAATAAGGTCTTATTGAAAATTTTTGGGCCTTGAGTTGGACATGGCTGCTCATGACAATTGAGATTTTAATTTATTTGGATAAAATAGAAGAATGATCAATTTTTAAACTGAGGATAATACACATAATGGAAGCAAAAACTAGGGGTATGTTAGTGAGATTTTGTAAAAGATGCATGCCTTAGGAAAGTCTGGTATCTCCTGTTTCTTCTACTTGCGAAGTATATTTCGCATGTGAATAAAAAAACGTCAGCAAAATAATGACAGAATGTTACCATAAGATCTGTGGTAAAAAAAGAACGAAACATACTTTACGTTATTTGTAACATTGTCATTGTATATAAAAACATCTATTTCTTTTAAAAAGTGCAATATGTCATGACAAAATCCATAAAGTTTTGTGATTCCTTCAAAAACATAAGATATAAGAAAATATTACAACCAGCACAAACCTGATCATAGCTTGGGACATCTGTTCGATTTGCGCAGCGATCGGCTTGTCTTGAGGTGCAGGATCCGAGTCAAAGATGACTTGAGCGCAAGGGTAGCGCCATGTCATGAAATCGGGGAAAACAGGCATCACTTCAACGGGCACGACTCCCGGCTTACTGTAGTGCTTGTCAATCGTGATCTTCGCATCTTCGAATGTCTTATCGATGGCCTTCATTTGACTTTCACGGTCCATGTAAAGAGTTTCTTCACCCAGACTCTTCTTGACATTGTAACCGACCTTAGCTTCAACCTGAAAAGTAATACAAAATATATAGCAAATTTGCGGTACTGAGGGAACGTATCCCGTAAGTGTTTATGCAAAATATTTTCGGGAGGATTTTATGTGGTTAATCATTTTAAAGAATTAATAAGGAAAAACCAATGTTTTTATTTGATTTTAAAGTAATTCAACAAATGAGCGAAATATCACCACTATATCACAATAAAGTATATAATCAGTGTTTAGGTTTAAAAAAGCGAGTACAGAAATTAAAAATTATTTAACGAAAAATTAATTCTCTAACTGGCAAGTATTTGTTGACAAATGAGATGTGGACAAAGGAACAATCCGGAACATTTCATATTCCATGGTGGAGTTTACATAATGAAAATTTTTCCTTATTTCGCATAATTTATCAGTGTTCTTCATATTAATGTGTGATTTTACGCGATTATCAAGCCCTCTGAAAATAATTTTAAATCATGGCGTTGTTTTAAACTTAGTTTGTAAAGTTTTCCGCCGAAATAATCCATGACACGCTGAATGACACATTTACCAAAATAATTTTCAATCATGGCATTGTTTTAAGCTTAGTTTGTAAAGATTTTCGCCTTTGTTAAAATTAGAATAATGTATAGTAAGGATTCTTCAGGATATTGTTTGTCATATAAAGAGTAAAAGGAAATAAATTAAATGATATTGCACACACCTTTTCCATAGTTTGCGGCTGGAAGCGAGTTTGTTCAGTGGAGATATATTCAGACCTCCGCAACCATGATACACTCTTAGCGTGATGACGAGATCTCTTGGAATCCTGCGGGGTAAGGATGTCTTCTTCCAGAAGCTTCTCGTCGGCCGGATCCAGTTGACCTCCATCCCCCTGATAGAGGTCCATGCTAATCAAGTCTATGTTCACCCCTAAATCATGTTCTGTCAATACTTCATATCGGTAATTTCTTTCTAATGATGTCGGGTTGTACTGTATGAATCTTGTAGATTCGAAAGGGTATGTTATAAATTTCAGATCGAAAGGAATATCGGGAAGAGTGTTGCTGTATTTTACTCGGCATATTAAATCGGATCTGAAAATAATAATGTGAGAGTAAATAGCATGACAGTAGTAAACATAACCTTTCCATAAATTATTTGAATATTTACCTTCGTTCCCCTTCTCGAGCTGGACGCTTTTCGGCGACCTCATTTTGTATAGTCGGAGCCATGGCTGTTATTTCAATTGGGTATTCTTCTAATGTAACATTTTTACTTGGCTCAGTCGCAAACGTTGTAAGCAAAGAGAGCGTTGTTTAGAATTAGTTATCTCTGTTTAGAATTTAAGTCTGAGAATATTATCTATGGTCTGAGATAAAATATACTCAAATACAAGTATATACCCAGAGACAATACTATATGTCTATATGACGTCTATAGTGTAATAATCCATAGACAATATGTGTGAAAATAATCTTAAAAATTAACTCAGTACCGTATTAAGGAGTTCTGTCGCCTGGGATTAACGTATCTATACGTCTCTTATAGACAATCTTTTATGAAAAAACAAACCAATCTTACCGGAAAATGCTGTTTAAAGGTAAATTAATAGTTAACAATAAAGATATAATACATTTCTTAAATAAATCCGGGGCTTATAGACTGCAATGCTTTTATTGCACAAAATTCTACAATGGAAAAACAGAAAGAACTTTAAAAACTAGACATTCAAAAAACATGGCCGCCCTTTTAGATTAAAAAAAGACACGCCTCCTTTTGCTAACCACTTGATTTCAGAGAGCCACGTGTTCAATGAGCAGGAAGGAATTAAAATGTTTCACCCAAATACAGACGGGCATAAATTATTTTTCCAGGAAATTTTATAAATAAATAGGGCACAATTGAATAGTCAACCAATTTCGAACGAGCAGGTAAATATACCATATTCTCCACTTTTTTACATTAAACATTTATTTCTTATATAAACACAACAATTTCATTTACTAAACGTCAATTCAAGTTCAAGCGCTTTTAGTCCATGCGCTTGAACGCCTGAAGATGTATAAAGGTGAAACCAAGGTTATTTGTGACACAACTTGTGTGAATGTACATAATTTATTGTATATTGAATACATACATGTATTGAAATTCCACCAAGCACCTTTAGTAAAAATCTTAAACAATGACACCATGATCTTAACTTTACAAACACTTTCAATTGTCACTTAAAAAACTCGATAAAGATTGAAAAGTATATTTATAAGCAAGATTATAAATCTGTTTAAATCTCAAAGATATTTCACGTGTCATTCTACCGTGCAACTTTTCTTTATTTCATTCAGTTTCGAATAATATTTCAGCATCTTGAAGTGTCATTGAGGCTCCATGATTATCCTCATTATTTTTATTAGCGAAATATTTTTTTTTTCTTAGTTACATTTCACAAAGCACAATAAAGCGGAAGAAAAGTGTATGGAATATCATTTGAATTGATTCTTAATAAGCTTCCATTCTTAAAACTAAAACGATTCAAGCACACAATGAACTAAAATCCCATACAAAGATTTCTGAAATATGCAGTCACTAAATCGTATTATAACGATTCAAAATTATTCCATAGAACCCTCAAATACGAAAATACACTGTTGTCAGACCGTGTACCATGGCTTGTTACATGGCAAGTATAATTTTTTCATTCAATAAATTGATTAAATTTCTGTTTTGAATATATTGTATTACAAGAATATATAAATAATTGAATCATACACAGTGAAACTCTGATCGATCGTTTTCTCAATTTTTGTTACTTTAGTTCGATTGTTGATTATAATTTTGTGATTTCACTTCATTAAAAATAACAATCATAGCATTTTATTGCTTTCACATGTATGGCAATCCTATCAATGTTATCATTCAAGTTTGACATTTGACTGATAAGAGATTATAGTTCAATTTTATTTCAATTCATATATATGTGTGTTGATAAAATCTAGTCTCCCGGATTTAACTAAAATCGTATACATTTGCTAAAAATGTATAGTGCTCGTTTGCCAAGAGCAGCTGGAAAGCTGTCATTTAGATTATTATCGGGAAAATCCACCAGAGTCGAAGATTTGACAGATAAGTTCAATGCCGAGATTGCTTCTAGTGAGTTACAATTAATTGTAATATATCAAAAAAATATTGAGAGGAAGGTGACGATTTGAAAAAAAATTAAAACACGTACATTTAAATACATTTGTACGTGAAAATTATCAAAAAACTAATGAATACTTAAGTACAAACTGTTGTTTTTTTATATACAAAACTACTCATGTAGACTACCCTTAAAAGACATTAAAAGAGTTATCATGTGTCATTCACATATGTCACAATTGTGACACAGCTGTTGTAGCATACGCTGGTTGCACATGACTACTTTGCCTGCCTGCACTTGCCAATTCTGTGCTGCGCCTCAGCATACGCTTAGCCTAATCGTTCTGGTACAGCAAATTTCATAAGGGAAATGTCTACAGTTGTTATATCTAGAACTGTCCTAAATCATCATAACTATTATCGAAACAAAAATTCAAAGAATAAAACACTTGTACTAATTCCACACTTATTGAATATGATCGGGACGCATTCTACTCAACTGTGAAATACAAAAGTGTTTTATTTTTTCTTGACAGTATTGACAGCTAACACCTTAAAAGTGAAAAAGTCAACCATTCAATTAAATAAAAAGATGTGACCATTTTTAGTTACTGAATATGCCATGTCAATGAGTTTATTCATTTTACTGTAGATGGTGTTGTACCCGGGTTTAAGTTGGCCGCCATATTTGATGACCGGATAGCAATTCAAGATCCACATGGGGAATACACGTATAGAGGTCTTTTTAACACTGCTAGAGGATTAGCGAATGAGATAACTTTCGCAGTAGGTAAACAAAAATAAGTCAATCAAATTTGCTGTTTAAGAACAAAAATTTCAATCATCCGTCAATAATTGATTTCTTTTGATATGAAAGACTGACAGTAAACAATATTATACTTTGTTTCATCTATAAATTATAGATGATATATTAAATACGTTTGATGCAAACAATTGTGGCAAAAGCTCAATTGTTATTTTTAAGTTTGGGTGTACAAAATGCACCTGATAATTTTGTCTCACAGAATTCTCCTTTTAGATTTTTACTTCAGCAATTTAATTTTTTTATCAATCACAATATTATTTATGATTTTTATCTAATATATTATACAATAAAATATGCGAAATTATTTTAGGTGGCAAAACTCAATTAACAGTCGCATATCTTTGTCCTGGAGATTCTTCACACATACTTACCCAATGGGCCATATGGATGAGTGGAAATATTGGTATGTTATGGCGTTGTAATTTCCCATTTATTCTTGTTAATACAAAGCAGTTGTCACACAAAGCAATTCAATAAACATATATTTTATTTTAAGATCTATGCTAAACTTTTACATGCTTATGTACGTGAGTAATTTATATGTACTATTTCAAGTGGTCATTGATTATATAATAAAGAAGATAATGTCCCGTTGGAATAGCTATATGATGGAATATAAGCATATTTATTATAATAAAGATTTTGCAAATCTACATATAGAATATATTTCTTTTGATTATATTCAAAAAATGTTTTTTTTTTTCAAATTTAGCTGTTCCTCTGAGCCCTCAACATCCACCGCCCTTATTGGAGTATTTCCTCAAAGACAGCGGTGCTGCTGTCGTCGTTTGCGAACAGCAACTGTTGGGTAATCTTCCAAAAGCCGAAAATGGTGGAGCACCAGTCATCACTCTACCGGAAACACTTAGATCTGCCGCATTGCTCGATACGCTTACAAATAATACAGGTAGCGTCATTTTTTTTATTCCTTGTATTTATGAACAGTTCCACATTTTCTTTTCATAACAATTATGGTTGTTTTCTGTTATATAAAATGGTTAAAAAAAAATATTGAATTTAATCTAATAATCGCAATTGTCACATAAAAGGATGTAATGTTTGCTTTACTGAAACAGAATCACCGGAAGACGAGAGTGCTGTGAGTCTCGAAGGACTACCGGATTGTAAATTTTATGCAGACAGCGATGCTTTGATCTTGTACACGAGTGGGACCACATCTAAACCTAAAGGTAAAAAAATATTCCAATATTACTACCGGTCTGATAAAATTAAACTATTCCTGTCCTGACATCACTATCTGATTATAATATTGTAACACAAAATTTGTTACATAATTTAAATGCGCTGGTCAACTGACTGGAAAATCAACCTCTAATTTTATATCCTCTTTCAGTAATCTGTCAACAAAAATGAAGCTTTGGTATTATTACGTTTAAAGTAAGCTGCACAAATTGATTATTCATTGTGTGCATAAGTAACTGATTTAGAACAGGGGTCACCAAACTTATTTAGAAGCAGGCCGGATTGAACTTTTTAAAAATTAAGGGACAAATAAATTCTTATTGGAACCCAATCAGAATATAAATTTATTTTATGTGCTTACATAATTATTATAATGTAAACAAATGTAGTTTATATTGCTATTTACAATAGAAAATATTTATTATAATGAATTGGTATCTATTTATTACGTAGGCCTACTTTACATCTTATTAAAAAAGAAGAAAGTAATAATAAAGGCATTCCAATTATTGAATATATTTCTTTGCAAAGTTTTACAGTTTCACATATTGCATACAATGAAAGCAGTGATGCACAACCTTTACCTTCTAGCGGACCGCATAAAACAAATTATCGTGGGTTCGGGCCGCAAAGAAAAAAATGATTTAAAGTACGCTCAATCTTTTTTTATACAGAACATATGTATGTTCCATGTAAAACAGCCTTAAAACCGTGTAAAAAAGAAAGAGAAGTGAATTTAGATATATTAGTAATAGGTTCCATTATGCCATGCAAATGCAAATGCCATGCAAAAAAGGATTATGAGTACTTGCTTATTAAAAATCGTTTCATAGTGAAATATTTATGTATCATTTATATGCAATTTATAAGTTAATGCATTCCTGGTATTTGTTAATTTTTAACTATTTTTTTCAATTTGACATAATAATAGTAAGCCTGTTTCTATGAACTGATTTACTCTCCTTCATTGAAGAAAAAGCTTACTTACATTTATTAAAGAAATGTTTTACGTGAAAAAATATGTTTGAGAAAAAGATTTAAGGGTGGCCACAAAATTTAAAAAGGGCCACATGCGGCCCGCGGTTTGTGCATCACTGAATTAAAGCAATTGAGAGAATTCGGATTATGTTTCTGGCATTCTTCATACCCTGCATCATATACAGAATTGCCACTGCTCAGCCAGCAATTTTATGACCTTGTTCCGTTACCCATGTAGTTAATAAATAATTTAGCCATCTTTGGCTCGATCCCATTCTGCCGATGTTAAATATTGTAATATAACTTTGTAATAATTATTAATTAACGAACGAACATGACTTTCAGGTGTGGTCTATGGGTTTCGTCAGATATCAGCTCAAGTAGCGTCTTTGCACGAAGCCTGGCAATATCGCAGCTCAGATGTTCTGTTGCACGTTTTGCCTTTACATCACGTGCACGGACAAGTGAACAGCGTAGCCGCTGGACTGGCAGCGGGCGCTATTATCAGAATGCTGCCAGCGTTCAGCCCGAGCACTGTGAGTTAAACTGATTTTTTGTTAAAATCAATGGTTTGTCTCACAATCTCCGTTTATCAACTTTGACGAGTGATTGCAGATCATACACAAAAGTCGAAACTGTGTTATTGGCAAGGATGTTCAAAGATAGCATGTCATGCAGAAATGCCTTAGGTTAATCAAGTATCATACATCTGCAATCACAGATGCATTTGTTAAAATATTTATTTTTACGATCAAATTTTGCAATCAAGTATTTATTGCTCATATAACAAAAGTAGCACCTTCTAAGCGCAAACACGTGAAAGTTATATTATTTTAATAATCATAAAAGATATGATAAATAAAATAAAGCATTCAATTACTTTCTTAAATTATCTTTATTGACACTTACCATTTTTCAATACAGTGCTTTATCAAATTATAATTTTTGTACATACATAATTGATGCGATTGAGTAAAAATTCAACCAATTTTGTAGAACAAAAGAAGGCTTATGCAGCAGCAAGAAAAATTCTAAGAAAAGTTAAAGATTGAAGAACTAAAAATTTTGTAAGATATAAACAGATAAATGTTTATTTTTTCAATGAGAATTTCTGTATAAAATTTTGTTTATTTTTTTCATTATCGAAATCTGTTTGTGATCAGATTTGGTCACATCTTTTAGGTATGAAGAAGAGGGATAATCACAGAGTTTCCATCCTAATGGGTGTACCTACAATGTATTCGAAGCTTATCCAGGAATACGAGAAAGTTTTTGCAACCAATAACAGACATAAAGAATACATCAAGTGAGTCAGTCATTTCATAGCATTGAAATCAATAAGTAATATTTGTTAAAAACCACCGTTTTTCGTCTAAATAATATTTGAATATCTTAAAAATTCTTTCGTAATCTACTCGTATTTTTTTTCATTTTAAAACTAAACATATTTTTCTGATCTTCGGTCTCGGCCGCTACGCTTTTAGTAGTTATATTTGTCTGATAACTTGTTTATCGTTTTCAGGGGTGTTTTGAAGAGCAGAATGAGACTCATGGTATCAGGATCGGCACCTTTACCGACCCCCATCTTCCAGCGATGGGAAGATATTTCAGGACACAGACTTTTAGAGCGGTACGATCATTAACTATTATTGTCTTTTTAATTAATTTAGATCAGAGATACATTTGGTTTGGTCTTTTTTTTAACTTTTAACGACATTGTAAAACTGAAAAAAACTGTGTCATAATTTTTTACACAAACTGTGGAACAATAATGTTATCAAAAATTATTTTTTATTGTGCTTGTTCAAGTGTACAGTAATCATTACCTTTTTATCTAAATTAACTTTAACCACTAGAGATGCTGTCTGTGTTTATAATCTAAATTAACTAGTTTAATTATAGGTACGGTATGACAGAAATAGGTATGGCACTCAGCAATCCCTACGAGCCGATGAAAGATCGAACTCCCGGAGCGGTCGGTATTCCATTACCAGGAGTAACCGTCCGCATATCGAGTGTTGATCCTGTGCGAGGAGTCAAACCTCTCGTTTCTTTAACCACTCCACCGCCGAATCTGCAGGTTTGCTGTACTTTAAAATAATACACTCATATATAATTTTATCTGTCATTTATCGAATGTCTTATTTTAAACACCTTAAAGAAATAAATGTTTTGCAAACCGTACCCCCCACAAAACTCTTGAAACATTTTATTTTATTTTAGGTTAACTTGTCAAAACTGCAATTTCAGTCTGCGGAATCACAAACAAAAGTGAAGAACTTATTCACCGAGGAAATATCAACAGAACCTAGAGTAAAGGTAAAAATAGTTAAATTATACAGAAACATGGTCCGTAGGCGGGCGGTTGGGCTGGGTTTGTATTTCAGTTGACGTTTGTAAATCTATTTTTCGATTTATTATCGATGGTCTGGATGTCCGTCTTGTCTAAGAAGTCTTTCTCACTGTTCGCATCCCAAAAACAGGGCATAGCGAGAGCAATTAGCTAATTGCAAGTTCTACGCTACTCTTACTTTTAACCGTACTCTCGCTGAAACAATAAAGGTTGAGCAACTGAATAACAAGCCATTCCCGTTGAAAATCTTTTGCTGAGAAACCTCCATTAGTATTCCATTGGACTAGAAATGGTTATACGTATATTATATATATATCACTTTTAGGGTGTTCACTGTCAATACTTGGTGGAAAGGCATTATATTAATAAAAACACAATAATCCTTTGTACTTCATTCCACTTTATTTAATATGTCAGGACCGGTTTCGCTCATTACGAGCATCGTCAACTGAAAACTCAGTTGACGATGCTCGTAATGAGCGAAACCGGTCCTGACATATTAAATAAAGTGGAATGAAGTACAAAGGATTATTGTGTTTTTATTAATATTATATATATATCATCGATGTATGGTGGATGTTTCTCTATCTCCGTCACCATACCCTAACACCGCTTTCATGCCTTTCACTTAAAATAAAGGAACATCACAGCACACTCCTGATTGCATTACTACCTGTAAAATTATGGCCACGATACTCTCTCGGGTAAGTATAAATTTGGTAATCTTTTACTTTAGAGTAGAAAACTCACTGACGTTTAATCCAAGATGGCCGCCACGTCAGCGCTACCAATAGAAAAACATACGTCACATAAACAAAATATTCATTATTATTGTTGTTATTATTTCATTCTTTATTTCAACATAAATATTGTTGGTTTTTAATGTACTGTGATGGAAGGTAGACCTCAAGTCTGGAAAGTTATCGTAAACGTGAGTGAGTTCATTAGTTCACGTCAATTTGGAACAAGTAGGGATTTATTCAAATCCTATTTGCACGAATTTATGTTTAGGAATTCGTTTCGCACTCCGTGTAGTGGTTTTGGAGTATTTCTGACGCTTCTTAGGTATGTAAAATAAAGAATGAAATAATAATAACAATAATCATGAATATTTTGTTTATGTGACGTGTTTTTCTATTGGTAGCGCTGACGCGGTGGCCATCTTGGATTAAATGTCAGTGAGTTATCTACTCTAAAGTAAAATATTACCTATAAATTTTGCTTGCCTCTTCTTCTGGCCAGTGTTATTCAAGCATCCATATTATCTCAAATTATCTTTACTATAAATCAATGTTTTTTAACCGGTGGTCCGCGGACAGTTAATATCCGTTTATAAAAGCTTATATTGGTGGTCCGCAAAACATTTTTTGATTTTTTGGTGGTCTGCGGATGTAAAAAAGTTAAGAAACATTGTTATAGATGACATCTGCACCCTATGGATTCTTTAGGGTGCAGACGACGGAATTAAAGGATATTTACTGAAGCCTAAGAACCAGCGTTGACAGAGAATTATATGTAGTGTTTGCAGTCCTTTGGGAATTGAATATTTATCCAATAAAACAAAATTTGTATTTCAGTGTTCTATCACTTATGAATCGAATGCAAATAAAAAAGAAAGTATATCGGGTGAACTATTCGTCAAAGGGCGCGGAGTGTTCTCTCGATACTGGATGCGACCGGAGCAAACTAGAGAGGAATTCACGACGGATGGTTGGTTTAAGACAGGTTTGTGAAATAATTCTCAATAAACTTTGAATTTCCGCAAAGTTACTGCCAAATTCATCAGAAATACCATTAAATTGGTTTTAGTAATTGTTTACAAAAATGTTGATTAAACATTTCAGACCAAGAGCACCGATCTTTTGCCACAAATCATATTGAAATAAAAATGAGGTCAAAAAAATTAAAACAAAAACCGATAATTGTGTGAATGGACTTCCCGGAAAAACAGATTCAGCATTGAGTGGCATTAAGAATAGTATTTTCTTATGAGATGGAATTTATTTGACATATGTAACATAAGAACTGTAATATTATGTTGTGTTATATAAAGTGGTATGATATGGTGTGGTTTTTGATGACAATACCTATCAAATCGCTGCTGTAGTAAGATGGTCAACACTTTTCCCATGTGTAAAATCTTTCTTTCATTGGTTGAAGAAGCTACAGTAATACAAAAGTATTTTTTAATTGTTGTAATATGAAGTCAAAATTGGCATTGTTGAGTTAGCAGTAACTTGGTAGAAATCCACTGTAGTATTTTAGTTCTACAAATATTAATTGATATTTTTAAAATCATATTACAGTGGAACCCCCAATTACGCGCTTGCTTGAAATATTCGACGCAAATTGTCGTTACTACGAGACGGTGGCCTGTGCCGCACATACAGTCAAATGTTGGCTAGCGTCTGTGTATTCAACACGTGCCAGGCCATACACGCATAGCTGGGCGTCTGTCTGTGTGCAAAATATTTACTACTACAAAAACTAAATATTTCGTCCATATTTTTTTTTTTGCAAAACTAAGGGAAATCTTAGTTTTGAATTTTCCACGAAAAAAAAACCAAATCCCTAATTTTGTATGAGATTCACACCCCCAATTATACAGTTTTACTGTACATTCAAACCTTATCAAAATTTACAGTTATTATGCTCATTTCAGGTGACACTGCAATGCTGGATGACGGTAAAGTCAGGATTCTTGGCAGAACTTCAGTTGATATAATCAAATCTGGAGGATACAAGATATCCGCTCTGGACGTTGAGACACTTGTTTTAGGACATCCGGCTGTGTCTGACGCAGCGGTCCTTGGCCTGCCAGACCACACTTGGGGAGAAAATGTTAGTTTTGGAAATTTGTTAACTTAGTTATTCCACTTTTTGTGCTACAGCTTGCGATATGTGTTACGCCTCTTTGAGAAGCATCATCGGACAACGCACCGTGAAGAATGGAGTTTTTGTAGATACATTTTTGTTTCAATCACCCATTTACACAGTCAGTCACAAATTAAATAAAACTGTCCGGTTATCTCATGACTAGATATTTCATTGAGCACTAGAGATGAGAAATAAGTACAAAAAAGAGGTTTGATTTTTTAAAAAACAAATGGATGATCCTAATGATCAACGGCAAATTTGTCAAAATGAGTTATTTAAAATTACTGACAATAATATTTTATTTGGCAGGTCGCAGCTGTGATTGAATTAAAAAAAGATGCATCCCTAACATTGAAAGAGATTCAAGAGTGGGGCGTTAAGTTTGTGCCCAAATACCAAGTACCCACCGTTTTGTTCCTAATATCAAAGTTAGTTATCGTTCTAAATTGATTTCTGTGAATTCAATTTTGTAATTAAAATTATTTTTTTTCTAATTTAATTCTTCGTTACTGTTTCAGAATACCTCGCAACGCCATGGGTAAAGTAAATAAGAAAGAATTGCGCCAAACACTACTTAATCATAAACCGAGTAATTCTTAAACGTCTGATATTATAAAGGATAATTGATAGAACCGAAAATCTGTTATTCACTTGTGGCGCTATTTATTATGTACATACTAATAAATTAAACTCGGTGTTCAAAGAAAGAGTTCGTGTTTAGCGACGATATCTTCTAATGACTGTCCAGATAAGTGATAAACAAATATTATTGTGGTAGCTAAAAAAAGTGAATCGCGTCTATGTGTATAATATATTCGTTAAAATTTTATCATTATTAAATTTGTTCTGCCGTAAAAATATTTTGTCGATTTATTAATTTTACTATCTGTTTGATCTAACCGTTAATATGTAAATGTAGATAATATATTTAAGGACATGTTGCTATGTAAACATATTGACAAGATATATTTCTGCTAATTTCAACCGAAGGTTAAGCAAAATTAAGAATTCAAATAAAAGTGAAAGGTTGGGAGTTCAAATTATTATTTTATATAGAAGCGGTAATAAAATGCTCTTGTAATTTTGTTAATATTTTATTGTTAATTTATATAAAATAAACATGCTAAAGGAGGATAACCAAATATAAATAAGCTTTCCTTTGTTCACTATACATATTATTCAAATTTATCAATACAGTCTTCTAAAAATTTTCACCTGCAAAGATACTTTGGAATGAATTCGTAGATCAGATTTCTGAAAAAAATAAAGATGACACGCACGCCGAATATCCCACGATTGATTCCCAGTCAGGTGAATTTGGGCTGTCAAAATGTCAACGTACTCGATTATTACAGTTATTTTAAAACTGAAACTACACAAGTGTTAGGCGTGCTGAAAACAAACATAAACAGCAATCACCGCGCCTCGACTCGGGCGGCGACCGCCTGAAAGAATATAACTTTTTAATGTATAACGTCATACAGCGTCTCCGCTGCGACGGTAACCGATAAGCGAATATTTATATAATGGATTATAGACACGTTAAATATGTAAACACTCGATCCAAACTTACGAGTTGCGATTTCAAAACGTTTCTCTTAGGCCCGAAATAATCGATATAAAGAAAACTCTCTTCATATAGGTGAAAAATAAAGCTTCTTAAACATACAAAATATTAACAAACATTACATACATTTCAATAAATAACATAATGATGCATTCAACGATAATTAATTTGAGATTTTTATAACTTAACATAATAGTTATCAAAACGCCAATAATGGTTTTGAAAAAAAAACGAAATACGGAAACATTAAAAAAACTAATCTTATTTGGCATAATAATATTCTCATCAAATATAATACATATATTATACACAGTCCAACTACGGAATAGGAATAAAAAAACTGCCTGACTTAGGTACATTCAATGTAACTACTGTTCAAAGTCGAAGCGAGTAATAGAAAAAGTATTAAAATCTTTGCAGTATGGATGTTTAATAATTTAAGTATTATAATGTTACGTGTGGGTGTATGAATTATTTTTCATTTTTTTAGTTTTGATATGATTTATAACTTACCATAAGTTAGTGTAAAAAAATGTTTTAAATAGTAAATAATTTTAATTAGCTGCGTCACATTGCCAATTAGATGAATGTAAAAATGGTTGCAGTCGTTCTAAAATATTTCCATCCTACTTTCAATAGTTAATAAATCGCCTATTGCGCGGTTGACTATTTAAATATCTTGCAGACGTTAGTTATTTAGAAGCTCGAGTATTTGTGTAATAAAATTAATTGTAACAAACGAATGCGTAGTGTGGATTAGAAAAAGACAAAAGCTCTTTGTAAATATTTAAACTATCGTAATGTATGATGATAACAACGCTGTTTCTGTACTGTCACTTTTTTCAGACACAATAAATGCAACAGATTGTTTTGTTTACGAAATATCCGAATGTGTCAGGATTAAGTCGATATATTTATTCATTAACATTGACCATTCAAAATATTATACTGATCTGACACAGACGCTCGGCAGTCATCTTTTGCATAAAAATACAGAACAAACACAAACGAGTAATAAATAGGTAAATTGAAAGAACATCAAATGTCATGGAATAAAGTCAAGAGTTAATCACTTCGAGATCTAGATTAAAGTTAGAATGTAATAAATAAATCGTCAAATAAATTTGATGTGAATAATTTTTAAGAGCCATTTAAAAAATACATACCAATTATTTGGATATTATCAATTACACATATATTTTATATATAATAATGTAGATTAAATTCCTTACAATATTTTACAAATTAAGGCATCTTTCAACAAGAAAGAATCTATTTTACGTTTACTCGGGACATTATAGTGACGCGAGTCAAGTTTTACTTTACACGGTGATCGAATAATCTATAATCTAAGACCGGAAAGACTTGAACGATTCCACTTATCTGTAACACAAAAATTGGGCCCCTCTAATCCGATTTCACAATGCTTCACTGCGAATAAGAAAAAGATTGAGACGACTTTTAAGCTTTTAGAGTGTTTCACTGTCAATACTCGGTGGAAAAGCATTATATTTAAAAAAAAAAAAAAATACTCAACTGATCAGTTGATAATGCCCGTCACGAGCGAAATCGATCCTGATCTTATTAAATAAAATTGGAATTAGTACAAATGAGTATTTTATTTTTTGAATACGACTTTTACAACATGCAGTTCACGTTGACCACCAAACTTCTCTACCATAAAATAACTTTACGACTCGTAAATTAAGAATCTATAAATAAATTCATTGATGTGGTTTTTATTATCGACAGTAAGTTTAGCACACAATATGTTACACGTATTGGCAAGAAAATTTCAATTCTTAATTATCTACCACCTACGATGCAACAGAGCTCGTCTATTTTTCATAACATTCAATACAGAATTTCAGCATTTTAACAAAAGTTATATCCCTTAACATGGTATCGTGGCCATTACATACACTCTTTCTTTTAACACTGTTTTTATATAAGACATCAGAGATCAATTTTACTCCTATAATAAATGGTAAATAAAGTATTAGATGCTCAATTTTTATTCCACCTGCGAAATGATTATTTAAATTTGACAGATGGCGAGAAAGTAAATTTTAACATTGGCTGATATAACAGAGAACTTGAATTACTTGACGAGGTGGGTTTATAGAGAGCGCAAAACATATAAAAGCGTATCATTCTCATAACTAGTCGTTTAACATTCACAATTCGAAGACCATTTGTGAATTTAATTATAACAAACGTCATCCGGAGTCGAAAGTCAGTTCAAAAAAACTACGACATCGATCAATCTTTGATCGGTAAAATGAATTTTTTCTTTACAAAATAATGAATTCCTAAGATAAAACAGAAAAAATATAAATTTTTCATCGAATTAAAGTTTCATTAGAGAAGTGGAAATATTGAGTATGTTTTTATATAAACGCAGAGAAGCCGCAGATCGATTGAGAGGATAGCCGCCAGAGGTAAATAAAAAGATGAGTCGCGGTGAAGTTATCGCTTGAATAGATTGTTTTTAACGATTCCAGTATCCGCTGCGGATTCTTTGGCGCTACTCCATTGTTTTTAAATCAATTATATAAATAACAAGCTGAATGGAGTACTCGCCGAGCGATATCAACAAAAACCGACTGTCAAATGAACCGAATTCTACATTTCCATACATATTCACATTTTAACTTAGAAAACGCGATCGATATTTTGTTGAAGATTCAATGACAATAAAGCATTGAGAGTAAAATTGTAACGATGACTATGTAGGAAAAATTAAAGCGACAGCGCAAGACGAATTCTTTCATCAAACGATAGTTCCGTTTACCTTTTCCGTTCAGGTTTGATGAATCAAAAAATATATACATCACCTCTTCGGTTAACATTTAATAAAAACTCTTTTCATACTGTGTAAAAATGTTTCCTGTTTTAAATTGTATCGTCCACAGTGAAAGAAAGCCTGTGCTGAGTATAAATATGTTTATGCTTTTCATCGGCAGCAATCATAATTTGACTACATTTTTTTCTAACTGAATTATGAAAGCCGAATTGGCATTCCAAATATATCCAAAAACATGGTACTGTTTAATCATTTGTTTTTTTTACATTCAAGCATCAACATTCTTATACTAACCGGCAATAATTTTTTGAAACGAAGACTAATAACCGAATGCATAATTTATGGAGAACATTCTCACAAGTTAGGATTGATTATTTTAGAATTTTGCTACTTGTGGGGCGTTTATGTTAAATACAGATTATACAATAAGACATAACATTTGATTTATAAATTGATATACAATATTTGAACCTACACTTGTATATTATTATTAATTAAATTATTGTTTTTATCAACGTTCGATTTTAGATAATCGCTCTTATCCGTCGTGCGCTACTTTTTCAACCGGGGGTATTTATTTTTATAAGCTCCACAATAGATGGAGGGAATGAGATAAATTTTAGACAGGAATAAAAGGTGAATCGCTCAGAACGGCCGCAGTCGAGAAGCAGTAGTAATTTTATCTGTTGGAGCTCTTGATCTGTTGGAGTTTTTGCCGTAATGCATCCATCTGCGGCTCGCTTCGCGCCGACTGGGGATGAAGAGAGGGTAACTGAAAATAACGAGAACATTTACAATTGGCGGTCGAGTGTTGAGAACGATAAGCTCGGTATCGCTTTTAGATGGATCGATTTCTACTCACGATGCTTTCTATGAAATGAGATTTGAACATTTCAATGATGCATCGTCTGTGAATTAATAAAAAAAAAATGTTAGTAGTTTTTGAACAAGATATATTATTATTTTTCCACTGTTACTTCAGTCAATGCGGCCTTATCGAATGTGAAGTCAGGAATCATTCTTCGAGGTCGCAAGCCGAGAACGGGCTCACCGTCAGAAACCGCTTCGCAATTTATTGCAAAGTTACGTCATTCACTTTACACAAAAACGATAAGTGTAGAAAAATAATATATAAGAAAAGAAACATAAGTCGCGTCTAATTTATTCTGTCAATTACAAATGTCTGTCTACGTTAACTAAAAATAATAAAAAAAATTAAACAAAAATATAAACTTACATCAAATTTGGGGTCTATATTTTGTTTTCCATTTTCATCTATCGAATCTGCTAACGTTCGGTTGTCTATGATAGGTGTTCGAGGTTGAGAATTGGAAGCTGATTCCGCGCCCATCCCTATTTTTGCCTGATGCCAAATAAAATCAAACATTTAAAATTGAATTTGCAAATCTTGGCGCACGTTTAAGAAAATACAGAACGATACTTTAAGCAAAGAGCTTCCGGAGGCTTCCAACAGGTTGACAATGCAGAATGAAAAAATATTTTTTAAAAAAACATGCGCTACTAACATACCTATTAAAAAAATATATATTTTGTTTATTGCTGATGTAAATAAAAAAATAAATGAATACAACATGTACAATACAAATTTTCTATAAATAATATGTAACAAATAATAAAACTATAATAACGAAACAGCTACACCAAAATATTACAGATGGAGAAAATAATGTTACCCGTAAAGCGCGAAGTCTGTCAGTATAATACACCGGCCCTTTGGATGAAGCGCCCTCTGAATCTGAGACAAAAAAAAAACAAGCTCATATATTCACTCCTTTTAAAATTGATATGGTAAGCGTTACTCTCGTTGACAGAAGAAAATGTCAGGTTGACTTACTTGACTGACCCGACGGGATGTTATGAGCCATCGCCATCGCAGAGAGCGGAATATTTGACAACGGCAAAGGGGGAGGGGCTTCCCCTCGACCCGACCGCCTCTCCTCGGCCACTTCTCGCAGTCCCCGTTCTATATAGCTTCTGAAGAAATTTGACGCATCTTTCAAGCAAACCCAAATATCTACAGCCGGGTGACGCTCCTGCGATTGAATCAAAATGCATACAGATCAGAAATTTGTGTCTATTTATAAGATTAAATGTAGGAATTATTGACAAATAATTTCAACTCACTCTAAGATCGTAAAGCTGTCCCAAGGCTTCCTTGGAGTGCTCTTTTTCTCCGATTCTTTTTAATATCTGTGAAAGTTCTTCTTGAACCATTCGGGGCATTTTGACCGGACTGCCTTCTGCGCTAGGAGCATGTTCCACTTTGCGTTCCTCAGCCCTTAACATCTGTTTAACAGAAAGCAAACACAATTTGGGTCACCGCTCATTTAATATAACGCATTATTTGAGTAGAATTTTTTCAATAAATCAAAAATTTACCTTAAATAACTTTAATAAATAGGAATGAAGTTCGGATTCACCAAGGTCGGGTATCTGCGTGAGGTGGTTCATAATACTGCTGTCTTTCTTTTTGACTAGAGAGTGAACCAATGTCTTCACAGTCCTAGAAGTAAATATTCAATTGTAAAAATTATTTTAACCATAATACCAAAATTAGAAAAATCTGTTTTTTTTAAAAAGTTATTAACCTGAACGGTGTATCGTTAAGTTGTGGATTTCTTTTCCAATATGAACTAGGATAGTCTTTAAAGAACAAGTGAAGTCTGAGTAGCAGCCGATCGTAGTCGAGAGCGTCTGTCTCCCAGGAGGGAATCATTTTCATCACTTTCCAGAGACATTTCATTTCTAATTCTTGATATCGAGGATAGGGTGGGTCACCTGCTACAGATTTGTCGAGTAGATTCACTAAGGCGCTGTAAAACAGAAAACAATTGAAATAAGCCGAGAGTCTCTGGTGAAATCTTTTTCTGACAGTAGCTGAAGCTAGCTAAATGTAAAACTAGTTAACGTAAGACCAAACTCACATGATGAGGGCGGTGTGATCGCTTCTCTCGAGTACCTTGACGCAGACGGTGTTGGCGGCTCGCACCATTTTATCTTCACCGTCCGCAACACCCTTCTCCAGAGCTCGACTTATTAATAGCTTCAACAGCTGGTCTACCAGAGCGCCAATCGTTGAAGGGGACACATTTCTGCCAGCTATTTTACCATCATAGAACTGAAACAAAAAAGGAAGTAATTTTCAATTACTAACGCATACAAGTATACTATCATGGAAAGAATCCTAATTCAGGCTTGTTCGAGGAATAAAAAACTTTAGGTTTTTATAGCTATATTAACACATTTTTTCTCGACACAAAACTTATATCAATTGATACAATATTCCCAGTGCATTCAGCAAAATAATATTATTGTTAAACAAATCATTGCAATAAATAAAAATACAAGGAGAAACTTACAGCTACCAAAACAGACAAAAGAAATCTGTAAGCGTTAAAACTCTCAGTTTGGTTTGAAGTGTGTCCGGGCCGCTGCATTATTTGCAATTGCTCAACAATTGCGAGCAGTAGTTGCTCCTCATACGGCGACATTAAGTTGGCTCGGTTCGATCTGAGGATGCTGTCCATCTGTGAAAGAGCATTGATGGCCACCTGGAAAATGTAAAATAAAATTATGACATTTTCAAACAGGTATCGACTGAAATAAAAGGATTACTTGTATTAAAAAAAAAGTTACCGGCAAATTAGGGCTGGCAATATTTTGAATGGTCCTAGATAAAATATTATCCTGTTCGTATCTGACAGGAGCGGCAGGCTGACTGAGTAAGCTCGGAGGAGTCGTCTGTGGAATAGCACTGCTAGATTGCATCGGCATCACCATAGGCGTTGGCATGGGAACCCTCATGGGCGGTGATAAAGGAAGTACACTGTGAACATAATAAGCATACATATATTTTGACATCCTAAAACTAGACTAGTGTGTTGGAAATTATATCAGGTTGTTCCATAAATCGTATGTAAACCAAAGATATTCTTCAGTATTCGTGAGAAGTGCACGCATCGGTAGTGCCATTTAGAAATCTTACAATTTTTGACCATAAATAAACAACGACAGTGGAGGTAGACGAAAACCTGTTATGCTACATTATGTTTTAGCAGTTTTAACTCAGACATAATGATACTATGCTAGTTAAAAACATTTATAATGCAGTGGCAGGTTGAAGTCCAGGTGGATCTCAAGTGATTGATAGTGAGGATATCAAAAAAAAAAGTTTAATATCCCTCCTACATCGGTTTACAGACATTTAAAAAATTGCGAATCAACAGAACTGCTCTTGTAAAATAAGACAGGGTAATTTTACACCACGATAATGCTCGCAACACGTTTCGAAAAAGACGATAGAAAGAATTGGTGGATTTTCTTGGAAACTTTTATCTCCTTCCCCATACTCTCCAGATATTGCTCTAAGCGATTTTCATCGGTTTATTAACAACATTTTTTTAAATGGGAAACTGTATTTAACATAAACAGACATACAAATGACATTGATATATTTATGGATTCTAAAAGTACAATATTTTACGAAACTGGTTGAAAAAAATGACACGAAAAGGTCAAAATAATAAGGAACCAAGACAAGCCAAAATTACATATTTTTTGTGAACTTATCCGGTTGTTTCGACACTGAATCCCTAGGGACTACAGATGAAGAAATCACTAGATTTTTTCAGACTACAATTCAGTCAAAAAAACCTGCCTTTCATCATTATTTGAAATATTATAAGCTTATGTTAGGTATTCCTGCTAAGACTGAGGGAGCTTACTTTCCTTACAGAATACACCTATCAAACAGGTACACCACAATGTGGACTGTTGAGAGAATGAGATGATAGCACAATAAATACGGGTATTTATTGATTTGGCATTTACTTGGTAGAACTCCATTTTAATAGGGTAAAATATCTGAAGATAATAAAGAACTGAAATACCTTGATATTTTACCCTATTATAAATACGGGTGTAATAATTATATCATTATCGAAACATAGCGGGTAATAATACCTTACCCATCAATGACCACAACTACAAAACGGTAAAAATACCCTTCCCGTATTTAATCATCGGTCAGAGAAAAGGGTATTCATTACCCTTCCCATATTTCATGTGATAAGTATTACCTCATCGCCGGTCTCACGGTTCCTACAGTAGGAGCAGCAATAGGTTCATCGAGGAAACTCAGATCCATTTCTTGTAACTGCGGTTGTTTTGTCATCAAACGAATGTCCTCTTGGAGCCCCTGTTCGATTGCTGCAACCACTCCTGGATCCAACCCGAAAGGACCGCTCACCGGACGGGCTTGCTCACGGTGACCGACTGCGTGGACTCTGCAGCACGGAAAGAGCAATATTCATTAAAGTTGACATGATTGTTATTCCGTTGTTTCTAGCAAAGTTATTACATTTGATTATTAAATAGCTAAAATAAATTTCCACAAAGTTATCGCTGAATCTATTAAAAAAACAGAAATAACTAATTATAAAAACTCTCACTGGATTGATTACATATTCTGAATTATGTGAATTAACTCCAAGATATACATTATGACGAAATAAATTCATAAAAGAAGAACTAAGTATGACAATACAGTAGAACCTTGATATTATGAAAGTCAAACCAAATTTTTAATTGAGAAAACAAAGCCAGTAAAGTTTTCATAAATGTGTTGAAAATATCATGCGATTTTTGACCTATCATAATGAAGCTCTACCAAGTAAATGCCAATTCAATCAATAAAGTGCTAAAGTAGGTATGACAACTTTAATTTATAGATAAATAAATTAAACTGTGCATTGTGTCAAATCGAGTACGATAGGTATAACATGATTATCAAACATAGATTTAAACATGTATATCATTAACAGGATGTTTTCAACAATTTTCACATTGGACCAAATGTTTTACCAGTTATATCCCAAGTCCGCTTTATCGAGGTTCCAATGTACTGTTAAATAAAAAATTTGTGTGACACAGATGATACAGAGCTAATAAGACATACACTAAGAGAACAGAACACAGGACGAGCAACAAAGCGAGACACGATAAGACCTACACAGACAAACACACTACTATTTCATTAACGGACAAGTTCACATTGAATACTGACAAAGAAAAACATAAATAAGAAAAGCATAAAGCAAAACCTATCAACGCTGTCTACATGATCATCGGTGGACAACGAGGCAGCGGCCGAAAAACTTTTTTTAAGCGGGGTCGCAACGAAAGTAGAATCGATCGTCAATTTATCATCCCAACTGCGACACTGCTCCTCCGCCCCGTTTACGCAGACCGCCGGTGTCTCTTTGCATTTGGCTATTCTCTGCTTGATCTCTTCAATTTTGGAGGTTTTTTTGTTGCTACCGGGAGGCGGCTGATCCTGATTTTTTATTACAGTGTTGGTAAAGCTTCTTTTGCGGGACACTTTGCTAAATATAAGCGTGCAAGAATAGGTTTGTGAAAAATGATACCTACCCTAATAATAGTCGGTGATTTTGTCTAGATCACTACTCCCCAAGTTAAAAATAAAATAAAATAACTCATGTGAAAACATCGAGATAATAATTTTTTACCGATTCACTTAATTTTTTAGCACTGGCAATGTTACATACTTATTTCTCAGACATTAACACATTCACTGAGATGGTGGAAAAACTTTTTAAACTCCAAAAAAACCGAAAGCAATATGAATTGATGTGAAAAATATTTAATTGTTAACCTTGTACATGTGATGTATATATTATAAATATGTATGCTTATAGAACAAACTAAAAAATAAATGTGATTACCAAGACAGGCAATCGAATCTTTTAGCACCATCAGATTACATAACCTGTATAGACATTTCTATATGGTCTTATATCGATACAGTCAACTTTTACGCTACATGTTATAGAGCAGTTTTCTATAGCGTGTGCGGCCGGCCTCCTTTTTCTGTTTTCTACAAAATGCTAAATTTTCAAAATCGATGGAATGTGCATTGGAAGAATCAAAATATAACATGAGCATTTGAGATCCAGCTAAAAATAAACAAGGTCATTGAAAATATGTGAATGGAAAAATGTTTGATGTATTGATTTATCATTAAATATACAAAATCCAATTAAAGCATCTTGCCCCTAATTTAGTATGGGTGCTTAGTCTCCAGTAGCGCAAGTTTCTACAGCGCGGTTTCTATCTCAGCGCTATATGAGGGTTGACTGTAAATATACTGTGTGCATTGCAAGAAATATTTTATGAAGTTGCCTAGTAGTCTCAACACTCGACGTGATAATGTTGAAACGGGTTCCGTGAACAAATTTAATTCGGGAAACAGTGGTCTAGTGATAGATATAAGCAATGATATATGAATGTTTTAGTATAATATCAATAATATGAAAACTATCATAGGAATGAGGCATTAAAATCAATCAAAACGAGCATAAAAGAAAACATGCATAAAAGGTAAAAGAAAAACTGAAATAGAAACGAAAATGGGTAAAATAGATCATACCTCATCGGAGGAGGCGGGTAATCATTCATTTGCTCCTCTTCTTCATCGTCATAATCATTCGAAGGTGCGTTTGATTCCATCTGTGCATTATTTTTGATCTGCACAAAAACAAAATATTAAATCGGGTAAACGGACAGCAAAGATTAGCAACATTCGATCCAACATTTTTTTATTGATTTTTTTTTAAATTTAAAATATATATATGGCATTATAGCTAATGCCAATGCAGCAAATATTTTGCAATTTGAAAATCATTCAAGACAAGTTCGATAAGAATTTTTATGATTCACCTGAGAGAGGTGAACTCAAGGAGAAGAACACAAACACCCATGTTTAAAAGGTCTCAAATTCAAATGGATTTTTTTTAAATTTCACAGTGAAGTTACTGGAACTTGAACTCAAACCGGCCTGATCACTAGATCTTACCAACTATAACACAGAGGGCGACGGATATGACACTATATATTATGCAATGTACCTCGGGTTGGATGGGTCTTCCAGTAGCGCTCAAAGGCAGAAGCATCGACTTTCTATTTGTAGTATCTCTTCCTTTGGCCGCTCGCTTGATTCTCTCTTCCAACAGAGAGTGGTCTTTATCTGATATCTAAAAAGAAACAGAATAATTTTAGTGGCACGCTTTCACATCTCAAAAAGAGAACAATGTTTTATTATAGTTTCTTTGTGATTTACCTGTCCAATCATTTTATAGATCTTTTCACCTTCGAGGAAGTAAGCCTGAACGACACAATTGAGGGCAGCATTCCTCACGGAATTGTCGCGATCGGAGATCTGTCGTGCCACTTCTTTCAAAGCTGCCATCGGAGACGGGTTGCAGATGGACACTCCGTAGCTCTCAATGAGTAGGCCGAGAACGTCCAAGCATTCTACAAATTTTCATTAAATTCAGATAATAGGCAACGGAAGCTTTACGAATCGGAGAGTGATAAACTTAGGTTACTAAAATAATATCACCTGTTCTCTGTCTTGCGTTTTTAGATTTGAGTCCTTCCATAAGATAACCAAAAAGTTTGCCGACTGAATACACAACGCAAATCTGTTTCAAAAGAGATTTCACTCCATTTCTGACTGTGTCTTTTGGATCGCCCACCTGCAAAGTCAAATGGCATCCGAAATAAGTAACTAATTACTAAGGTATATTACGAATTCACTGTTTGGGCTGGCTCATACTTTAGTTCTAGCCATAAATCATCTTTTGGTTTAGATTGTCATGCGTTATTTGTTTTTGACATCAGATTTTAAATTTGGTTTTAAAAATATAAATCATCATGTAATTATGAAACTTGTCTATATGAATGTTTATGGCTCTATGTGTCACTGTAAAATTAATGATGATCGGTGTAGGGGAATGACTTGTTTTCAACTAGTGCTGATGAATCGCTAGTCGAACATTTTGGACATTTCCATATAACGCTAATTAAAAACTATATTGAATTATGACCACTCTGACAAGAACTAGATTCACTATGTATGATTTTTTGAAATTGATTTTTACTTTTATATTTAATTTTTTCTAAACTTACAAAGAACGATTCAACGATGCAACAGTTTTGGAATCAAAAAAACATTCGCAATAAAACATTTATCAATCTTCTAACTCAATATTTGTATTAACAGCTTCACCGTACATTTTTTTTTTTAATTTCACCTGGTGAAATAAAATTTTGCGAAAAATTCGCAAAAATTGCAATTTAACTATAATTTGTAAGCAAATTGAGATATCTTTATGAAATTTAATTTTCTTAGCTTCTAGATACTTTGCCTATACGCATATATGAGTCCGCCGACCAGTCACCTTTGTTTTTCAAGGACTCAAATACGTGTCCGCAGTCGTTACGCTGTTAATTCATTTTCGTTTTTGTTTTCAGTGAAAAAAATACCATGGGATCTTGTATGAAGTGTGTTGTTTCTCAGTGCATTTTAGTGCAACATCAATTTGCTTCTAGATAATTTAGCAGTTAACGTGATAACTCCACTCTTTTTTATCAGGACATTCCGTGATCGGTGAAGAATAGATATATTCACATCTTTTGACTTTTGTTTATAATATGATACAAGTAAGAATTAGATATACCTTTAGGACGAGATACGGTATGAAGCAATTAGCTTCATATTCAGCCATGTGATAGTCTTCAGCCATGAGGAAATTGAAGACAATATTCAGATACTCTAGCCCTCGCAGGAGCACAGAAGGATTAGTGTCGAAGAATCTTAGAGTCAACCACTTAAACACCAAGTCCAGATTGGCTATCAATGCTGGACCGTTATCGGGGAGATCTTCGATCAGTGATTCAATAGCTTTGATATGGTATCTAGACAGATCGAATGACATAGTTAGGTAAGTGACTTAGGAGTAACAGTAATCTAAATATCTTTAAATGATTAAAAAAATAAAAATATTGAAATATTCACCTGAAATCAGCATGGAACATGTTTGATATTAGAATTTTATTGACTCCAGCAGTGGTCATCTGATCTTTCAGCAGGTCAAAGAACTCTTCACGAGGTGTTAAGAAATTCCACTTCAAAACTGAATACATTAAATAATACAAAGTTAATAGAAACTCAATTATTAGACGTTCGATACAAATTCACTAGTTTTTTTTTTAAATAGAATCATACCTTTGAGTTTCTGATCATCAATAATTCTCTGATGCTTGATGTTATTAATGGGAAGAAGAGGAACGAAACTCTCATTGTCGTCATCTTTTCCCTTAGAACGTGCGGATGTGGCTGATGCAGATTTAACGATACCCTTGAAAGAAAAATATATTCAATTAGAGGATCTTTCCATAAAAAATTTTGGTATCAAATGGATGATCAAATTTCTTCAACGTGACACTTGAGGAGCAATTTGTTTTTATATTGTTTGTTTATTTGTTGTTATATTGTTATATTATAATTACAGTTAATGCCAATAGGCCAAATATTTAAAAGTTGAAAGATCTTATGACATAAACCTGATGAGAATATTTTTTGAAAGTCACTCGAGATCTACTGGAGGAGAATAATTGACATCACAAACACCCAAGTCTTAAGTCCCAAATTAAAAATAGACCGGGAAACGGGAATCAAGCCCACCTGATCGGTAGACCAAGTTCTAACCAACTAGACCACATAATGACAGCGACAATAATGAATATTAGAATGACAATAATACAAATACAGTCATTGATAAATGATAACCAATTTATAATTAGAAGGATTATTTTTAATTATTAATTCTACTAGTTATTATATGAGAATATAATTCTACTCAATCAATATACAATATGAGAAGATTCTTACTTTGGTAGGTTTAGCCTGGCCGGATTTCTGTCCTCCCTGCGCTTTTGCCTGTGCTCCGCCTGATTTAATAACTTTGCTGTCTGCACTCTTAGGAAGAGGCTGTACGGGAAGATTCGGACGCGCTTTGTCCAGGGCTGCGTGCACCACACTCTTTGATCCGGGCTATAATACACAATACCCTTTAATATCATCGATATCCATGTGGATCATTTAAGATTTAAGAAAATAGCATTTACAAGAAAATGAAAATTTGAGTAATATTTATAGTAAATATATATACAAAAAGTTATCAAAATGATTTCAGTAAAGACATATCTGAAATATAACGTCAGTCAAAAATTTACCTTAAGTTTCTCAGCCTGCTTAACCATGGAGTCAGGCCCGAGATGCATCATATATCCAAGAACGGCTTCTCCGGCAGCTTTTCGAACGTCTGCCCCGCGATCTTCCAGGGCAGCGTAGAGAAGAGGCACGCATACCGATAGTTCTTCACGTGGAATCGCTTTAGGAGTAACTGTAAAATTTTCAATATGATCATTGCATACAATGTATTTTTAGAATTCTTTAATATTTTGAATTAGTATCTGATATGATGACTTACCACCAGGTAACTTCTCAGACAGCCAAGTCCATAATTCGGCTCTCAGTGTAGGACTGCCAGACTTGAGTGCGTCGAATACTATTTCTCCTTCAAAAATTGATGGCACACCGCATTGCGTTGTCCAAACGTTAATGCACTGAAGAGAAGCCGAGCGGATCCATGTCTTAGAATCACCTAGACCTGAGAAATATGTAATAAAATGTATGAATAAATATTACGGATGTTATAATTTTTTTTATTTCAAATAATGAGATTTGTGCATTTTGATGAAAAATAAATATAACAGACTGACCTTGAAATATGCCAGGGAAGAGAGACCTTATGTGCACTTTAGCTTTAGGACCGATAGCGGTAACGAGCACTTCGCAGATTTGGAGAGCCATTTGGGCAATCTTGGAATTGGAGTCGACCAAACGCGGAATGAGCGCCTGAGGCAGCTCACCCACTCCGGGTTTAATTGATTGCGCTTCCGTTATTATTGTTTTAACCTTTTCCAGGGCTTCATTGCGAACCTGAAATTTTAAGATTGAATGAAGCGTATTCCAATGATAAATCTTCATATTTTTTATATAAACTACCAACACTGTTCTTCCTAGTACCTTCCAGTTCTTGTCGTTGATTTCTTGTATAAGAGCTTCAGTGATCAGAGGAGCGATGTCTACTTTGGGTCGGACATCTTGAGTGGGAGGTGGAGATCCGCCGGAGCCGAAATCTTCCTCCATATTGTCATCCAGATCATCCATGGACCCTTTGCTGGCAGACTGTACAGCAAACAATTGAAAAATGTATTGGATTCCGAGTTGATCAAATATTTTTTAAAAATGCACGCAAGAAACTTATCATTATACCTTGCTCATTCCCCTGATCGGTGTGGGAATATCTTCGTCAGCATTTTTCTCAAGCTCCAATTGTATCTGCTGTTTGATGGCAGGTTTCTCTCCGTCAATGAATTGATTGAGACTGGCTCCCATAAAGAGATGCATCGTTCCGATCAACGTGACAGCTGCCGTTCGTATGGCAGGATTTGTTGCAGCGAGTGCTTTTTTTACGTACACCAATATAGATTTCGAGTTCACTCTGTAGAATAAAAGAATTGTTATATTGATTTAATATAGAAATATTTCTGTTGAAAATATTTACCTAATGTTAACAGTAAGGTCTGGTGGATATACTGGTAAAGGAATAAAAACACACTTACACCATGCCAAATTCTCTGAGCGCTGAACACAGCCAAGCGAATATTTCAGTCTGAACGCGGGGGCTTTTCTGCTTCTCGAGAGCGTATTCCAGTGACTGACACGCTACATAATCCAATCGAGTGGCCTCCGAAAGAGCCGTCAGGGCCTCTGCGGCAGCTTGAGAGCACTTTGCATCTGATAATTTCTCCACTATATCTGTCAAAATGCTGTCCACACATGTTCTGTAAGAGAAAATTGATGTTCAAACAGTGCCAATGTCAAATATTGATTTACCTAGAAACTATATTTTTTTTACAATTAATCTTCACTCACGATATCTTTAACACGAGGAACAATTTATTACAATAGAAGAAGCTTACATAGAGACAGGGAATTTTTCAGCAACAGTTCTGACGGCTTCCAACCTCAATTTCAACACTTGGAAGTTAGTATCTTTGAGGCCGGGTTTCTTATTGAGAATTCTCAAAAGGACTTGGGTTGTTCCGTCGCCTTGTGAAATATCTGGCAGTCCTCCTGTGAAACTTTGCACGGCGTCCAATCGAGTTTTCCAATTGGGATCTGTGAGGCCTAAACGAGAAATGATAATAATTATAAACGGCACTCGAATATTGCGTCATCTGGCCATCTTCTTATATATATATATATAAAAATGTTACCTGTCAAAACGGAAGGATCTAGAAGCTCTTCAGCTTTCATATCAACTTCATCAGGACTCATCTCTCTCTCCATGACCTCTTTTGCAGATTGAGATTTACTCGGAGCGATCGCCTTTGCAGGAGCTCCAGCACCTGCTTTTTTAACGGCTGGTTTCTTGGCACCAGCTGCAGATATTTAAAATAATTGGTAAGACATTTAAGATGTTAACTGTCAATTCTTAGTTAAAAGGCTTTATATTTATGAAAGTAAAACACAATTTTTTTGGACTAATTCTAAAGCTGAAGTAATAATTCAATAAATTGCATTTTATTTTTGAAAATAATGTTTATCATATTATTTAGATAAATTATTACATCAATCTTCACAAATTTACAAACCTCGTGTTGTAGGCATGATCCCAATGTTTTAAAAATATGCCGAGTAACAGTATTTCATATTTAACTATTTTATTTGAGTGCAACTTTATCATGTGTGACAGATGACAAAAAAAAAAACAAAAAAAAACCATTTCAAATTAAGAACTAAATTTCCATTTTCAAATGCGGATTTGTGCATCTGCACAATATCAATTTGATATTTTGACAAACCTGTGGTCGGTCTCTTGACAGCTTTAGGCTGAGCCGATCCGGCTTTGGCCGTGTCGGCTTTAGCTGCCGGGGCAGTCTTAGGGCGAGGCTCTTTTTGAACCCTCACAAGAATAACAGCCTGAAAAATAGCAATCGATTATAACCAATAAAAAAATCAGAGCAACAATATTAGTGTGAACGAGAAAAAGTATAAGTTTGTGTACCTTCTCACAGCACTCTTGTATTTTTTGCTCCTTCAGGTTGTCCAACTTTCCAATGAAAGGAGATATGTTCTTTTCTCCCACCAATTTAGTGGCTGTACCGAGGGCTTCGGCAGCTTGGTCGCGAACAACAGGATCTACGATCAAAACGAATCTCCATAGATAATCACGTTTTCAACTGGGCACTCATCTTAGCATATATAGTGTGCATTAGAATTAACGAAATTAGAGTTGAGGTAATTATAATTAGATGTTATAAAAAAATTTATCACTATTCCATAAGTATCTGTGACTGTTGGTGTGGATTAAGGATCGTAAGCACTTGTCGCGATATTAAAAAATAACTGCTGAATTTTAGCTAGTTCAGTTCTACCAAGGACTTGTGTGCATTACAAATATACACAAATTTGAAGTGCACAAAAACTAAAAGACTGGTGTTTTAACTTTTCCGGTTCTAAGCTCAAGAAATGCGACCCCAATACCCACATTTTCTTAAATATCTATTTTAATATGGGTGATACAATGTTTATAATTAAGGTATTCTTATATCATAGTTTTTTGGACCTTTTGTAGTTTATATAAATACGCGATAACGAGATAAGCGCCCGCGATAAGCGATCGTTTGTAAGATAGCTGGGCTAAACGCGTCAGTTGCAAATTCATATTCGTACTGGGATGACGTCTTTTTTACGCGCAACTTAAAATATGATTATTTATTAAAAAAACCACGGATTTTTATAAAAAAAATGTATGAGGAATGGTGCAGAGAGATATTTTAAAGCTTTTGGACTATTTTTTTTTTGAAATCCATAAGAATAAGGCCAATAATGAGGAAACCACTGGGGTCCCTAAACGACCCCCATCGGCAGAGAAGTATTTTTCTAGTCTCCGAGTCGCAAGAGTTAATGACTCAACCTCATATTAATTTCATAAATTGGTTACGAAAAACTTTTTTGCCTTTGGCCCAAACCAAAATCATTAAAAAATGTTTTTTGTGTCTCTTATTGAATTTGCAATGTGTGGGTTGAGTTCTTTTGACTTTCCAGGGCCGATGTAACAGACCATAACTATTTATTTATCAGTGAAATTTGTTTGATCAATAACAGGCTATTAGAAATAAAACCGTTTATACCTGCACTTTCCAAGACTTTAAGCAGAGCAGGAACATAGACTTTGAGAAGTTTTTTGGTGAGAGCCGCAGGCTGAGTTCGTGCGATGGCTCTCGCAAGGAAAGACGCCGTCTCCGCCTTCACTGTTGGATTTTTGTTGTTTAAAGCTTCAACTACGTCCTCCGCTATCGCTTCAATTGTGGTCTGAAATTCAATTTATCAATGCTAATTAAATGATACACACAAATAAAAAAAACAATTGTATTGATATTTGGAATCTCTTAGCGAAAACTCACTATATGTTAATCATGTGTTTGCCCTCTCCTAGAAAATCCTAGTTCATGAACTCCACGGAGTGACAAACTTTGCATGTTAAAAAATTCACTAAGTCGTGACATATTTTATTGTAAGTCAACAAATAATGAAATTTATGTATTATCAACGATCAACATGATTTTCACAACATTCGATAAATTTCAGCCGTCATAAAATATGAATAGTGCCTCACACATTGGTACATAGCGTCGACAGCCTCTCTCAAAGAAGTGACCACGTTGGGTTTCTTCTCTTTGAATTTCTCAAATGCGCACGGAAGAAGGGCAGATGTGTACGTCTGGAATCGCCGCTTCAGTGCTATCGCCATTAGGTACACACACCTTCCTGCCAACGCAACGAGGAGTACGTTTGAATCCTTGGATAAAACCTGATAAAAAAATAATGTTTACTACGACAGCGAGATGAGTAAATTTTCTAATCATTGCAGAACTGTAAATAACATTGCTTAAAATAAATCTTTAAAAACAATTGAATGAAAATAATCTCGAGGAAATTAATATTTCTCTACTGCCACCGTAATTAATTATCCTGTCAGAAAGCAAATTTGATAGTCACAATACCTTCTTCATGGCCCTGACCAAGTCTCCGTAATCTCCCTGTTCCAATTTTGGAGCGCCTTTCAGCAAGGTCTCCAGTGCGTCCAAAGCTTCTTTTCTATCTTGCCATTTCTTGGCATCCAACTTCTCATAAAAATCTTTAGGCAGTTTTGACAGAATATCCACAGGATCCAAGAGATCGTAAGGATCAATGTCGGGACCGTCTTTAGCGTCTTCATCATCATCATTTTGATCATCGCCACCGTCTGAAAAATTTGAATTTTGCTATAATTATTAAATGAAATTTTGAAAAAAATACAACAAAATACGTTATACATTTAAACAGATTGAATACGCTTCGAGTGTATGGTGCCATACCATCATTTCCCTGAGCATCTGAAGCCGCAGGTCGAGCCATCTGTTGAGATCTCAAATATCTTTCGGGGGTGACTTTCATTCCCGCATCAGAGAATGCGTCTCTTAACTCTTGGAGCACTACGGGCTGCAGTTGACCAATGTGCGGTTCTAGGGCAGGCCCGATCCATCTGTATTAACAAATTACAATTTAAGATAAAGCGGCTAAACATGAAATGACGGTTGAGGATTATTTAATAATCATTAGTGATATTTACCTGTGCATCTCGACAACTAACGCCTTCATCTCAGTCCTCACATCCTTATCTCTGTCCGCTAACAGCGTTGGAATCTTTTTCACGAGGAGTTTAATGCTGACGACTTTGTTGCCAAACTGTCGGAGCGAGGTTGTTATAGCGTTTACGCAAGCGGACGCAATCCTCGGATTTTTGTGTTCTGTTCCTTTCGTGAGTTCCTCCTGCACGGCTTCATGTTTCTCTATCTCGACATACATCAAGGTGACTTGCAATGAGAGATCTTTTGTTTTCGTTTTAGGTGCTGCAATACATTTTGTGACAATGCCTGACATCACTTCGCCAACAGTTTTGCCAGCGTGGGCACAGTTTTCCACGAATGCTAGAGCGGCTTCAAGACCTGGCGATTAAGTGTAAAAACCGTATTGTATACATCGATACCCTAGTACCAGAGTGTACTATGTCTGAATTTAGTAATATTAAGTTAAATTTGAAAGTATTTGAGAATACATACATCTATCACTTCCAAAAATAACCGAGATTTTTTTATACTACACTAGATTTTAATGCAGCATAATAATTTCACAGTTGCTCTTTGGAAGTAATAGATAGATGTATGTATGTATTTTTAAATACTTTCATACTTATCTTGATACTGTCAAATACAGACATAGTGCATTCTGGAACTAAGGTATCAATATATATATCATTAAAACTTGATGCTCAAAATCAGTAGTGATATATTTTAAGAATGCTGTATCTGTTATAAATTAAAAAATCTATATTAATGAGATTAATGTTTTATCCAGTTAATAGGTGCGAGCTACGAGATCGGAAACAAATGATAATAATGACATTATTTTGAGACCATTGTTTCGGAGTCATTACTGTACAATGATAAAGAAGGTGATAACAATATGCAATAATTTTATAACTACTAAACAGTCTTCTGACAAAATACAATTAAAAATTATCAGAGTGACAACATTAAAAAAACTCATTTCTACTATGGTTAACAATACCCAGGCATCTAATTTATTCTAGGTGATGCCCGCGCTTCATTGAGCATTAAATAATGGGTACACACCGCACCCAAAATCTTAATAACAAAGATGACATCCTTCCATAATGACAAAGGCGGGGCAGAGCAGTTATTTTATATAAAAAAAAGAGTAAAATTAACTCGATCAAGAATTTTCAAAATCAGACATGAAATGTTTTGATGTAAAAATAACATTTTGTCTACTTTGTCTGATCCCAGTGTTAACCGTTTCAACCATGTTGACACCTAATGAAGCATCTAAACCAAAGTTGTTTTACTAAAACTGATTCAGCTGACGAAACTATTTTTTTCGAAGGTAGTATCACTCTTCCTAATCACACTGATTTCGGGATCCATGATTTTATATGCAAATCCATAAATAAATTTGAAATTCTATTCATGAGAAAAGGAGGAACACCCAAGAGGGTTAACTTGGCTACATGTCCGACTTGAATATCAAAATGAATTATCATAATACATATTTTAAAAATGTTTGTCATTTGATGAACCTTTGCGATGTCCAAATCTATTTTTAAGGCAATAATCTATTTAATGAAAACAGAAAAAATTAAGATAGATATCATGGGCAATCTCTGCTAATAATGTGAAATATTGAAATGAACGGTATTTGATTGGCCGAAAACCAGTTTTGCAACAGTCACTTGAGTTCCTGCTTTTCAGATGCGGTTAGAATGATTAGTTGGAAGAGTGGTAGCGTAATTAGATTTAAACTAAATTACCATAGAATATTCATGTGTCAAGATGAGAATCTGAGTTATGTAGAAACACAGAGCATGATCCAATGATCGATAAAGTAAAAAAAGTAGAAGTTCTGTTATATTTACCCTTTTCTTGGGCGACTGCATTGCTGTCTGAAACCATCTTTTTGATGAGGCCCAAGTATTTGTTCCACTCAGGCGATTTATCATCGTCAATCTGTTTGAAGAGCTTCGCCGCCTCCTCGTATCCGGTGACGCGAGCCTTCCACAATTTGTGGACACATTTCTCATCCGTAGGAAGTTTTTTATACTCCGAATCCTCCTCCATTTTGAAATGTGTCAATTATAGGTAAAATATTTAAATTTTGAATTTGGTGTTATTATATCTGAAATAAAAACAATCTACTTAATATCCACAAATAAATGATAAGTAAATACAGTTGTAGCATTTAAATGGGTTGAGATCAGGGTTGCCACGTTTCCAAAATCACAGATTAGGACATTCAATATCTTGAAAAAAAATTATACGTGTACACATTTTCCTAAATAGGAATTTTTAGAGGTACATGAAATGTGGAACTCGAAACAATCCTGCTCAAATAGGACGTCTGGCATCCCTGGTCAAGATGGGTGCTCGGGCCATTCTCGATTTTCTGTAATTATTTGTAAGGGGTAATAAAAATTGAAATAAATCTTTTTAAGATTACTTTTAAATAAAAATGGGGAGTAATTTCATTACTTTCACTTCTCGGTTTCTGTTCAGCACTGTACAGTAGCGAGCATTGTAATTAATTGACTGGTTTAATAGTTAATTTAAATGCCTGAATTTCGATGGGCATTAAGGTCAGTATGACTTCAGTATGAGTTTAGTGAAAAAGTAAAGTGAACCCTCAAAATTCAAAATATGGCGTAAAACGACAAGAACATGCTTTATCTAGTTGTTGAATGCGCACACCTCATCTAAGATGTTAAACAAATAATCAACTCTTTTTTTATAAACCTAATGAGAATAACAAAGGAGAAATCTTGTCAAAAAAGTCTTCAATGTTTTAAAGATAATATTCACTCATCCAACAAGTATATCAAGTGTTTTTTAACTTTATAAAGCATTTATTCATAATATAAGCGTGACGGCCATACAGTGAACCCAAACACTAAAAATATTTTTTTGACACTGTTACAGGCAAAAGCATGACAAGAGGTTGCATATGATCACCCTTCGAGGCGTATTTCATATCACTTCAGTCTCATTTACATACTAAAGCTATCTTTAAGATGTACAAAAAAAAAATGAAAACCCAAGTAATGCATGAACAAAAAGATACTTATGATACATTAACACCTATATTTTAGAGAAAGATTTGAAAATAAGTATTTCAATCATGGTATAAATTTATTATATGATTAGTTTTGGTAGCATCACCAGTTCAAGCAATAATAACAAGGGTGTTAGTAAAGCCTTTTACTACAAGTTTTACTCATTGTCATCACGAATTTTACTTTTAAAATAAATATCCATATTAAAACTTATCATTTAAATTTTTCAAAAACATTTCACGGTTTTGGGTTTTTTTTAACGTGAGTGTTCGGTAACAATAACATTAACATTTTAATTAATCCAGAATTCGTAAAATTAAGGGTCTTAGATCCATTCGTTTCGTGAGATAACCACCTACTGTCAGAACGGGATTGATATCATTACGTAGAAGATCACAATAAATTGTAATTCACAAGTGGAGTTCATTGAATCGCTAAATAAACGAAAGTTCAATGATAAAACAAGCTTCCAAGTAAATCAGTTTGCTTGAGACACATTCGCGTGCAATATGAAAGTGTTCACTATTTTACGAGTAAAGCTTCGCTTAATTTGAAAATGTATGACACATTTCAGGAAATGTTTCTCTGTTTCCTATATTTACCGAAACTGCGCATTATATACCAATTGATAGAATGAAACGATGACAAAATTATTGGAACATTCGCCCTAAGCCGGTGAACGGTATTTGCGAGCGTATCATTTTTCCATATTTGGAATCTTCGAGGGCAGGCAATCGCCGTCCAAATAAACAGATATGTTTGACAGATATACTCACCACTAGCGACTGAATGTCTGTCCAATGGCCAGCGAGGGTATACAGCAAACCCGTGAGTCCTCCGGGATAAAAAATTTCAAACAATAATTAAAACTGTACGCGTTTGTTTTGGTCACATCGCGCCGCTCGCAAACCGAGTCTCGAGAATGTCGGTAGACAAAAAAGGAGTCCCTTTTTGTCGTTTTTGACCAGTTAAAAACGATCTAAATTCCGAATAACAGTCACACGGTGTTGCAATGATGAAATACTATTGGAAAGGCCGTTGGACAAAACTTTTAAAATTCAAAAAAAGTTTTAAGCCTATTGCCGGCCACAACTATTATTAAGTCTTGTCTACAGCAACATTTTTGTAAAAACTATGTATGCTATAATTTATACAAACAATAATTGAAATATAAAAGAAAAAATTAAGGTTGTCGTGAATCAAATGTATTGTTAATTAAGATTGAATATTTTATAAGTATTTAATTTTGTTGCAAAACTTTAAATTGAAATATTAAACTACATTAAAGAAAACATCAAAAACATATAAATGACTAGAATATATTATACAATATCATAAATAATATACTTTTTGTTGTATTGAAAAAAGTGAACGGTTTTGAAAAATCTTTCTAAAATAAGATTGTGTTTCCAAGATTATTTTTAATCTAAATATATCAGTAAGAATAAGTTTTTACATATTGCATATTAAATAAGTGCTTGGGAAACAATATACCTACATACTATACTTTTATGAATTTGATTGATTTATAGATTCAAAAAAATCTTTTGATTAGAAATTCATAAATAAGACTATAAAAACGCTGTATATTTTTTATTATGCCTTTTATAATGTAATGTATTATGTTTTAAAGAGTTAACAGATAATTTATTATTTCAGATAATAAAAGTTTCATGATTGTGATAGCGAAAACTAATCAGCGATCAGTTATCATATAATAATATTTTACAAGCTTTTGAAACTGCATTGCGTTATGAAACAGTTGTTAATATAGTGCTAATTTTTTTAAATTGCGCAGTATATCCCAAAATTTTAGGGGAACATATCGATCACCAGCGATGAAATACTCATTTATAAAATCAAATGTAATCTTCATGTAAAAATACTTTTTTCTAAATATTTATTGAATATGAAGCAATAATTAATCGAAATATTAAGGTAAGTAAAGAAAATACTGGGCTACCCCCAGTGGCGTAGTTAGAAATATGAAGGCCTTATGCAAACGTCACGCAAGCCCCTCTAGATATTTAGAAATTTGTGCCCCCTTTTTGCTAGACCCTCATGCATTACATGACTCTGCTTTGGGGTGGCTACGCCACTATCTAGCCCCTACATTAGTGCTTCCCAGAATGGGGGTCGCGGAATTTCTCCGGGGGCCGCCGCAGAACATGTTTTGTATTGAGGAGGGCCGGGGATTTTTTTTTTAGATATAAGGGGCCGTGGAATGAAAAACGGTGGGACGCACTGCCCTAAATGACAAAGAAAAGCCGGGGCGGTGCCTTGGTCCCACTTCACCACTGATATAAAACTAGATTAAATAATTATAAGAAAAATGGCTTTTATTCGTTGATAAATACAAGAATATGGTATGTGCTCTTATTGTAGCGCCGATATATATGCAGTACCGGTGTAAAGGCGGAAACATACTGCCTACACCTGACGACACGTAAGCGTGTTGGATGAGATAATAGCTACATATTTGCCATTGTATTGTATGGGACAGGAACGCACTGCAAACATCCAACGCGACAAGTGTGCACGGCCTCCATTGGGGAGACCGCGTCGTGTGGCGTGGCGTGTTTGTAGTATGTTTCCACCTTTACGCACAAGCGTAGCATGGGAAGGCTTGAAATGTCATGTGAGGCGGTCGAAGACCGTCCTCACGGCTTTGTATTAACATTAATTTTATATCTTTAATATTTTTTCAGTTTTAATCTTGCTTCACGCATGTCCGAAGTCATCAGGTTTCTATAATAAGTTTTGATAAACACTGGGAATCTAAGTTATTTTTAACTGTTTCGATACATATTAATTTACAATAATATAAATTAACCAATGCTCGAAATAAAAAAAATCTATTATAAAATGTAAATTAAATATAATTTTTAAAAATCGACTTGTTTTTTTGACAATATTGTCCATGTTTTTCTCGAAAACAGTTGTAGTATTTTTTAAATTTTACAATCCGAGAGATTTTTTACGGGGCGGCTTGCTACTCTTCGCGGATATTACGAACCGACGCGATCTGGTCGTTTTTAAGCCATTAAAGTGATGGCTTATGGCAGGGTTTCCCAAACATTTTCTGGAATGGAACACATTTTTTTCGGAACACCTACTCTGGCTCCGCGGAACAAAGTTTGGGAAACCCTGGCTTATGTCATTTGGAATGAGTATTGTTACTTAAGGTTTCCAATAACTGATAATGAGTTGGTTACGGCTTTCCAAGAAGCCATTTTCTGCCAATGTATTTATTTACTTAAATTTACATCACGTGAATTTTCCTAATCCAAATAATTATTGAAATGTAACGTGCCATTGGAAAAATAGTTTTGAAGTGTAGGAATGTACTGAATAGAAAAATAATACCAATTAACTCACGTGTATGAACATTTTGACTGATTATTTACATCTGACTATACATTTCTACCTATAGGACCTATGAATTAACGCATCGTATGAATGATAATTGATAAAAAAAAAGTTAAAATAAGCGTTCAGTTGATTAAATTGTTATATATATATATATAAACATAAAATATCATCATAATAAAAGATATTAGTGGCCTGTAGCGCAGGGAGAGCAAAGACATTTGCAAAAAGACTTTTCCCCCTGTAATGTATGTAGTAAAGTGTATTTTATACCGATATGATTTAGCGATAGACATCTAAGCAAATTTCTATTTTTAGTAACCAACAATAAGGGAATATGTCATAGGGCAGCGGTCTGCAACTCAAATGCACCGACGTGCCACAAAACAGGTAATTCAAAGTACAGGACACTCAGCGTGCCACTAAAATAAAACGGCAACAAAATAAATGGTCAGAATTCAAATCAATTTCTGGTCAGAATTTAAATCAACTTTTGGTCATAATAAAATTCAATTTTTGGTCAGAATAAAAATGTTAACGGTCAGAATAAAAATACTAACGGTCAGAATAAAAATAATAAACGGTCAGAATAAAATTAATAAACGGTCAGAATAAAATTAATATACGGTCAGAATAAAATCTATTGTACGGTCAGATTTTATAAATATTTCGGTCAGAATAAAAAAAAAAATGAAATTAATAATTCTTTTTTTTCAACATTCATGTTATGTGCGGAAAAGCGGACTCTTATAATGAGTCATTATTATTACAAATAACGCATCATCTGATTGCATACCACTCGGTTTGTTTATATAAAGGTAGGGATCCACCGGAGTGCAGTGGACGTAGGATTCCAAGAGGAACCAAGGCTTTGTGATGAATGTTGTTAGTTTTCACTTTTTTAAATTCAAATAAAAAATACTCACCTCTTTCAATTTTTAAAAAAAGTAGTGTTTCCTTACAATAAGTGTATTATATCGACTGTGGAAAGGAAAAAGGACGTAACCCACACATATCAAATTTTACAAAGGGCGCAAAAAAGTGTTTTGATGATTTTGGGCCATATGCAAATTAATAATTATACACAACCTTGAAGTGCACGGAGACTTCTAAACTGGTGTTTAATTGACATAATCTAATATTAATTAAGAAATTATCTAGGAAAAACCTTTATTTCAGTCTTTTTTCTTCGTTTTAATTTTTCACAAGGTCATCTTTTTCAAACTTAAAAGTTAAATTTATATACTAATTCGGCATTTGCAGCTTCCATCCTTTTGATAGAATGTGTGTCAAGTTGTATAAATTGTGATTATCGAAAAAAAGCTGTTTTGGAAAATTGAGGGTTACGTACTTTTTTCTTTCCACAGTCGCTATGAAATGTATACTAGCAATTCTTTATCTAAATGTTCTTTCCAAAAATATTATCCTTTCCTTTACTGTCTTCAGAGCAGATCACAATGTATCGAATTGTACAAATAATAAAAAATAGTTGCAACTTTTAGATTATTTAAAAATATCTAATAACCAAAAGAATATCGGTTAGGCGGAAATGCCGTGAACATTTTTTAAAATAAAAACTCTTTTTTTGACACGAAACATACAAATGCAATCCCACTTGAATATACGGCAGTTACAGCCGCCTGGATGTGGGAACCTAGTCTATGATAAGAACTGTCTGTAACTATCAATTCGTCCTTTGGGCGCGCAACAATAGTGATTTATTCAATGACCGTGGCGCTAGTAGCAACGCTCGCCCATTGGACGATTTGCCGTAAGCAACTTCACTTTGCACCAATAGCAACGCAATACGATGACATCATAATCATCGAAAAAATTCAGACCATCTGTCAAAATAAATATGACCGATCCCATTTAAATTCTGACCATTTAATATAAATTCTGACCATTTAATATATATTCTGACCACTTAATATAAATTCTGACCATAAATTATTTATTCTGCCCTCTGTAATTCTGACCGATACATTATGACCATTTAATATAAATTCTGACCAGTGTAATATAAATTCTGACCAATGTATTAAAAATTCTGACCGAAACTGAATTAAAATTCTGACCGTTTAAATACGAGCCAAATAAAACTAGTAAATCTATTGTGTATTAAGACAATTTTATTTGACTTTAATAATACACGTCACATAAAACATCAGAAAAAATCAATATTTAAACATTACTGATTCACTTGAGATTCAACTTTGGATGCTAACACCTGAAAAAATGTTTTTTTTTTAATAAATCATCATTTTCAAGGCGTGCCAACAAAAATTCTTTCGCGTGCCACTAGTGGCACGCGTGGCATAGGTTGCCGAACGCTGTCATAGGTTATTATACTTGGTATATAATATCGCACAGGACGTCTGCTATCGGAAAACCTTTACGAAATTTTTGTCTTGGGACTGCCAATAAACATTAAATTTAGGTGTAATTTTAACAACGAGGTGGGCGGGCTTATTGCAATTGAATAATTAAAATTTAATCAATTATGTTAAGATTGAACAACCATAAGTATTGGTCAAATAATAACGGAATTAAATAATAAATAAATACATATAATAATATGAATTTATTCGGCCGTAAAAAAATATAAATATATACACACATAATGACAGTAGTCCTGATTAATAGCGTAAACAGTAGCGGCAGTGTCATGGAAAGAGGTCCTGCCGCCCGGGGCGGTCCTAGAATTTGCCGCCTCGAATATTTCCTCTTTTTATGTTATTAATCACTCTAATATTTTTAAACTATGAACTAGGAGTTTTTACATATTTTTTTGCATGTATAATTTATCGAAAAATATGTGCCGCCCGGGATGGTTCGCCCCTACCGCACCCCCCTTGCTACGATGCTGAGTGGCGGATTACCCTATCAGCCAGGGATGGCAAACCTACGGCTCGCGTGCCCGAGGTGGCACGTTTGAGAATTTAGATGGCACGCGAACGATTTCCAAGTTTAAAAAAAATATTGTTAAGCTTTAAAAATAAATTTTTTGATTAAATAATTCGTGAATTATTAATTTATTCCGTTTTATTAATTTTCAAATGTTTCCCGAAATAAACGAAAATCATTTAAAAATTCAAGTTTTATTTTTTATATTTTGTTAAAAAAAAATACAATCGAGAAATAATATTTGAGGATTTTTGGCACGCGGACTCAAAAAGACTCGCCATGCCTGCTATAAGCGAATGAGGCGCGTGCTTGGGGCCTCCGATTATTAGGGGGCTCAAAAACGACTTTTATTGTATAACCCATATAATTTTTGTTCAGATTTTTATATATATATTTGTATTATTTTACATGGAATTTTCTGACGTTTTTATGTTTTCCTAAAAACAAAACCTCCAAATTTCATTGCGCCTGGGGCCTCTAATCATTCTAGATCTGGATGTTTGTCGCAGTTTTGACTAAATCAAATCTATACAATATTTATGATACAGTTAGAAAATAAAGTAAATTAATAAAAAAAATTAGCCCCCCATCCAACGATGGATGCAATAGTGATTGTAAATATAAACTCTTGAGTAGCAGAAAAGGATTAGTCTAATCACGTGTAGTGCCATGTATAAATATCACATACGTTTTTATATTATTTAATTTTTATTTAGGTAGGTACCTATACATTTTAAGTTCAGCATGTTGTCAGTTTATTAAAATTTTGCTAACATTCTAATGAGTGAATTTTGTGAAAATACGGTAGGATCACGCTAGTGATTATAATATTTTATTTTATAATCATAAATAAATTATTATGGTTTCTTTCACGTTTTGTATATACGAGTCTGCGATCACCTGGAGAACAGCTGTTCGCGTCACGGCCATTTTTAATAAAAGCCCCTACAACAATCACACTAACTTCAGTCGAGTTTGAGCGCTTGAGGGTAAAGTCGATTCGATCGCCGGTCTCGTCATTTCGAGTACTATTCAGTAGACCCGACGTAGTATACTTTCATTGTTTTAGATTTTAACGGATTGCGTTTGACGTTCGGGTGACTGTTATGGTGAAAATCAAATCGATCTGATGAGTTTTCAATTGCAAATATCCTCCGTAACGAGGAGTTGTTGTTGGTTTTGAAAAAAAATCCTCTGGTAGGCGATGTCTACGTGACAAGTCACTTTGCCTCGAAACTGAAAAAAAACTGTGTTGTGTGCATAGTGTGTGGTATTTTTATTCAACAATAAGAAGTGGATTTTAATGTATAAGATCGAATGGAATATATCTGACTGCCAAAGTGATCTCGGTCATCGTTCTCTCTTATAAGGTTTGTACACACTCCAATATACAATATGAAAACAAGTTTCTTTGTTGATGTATTCACAGCGTCATACCTACTATTTGTGGAAGACGGTGCTGTACCTATTCAAGAAAATGTTATTGTGCCAATAATAATAATAGTATTAATGTATTCTTGCCTCGTTTATGTTTGATAAGTCCATTTATTAATTATCTCATTTCAATTCGCAAAGACAAGTTATTTCTAGAGAATATAACTCGCAGGAAGGCCTGTTTTCCATATCCTTTATACAATTTTTTAACACTAAACTCATTTGAATGTGTTTGATTACTAGTAAACATAATTTAGATTTAGCAAAACGTTACTTTCTAATTCCACATAAAACACATTTTAAAAGTTAGGGTCTAATTTTAACTGGCTCTTGAAAGGACAAGTAAAGCTCAACGAATAACAAGTATTACCTAAGAAATATTAATAAAATCGATGCACAAGTTTTAGTTTAGTTATTTATTATTTCTCTATATTTATTTATTCCCAACGAATATTGATTGAAATCATTTTCCGAGTTTTCACACCGAATCACTTTCGTCGTGGATCGAATGAGTGTCGATAACTACGATAACTTTTATGATTGTGAACTGCCAACCAAAAATTGAATTTAATATTTTAATAAACGTTGGCTCATAAAAAGTTATCATTTCATAAATTCATAGAAATAATTATAATAATGTAATTTAACATAATTTACATTCTTTAGATCTCAATTATTTTTATTGTAGCAAATCATTTTATCATGTTAATAATTTATTGGAGTCACATGGCATGCATGATAAGAAACACATTTGTTTATAACTATTCATATCAGCGCATTTTTCGGCTTGAAAAAAAAAAGTCAACACGAATGCCAGAAAGCTTTATTACTAATGTAAATTAGTGTTTTAATAATATTGTATATCCATCCAACTTGCGACTTGTATTTATGTATAAACTAGCTGACCCGACAAACTTCGTACCGCCTCAGAATCAATAAATGTTGTGTTAATTTATTGGCTGAATTAAATTCAGTTTAAATAAATACTCAAAATGAATTATGTTCAATAAATGTGCAAAATTCAAAATGAAAACTATTTTAATATCATTGAAATGATGTAATTCACGTGGCACATTCAATAGATTTAAAGGAATGCAGTAGATCAACGATTTGATTTTGAAGTTTAATGATCAAAATCTTTGTTCTTTGCTGCAAGAATTGCTCGTTCAATCAACCAATTGTGATTTTTGTGATTAGATGTTCGGGAACATTTTGTTGATGAAGCCGTCTTTCGTTGAGACGAAATTGCAAAAAATCGTCAAAAACGAAATCAATCCGTTCGATTCGTCGACAGGAACACGGCCTATACCGATAGTCAGCAATTGCTTGGAGAAATCTTCGGCAGATGGATCGTTTAAAAATGCAACTCGCATGTTTGTCGTCAGCAGAGGCAAGCGTTTATTTCATCGGCAACGGTCAATCTTGGAATGACTGGTAGTGTTTGGCAGAAATCGCCAGATAGTAAAATCATTGCGCCTGAAAAACATCTTGAGTCACTGCGCAGATCTTTCATAGTTCGGTTGAGTGCTTCCAATGCGCGTTTGTACGCCATTGTGAATTCATCCCAGTTGATGATTTTACTCGCTTCCAAAACTTCGGCCATTGCCGAGTGTTTCGCAATATTGGATGTCGGTTTTTCAGTCGTTTGGAAGTTAAACGGAAATTTCAACGCTGAATGAGTCGTTCGGCATGCTTTTATCAACGTAGCCGCTATTCCAGAAGAAGAAACTGCTACAACAATTTCGGGTCTCGTACGAACAGTGGCCATAATCAATGAAATGAGGAATATCTTCCCAGTTCCACCGGGCGCCAAATAAGCCACCATTTCCATCATCAATTGCATTCATTAACGTATCGTAAACTTCCTTCTATTGTGGGTTCAACAGTGGTACATTCGTTTGAACTGATTGGTTCAATGCATCTCGAAAATATTTACGTTCCAATTCTCGATTGAAAGCGACGTTCATTCCACGATCTGGCGTTGGCATTCCTAACTTGACTAACAAACTGCCGCACATGAGGTAACACATGTCTTCGATCTAAAGCAAAGCCTGGTTTTGTATCTCTTCATTCATCTTGAGATCGGGATTCCCTGAACTGACACGATGTAAATGTCTTCTGACCATTGGCGGATCCAAGGGGGAGGCCATGGGGGCCATGCCCCCCCTGAGAAGAATTTATTTTCCATTTTTCTGATTTACTATTTTTTTTATTTTGAAATGGGCTCTTTAATTGTTAAGTTTACTATATTTTATAGAATATATACTTAATTATGTATTTATCATGTAAAATCATCCATTTTTGCATGCACTATTTGTGTATTATGTTTGTTTTCGAATTAAATGGCCCCCTCCTTGGACGATTTCTGGATCCGCCATTGCTTCTGACATGTCATCCTTGTACCTTGTTCCACAGTTCACATGTATTCGATGGGAAGCATGTCAAAATAATGATAGAAAATTATGTGCGTATCTGACTTGGAGATTCAGAAAGAATTTCTTAAATGCGACCGAGAGCATCAGTAGTCATTCGGGTGATCAGGAACCGCATCGTCTTGCTTTCGACGTCAAAATGTCTTCGATGTAGCGTCGAAGTGTAATAAAATGGCATCTCAGAGTAGACCAACGTTCGTGCAAACATCGTAATATTGTTGTCAAAAAATGTATCATACCTAATTATAAACATAACCTCATTTCAATATTATCCGATTTTCTTTCGTTTTCATTTCATATCATCGATTATACTCTAAATTTAAAATTATTTAAAATTCAATCGTATAAATACAGTGCCATCTAGTGTCATCTACCTGAACCCAGCATAAAACAACATGTCATTATTTGAAGCTGTTCGTAATTTGAAAATCTTGTTCTGTATGAGAATATTATTTTCTTTATAATTCATTTTCCGTGATATTTTTCCGATGTTTTAATGTTTATTCTGCTATTCTCGGCAAAGACGAATTTAATAAATCAAATATCATTGAAATCCGTGCTGCAATTCTCGAGATATACGTGGTGTAAATAACCCCACTTTGTTTTATATATATAGATTGAGGAAAACTAGTGACGCTGGTCACTTAACTTCCATTTTCAATGTAGCCAGAGATAAGGTATATAAAATTAATAATATGCTAGGAAAATAATTTTTGTTAGCATGACAAGCCGTTCATCGCCGATCGCCGATTCATAGCTCAAAACAGTCTTTTTTCTTCTTTCCAGTCTTTTCTTAACCGCTTCAGTACCGCAAGGCCACTGAAGACCACGAATGTAACTTAAAAATATTAAATTATATATATCAGTTTTTAAGAATTTTTTTAATATTCATAAATTCAGTCCTATTTTGTAAAACTATTCAAAAATTATTTAAAAAATGCGGTAGGTATGTGAGTGAATGTTTTTTAGCTTAAAAAATCGCGGTACTGAAAAGGTTAATCTCCAAGCTGATTTTTTACCCATCAGGATACTCAGAAAGTCTTTAAAGCTGATTACCAACGTCGCCAATAGTTTCGTGTCAAGGGCTGTGGAGTCATGTAAAAAAAGACGACTCAGACTCCAAGAATTTTTTCAATAATTTCATTTTAACTTATATACATATATATGTTTCCATCAGATCATCTTTAATCAGTCAAGTATGCAATATCAACACTATTGACTATTGTGGTTTGAATATACATAATTATTGTTTTTTTAATGTTTCGAGCTACTCGTTTTTCACGACTCCGACTCAGGCCAAAAAACCGCGAGTCCGACTCCACAGCCCTTATCGTGTCAAAAAAATATTGAAACAGCGTGTCCTTGATCTATCTGCTGTATGACGTATTATAATATAACAAATATCAGTAGTTTCTTAGCGAAACTATATTTTCATTATTGTAAATATATTTTTGACAGTGAAAATACATTGTAAAATGACTGGATTTACAATTTCACAGTGAAACTATATTTAACAGGTACGTGTACTTGTCATCTGTCACTTTAGTAACCGTACTCACCACAAAAGAAGAAAAATACGTTTAATTGGAAACAAGAGACGATGTAATAAAAGGCCTAATTCGATGTTGACAACATGTAACTGATATTTGTTCAATTTTACAGGAGAGCCAAAAAACTGTATACATACATAAGCATTAAGAAATCAATGAAAATGAAAGACACTTTGGAGTAAAATAATTATTATGTATATTTAAAATAATCTGTTGTCACAATATTAATTTTATATTAACAAGAATGTTTGATAAGAGTTAACAATTTAAATTTTGTTTCTTCTTTTATGATGATACGAGGAAAAAAAATATTCCGATCAATTCAATGTACCTGTATTAAATTCATCCATATAATAATAGAAACAATATACATTTTTTTAAATCCAGTTACGTATTGTATGTTGGATTTTTTTTTACCTTTTTTCAAATAGTAGACATTCTATTCCACTAACATTTATCTGTAAAAAATGAACATGGAACCAGTGGTGTGCTTAAGCAGTGACCTCGTATTATTTTTCAATAAATACTTGCAGTTCAATCAAAATGCACTGTTTTTTAAAAATAGTTAAGTTACTAAGTAATAGATTATTATATTACATTAATCCCTTTTTGACATTTAACAATTTTTAATTTGACCTGGTTACTATTCTAAAATTAAATTAGCTACGAATGCTCAATAAAACTGAAATATAAATATATTATATATAACATGTTTTGGTAAATTTGTCATACTTCATCGTACGGACTATTGCGGCGAAAAACTTCACAAACTGAGCTAAAAACCACTCCACGATTTAAAATTATTATCTGAGATCATGGGAATCGCGTTAAAACCACACATTATTACGAAGAACACTGATAAATTAAGCGAAATACGAAACATTTCGGAGCATTTCGCCTCAGCTTTCCAGAACGGACGCGCGGCGCCGCGTTTGTGAAGTTTTTTGCCGCAATAGTCCGTACGATGAAGTATGACAAATTTACCCATGTTTTAGTTAAAATATGCTTGGATATGATTTCACTTAAACTCCAGTAAAATGTAGTGTTACTTGTAATTCACTTTCGACGTAACACATACAATAAGAATGACGTTTCCACTCATAAAATGACATAAAGTAATTTTTTGGCAATCGTTAGCATATTTGCACGGTAGTTATTGTCGATATTATTGATCAATCTTTTGGCGTAATAAATCAGAAAATATTGCGATTCGATTATTATTTATTCGACTTGAAAAAGTGTCGATTGACAGTTGAAGGTCCTGCGCCAAGTCCATCGCGGCATCTGCTAATTATTGTAATATGAATATTTATTACACAATAATTGATTTTTAATTTGACTTGGCAAATTATGCTGTAGTATAGACATTGGACATTAACTGTCCTAACGGGTTTGCCGGAAATTTTATTTTACAAATTGAAACAACTGATTTTAGTTGTTTTCACAATATTAGTAAATATAAAAATTGATTCCACCACAGAATAGCAAGGTGCTATTCATTCATGTCAGTATTATCAGTGGATCCATCCAGTGACGTTCCTAGGCTATGTGCCGCCCATAGGCAGAGCCCTAAAATAGCACCCATTTTTTTCATTATTTCCTATTATTCAAGGAATACATATAAAATATAGAAGTTCGAATCCTCTCTTACCTACGTACTCAAACAAATGTTTTATCACCTTTTTTGTTTTGCTTTAAGATGATTCATAATATTTGTGTACCTTATTCACAAAGATCCTCATGAATAAATTTGATTCAAAAACCCATAGTATTGTTCAATGATGATGAAAACATAATTATTACCTTCACTACACATATTTAAAAATATCGTAAATCTAAAATGCACTTAAATTATATAAGTGTCGATTTTTATTTGATATTCTGTTTATAAAATACATACATACATTGAGGCATCGTATTTATTATTAACCAAATTCGTGTCAAAAATATTAAGTCATTAAAAAAATCTGTGATCATTTTCCGCTCCCTAGGACTTGCCGCCCCTGGGCAACTGCCTACTCGCCTATGCCCTCGGAACGTCCTTGGATCCATCCCTTCTGTTTGATGTGCAGCATTTTAAAATACTTAGATTCTGTACTCGCTTGATGAAAAGTATTCTTATACTCCAAGCAGTTTATTTGTCTTTTTTTTAATATGAATTACAATCTAAAACATCATTTTTATTGTATTGGTTTACGAATAAAACCAACAAGTTTATAAGGGAAGGGAAACTGACCGTCAGGAGGAGAGTTTGCCTCAATAAATCTTAGATTTAGAGAAAATAGATGATGTTCGTGCGCACGTACAAAATATGTGAAGACGTCAACTGTAACTGTCGGGTGTTGAAGGTTAGAATAAAATGCATTTCTTGTTTTATCGATAATTTCGTGTTTAAAGTTCGCTATACGACAATGAAAGAATATAGATGCATCGAAAAAGCAACCTTTTACTTTCATGCGCAATTTATAACACAATTTTTTTATTTTTGTGTTTATGGAAAACCGCGAAATATGATAAATTATCTTTATTACAAATCGCAGTTGCAGTGCCCTATGTTTAACAATTTTATTCCACATTATTTGTTTTTATGAAACTACGATAGCGGTTTGAACAGCTGAATGTTTGTGCGACGGAATGTATTATAATATATTATCAATTTAAGCTTATGCACGTTCTGTTATTTACGTCGCATGATAAATGGTTGTGCCGATAAGTGCTAACTGCGAATAGTAAAACAAATGATATACCAACCTAATCTAAAAACAAAACAGTGCCTTGGGTACCAAACTACTGCTTATTTAGATGCCGTTTTTTCAAATCATATCAAAGTTATATCAATGCAAACATTTTATATAGAAGCTTCAGGCAAATTTTGTATGCATCTTTTTTATTTTCAATAGTGGGTAGATATAAATAACCTCAATCTATTTTTCGAAACTTAAGAATGTAGAACTTCACGTTGGTTTGGCAGGAGCATGACATCTCCTGCATTGAATTGATTGGCTATTTCGTGCTATTGGCCGCCTGTGTGGTCGAGTGGTCAACGTCGTTGGTTTCGGTAACGGAGGTCGCGGGTTCGAATCCCAGTACAGACAGTTTTATAAATTGATTTTTCAATCGATTTGTGAATTTCTGCTCGAAGGCATGGATGTATGTGATGTCTTGAATCCCCCCCTCCCATCCTATCCGATGAACGGGGCGTATGGGCGACTAGCTAACCACTAGTTCTGTCTTAGCCCTACCCTTCTATTCCTACTTTCTTTGGAAAAAGAGAGGTTGAGCAACTGAGTAACAAGCAATTCTTGTAGAAACACTTCTGTTGAGATAAACTCCATTAGGAGTCCATATGCTCCACATTGAGAGCGTACGTGGTAAAAAAATAAAATTGTGCGAATACCCAATTTCAAAAAATGTTTTTTTCCGTTTTGAGACGTGTTATTTTTGCTGAAATGTTTACCAAATCTCTTATATTGATTGCTGTTAAAATGGATAACCCAATGGGATGGGTGGCCCAATTCTCTTCTCACCGTTACCAACTCGCTTCAAATAAATCCAAACTAAAACGAAAAACAACAGAACAAAACAGCTGATGTAAATTAATTAGAAAAGTTTGTGCACATGCGCGACTCGTGAAAATTTCACGTTAAATAAAAGTTTCAACGATTATTTTTTTAGCATATTAGAATGTCTAATGACGTTATAAAACCCATTAAAATACATGTTTTTGACGATTTGAATGATGTAAATAACATTACATGGCGACATTTTATTTAAATAAATATAAGTTTGAAGAGCTTTTAAACAACGATAAGAATAAAATGTGTTAGAGTAACTTAATCTGTCTCGTAATAAATAAGTATGTGCTCTTGAGACAGTTTCTAAAAATGTTTGTTTTTTTTTATAGAAATGCATATAATAAAAAACGAGAGCGATGTCATTTATTAAATATTATGTCAAGATTACATGGTTTCACATATGTGCGTTGTAGTTTATGGTTACAACCTCCACAAGACCCAGAGTAAATATTATTGTACGACTATAGCTTTATGTCTTGAATTTCTGCTAATATTTGTATGAAAATTCTCCCACATCTAAAGTAAAATCATCATTGAGATTTTAATTTTATTAATGTATTACCTTATATCATTTTAGTTATCTTTGTTAAAATTTCCGAAATTATAATTATGTATCGCAATTATAATTATGTATCGCAAACTCGTATCGCATCGGTCTTAAAATCAATGCGAGTAAAACCAATGTACTCTGAAACAGTGCCTGTCCGGACCCACACTACCCTTTGACGAGCGCCGGTCAAAACATCGAAAGAGTCGACGGTTTCAGGTACCTGGGGGTACACATCACGGGAAATGGCAATCCGTGTAAAAAGCTCGCGATCCGATTAGGGATAGCTGGAGCAACCTTTAACTCAATGCGAAAGTCTGGGACTCACGGCTGTACTCGGTCAGAACCAAGTGCCTCCTGTTCAACACATGTATCTTGACAGTGCTGCTTTACGGTTGCGAATCGTGGCACCTTACGAAAGCGCAGAGTAACCGTATACTGTGTTTCGAAAACAGATGCCTGCGGCGAATGCTTGGATTGAAATGGTCTGACTTTGTCAGGAATACGGAGATTAGAGAGCGGACTAACCAGCCTCTCATTACGTCCAAAATAAAGAAGCGGCGGTGGTCCTGGCTTGGACACGTGTTAAGGATGCCTCAAGAGAGCCTGAACCCTGCCTGTCTCTTCTTCCAACCGGATGGATACCAGCGTCGTGGAAGGCCACTGATGACCATTCTCAGGATGTACTCAGCGGAGTTGCGGGACGCTGGGATGACATGGGAGGAAGCAAAAAGACTGCCTGGAGATAGAGAGTCATGGAGGAACTTCGTGGTGACCATATGCTCCGTATAGGGAGCGGATATGGAATAATAATAATAATAATAAAAAAAGTTTGTAATTACCATTAGTCACCACTTTAACTTTATTACTCTTTGATAATCTTTGTAATTACATGGTACTTTGAGGTGCTTTTTTACCATGTCCGCTCTCAATGTGGAACATATGGACTCCTAATGGAGCTTATCTCAACAGAAGTGTTTCTACGAGAACTGCTTGTTACTCAACCTCTCTTTTTCCAAAGAGAGTAGGAGTGGAAGGATAGGGCTAGCGCAGGACTAGTGGGTAGCTAATCGCTCTTGATACGCCCCGTTTTTAGAATAGGATGGGTGGGAGAGGGGAATCCAAGACATCACATACGCCTTCTAACTGAAATTCATAAATCGATTGAAAAATCAATTTATAAAACTGTCCGTACTGGGATTCGAACCCGTGGCCTCCGTAACCGAAGCCAACGACGTTGACCAATCGACCACACAGTGTTAAACATTGTTATTTGTGTTAGTTTAGAGTCACTTATTCATAATTTCTACTGTAATTTGTAAATTATTTTCAATGCCAATTGTTTATTACACCTTTTTATTTCAATTTGTTTTTGTATAAATAGCCCTGTTAAATTTCATTTCTTATCAGTTGAAAATGCCCGCTATGAGCGAAACCGGTACTGAAATTGGTAAATAAAAGTGGTAACAATTACAAAGGAATTTTGTGTTTATCTTAATATAATGCCTTTCTACCAAGTGTTGACAGTAAACACCCTGAATGTGACTAAAGTAAAAGTAAATGTTTACATTTGTATTAATACAGAGGTTTCCAACCTCTATGTTACTGCGCCCCCTTTGGAGAAAAACATATCTTCGCGCCTCCCCATCCTTTATATCATATAGTGATAAAGACACGTTTTCAAGGGAAAATAAATATTTTGGACTGTTCGCGCCTCCGTTTGCAAAAATGGGAGGTGTGCCATGTTGGAAATCGTTGCATTAATATGTACAAAACACCAATCATATATTTACGCAGGAGGAGAAGAATATTTAGTAATGTCGTTCATTATGAATACATTTTTTTTACCATCTCCGCTCCCACTGTGGAGCATTATGACTCCTAATGGAGTTTATCTCAACATAAGTGTTTTACGAGAACTGCTTGTTTCTCAGTTTCGCAACCTCTTTTATTTTTTCAAAGAGAGTAAGTATATAAAGATTAGCTATTCGCTCTCGCCACCTCCTGTTTTAAGTATAGGATGAGTGGAAGGAAGGAATTCAAGACATTACATACATCCATGTCCAGCGGTAGGCTGCCAATACGCTAACAATGGGCTCGCTTAATCTCGAAGCAATTTTCAGTGTTTTGAGGAAGGAGTGACTTTTCGGATCGCTCCTATGAAATGATATGCAATACTAAAATAAGCAATCGATTGTTTCTTAATACACTTTGATATGTAACAATATGCAATTTACCGTAAACTTATCGATGTAAATCGCGTAAAATGTACTATTTTGTATACTAAAGATGTCGAAGATGATATATAAATTAGAAATTGCAGTTATATACGTATTTGATCTGAGAATATTGTTTTCTTCTAGTTTAACAAAGGGCTCGCTGACCTTAGTAAAATTCAACAAGGGGCTCGCGCGAGCCCCTCCGATCCCCCTCCAGCCCACCTCTGTCCATATATTCGAACAGAAATTCATAAATCGATTGAAAAATCAATTTATTCTACAATCTTACGATTTTAATAGTGTACTCCGACACTAAAGTATTAACACATTGGCGACGGTGTGCACAAATTTGTGCGTTTCAGAAATGTTCTGTTGTGACGGTGTGCACAAATTTATGCGTTTGATTTCCATATATAAAAACGCATGTCAAACACCTTATTTCTTGACATATTTACTTTAATGTGTGATTGGAAAATGTCGCCAAAGGCAAAACTTCGATTATCGAGTCTTTGTTGGTTCAATAACACGATTAAATATGTAAATGAAAACGATGCTAGAATCGTCATTCTTAGGTAGCGCAGTACCTAACAATATTCTCCGCGTCAAGCTATTTTTTTGCAGTTAAACCGTTAAAAAGTTTTGCTTGTTAAACCGTGTTACATATACTAACGAGCTTTATTGTGTAATCGTATATGAAGTTTATTTTACTCTATTATACTAAATAATTTGTGAACTTTTGCCATTTGTTTTTGAGACAATAGAGATTTTTAAACCGTATTTGTGTCATATTGTAATGTGTATTTGAATTTATTTACTATTTAGATTTTTGCAAGCAAGTTTGCGATTTGTTTTTACGGTCTTTGTGATTAGTTTTTGGGACTATGAATGGTCTTGTGAACGAGTATGTGACGCGATAAAAATGCATTATTTAACTGACGATGACATCATTGAAAAGAACCGAAAATAATAAAAATTTGACACGCGTAATTAAAGTAAATGCCCATAACCATGCGAACCAATAAATTATGACACTTAATAGTTTGATTTTTACGGCATCCAGAAAATCTCAAACTGTGTAACATTTGTTTGCATTGACGTATTATGTGCTTTTTTAACGAAATCATTTTTCAAAATACATAAGATTAAAACTATATATTAACAACACTGTCACTTTTACTTATAAATTACGCAATAAATCAATTAAATTTTCATGTATGGCATGTATGACGCATTCACCCATCGTCTTGCAAGCCAAACCAATATTTAGCAAGTTACAATAAAAAACGTTTAAAATTTATTTTTGCCGATGAGTTTAACTTGGCGAACACAAAAAAAATGATTAGCATAGCAAAAATAAGTAAAAAACGACACTTTCTTTTCGATTTTTCATAGACAAAAAATATTTTTAAAGAAAAAAATGCAAAAATTGAAATATTTTTTTAAATTACCTCTTTAATCACATTACTTATACAACACAAACATTTTTTAAAAATTTTAAACTCTGAATGCAATAAAACAAGAGCAGAAAATATATCGCGATCACAGAAACGAGAATGTGTTGTCTTCGACCAACACAAATGTACTAAAATTTATTTAAATAATATTACAAAATATAAAACGAACAGCAGTATGTTTTTTAAGTCTAATAAAAGTAAAAGTCAACTCGTAAAATATTTTAATTTTAAGTATTCTTAAGCAAAACATATCTTATTTCAAAAGTCATTTTCAATCATAAATAATAAAGTAAATCGACACAAAAAAATACACATACGCAACAAACCCTCTTGAGTAGCATAAAAAAAACAAAAACTCGAAATAAATTAGTTTTGCCTTAACGGATACTGATTACTAGCCCACGTGTGTAAACCCGCGCTAGCGTGGGGCCGGGATTTAACGGATAACGACCATTTCCGCGTTAGTGCGGGGCCGGGGTCTTGAGTGTTAAGAATAGGCTGCCATTGTTCAGATGGTTCTACTAATCACTTCACTTTCTTAAACTAATCTCGTAGATGTTGTGGCTTGAAGCCCGATCTCAGAGTGCACCATGCTCAGAATGGGACACCTGCTAGGATTTTTTAAAATGTTCAAAAATATATTCTCCAAATATTAATTGTATCAAAAAAAATGGTTATGGGTCACCAAGTCTAAGATGTTTATAATAAAAAGTTTTACTGTATATTATGAAAATAGTTAAATCACATCGTCTAAATATATTTTTTCCATTATATATTATTTTATTTATTTAAAAAAAAGTTCGTTTTGTTGATACGCACCTCACAGTTTGAAGTTTACTGACGTAATTGAGGTCGATTGCTTAGTGCGGAGCTCTTCTCTAAACTCCCTTTGTCTCGATTATTTATCACCCGCCGCAAGTCAGTTTTTTTTTAAAAATATAGCCGTAAGCAATGTGTTAAGAGCTGCGTAATTTTCTACCGTAATTATTTACCTATGCGACTACCGTAATATGCGCCATTCATTTTTCTCGTAAGAGATCTCTAATGAGAACGAAATGGTCATGATATTATTAGTATAATTTCTTACTTATGTTAGCCTGTTAAAACAGATGTAAATTACACTAAATGACTTACTACGTCATTGCTTACAGCAATCTCAGAACTATTGCAAGTTGAGCTGTCAAAACTTGAAATGTCAAATACTTATGTGGATTCAGATAGTAAATTTATTGATTTTTGGGTGATGGTGGATTCGGAGTAGGTTGCTAGGTGTCCCGGATTGGCTGGGATTGTGCCGGAATTAGAATCGCTGTCCCGGGATACGGGACACGGGAGATCTCTAATGGGAACGAAATGGTCATGATATTATTAGTATAATTTCTTACTTATGTTAGCCTGTTAAAACAGATGTAAATTACACTAAATGACTTACTACGTCATTGCTTACAGCAATCTCAGAACTATTGCAAGTTGAGCTGTCAAAACCTGAAATGTCAAATACTTATGTGGATTCAGATAGTGAATTTATTGATTTTTGGGTGATGGTGGATTCGGAGTAGGTTGCTAGGTGTCCCGGATTGGCTGGGATTGTGCCGGAATTAGAATCGCTGTCCCGTATCCCGGAGGAGTACTAGGGATTCTGTGTCGAGACGTCCCGGGAATTTTAAGGTTTTTTTGCTGTCCTAAGTCCCGAGACTTTGTTGTTAAATGTCCCGGGACTTAAGACAGCCAAATTGTACATTTTAATTTTGAAAAAACCATTCTAACAAAATAAAATTGGATGCAAGCAATCGCTAATTTGAACTAAAAAGTTAATTTTGACTTAAAATAAATTTACATTGGTGTCTATCCTCAAGGTCAGTTTTGAAAAAAATGCATTATATTCAGGCTAAGGATTAAAGGTCAGGGTTTTTACAAAATTAAGTATGGATATAAAAAAGGGATCTTATAAAAGAAACAGCTGTTTGGATTTATAATTGTAGAAGTTTCAAATAACATATATTTATGTATTGTTATACGAAACAACCATTTTTGATGGGTAGAGACATGCAGAAATACAAAAAAAACTTAGACACGTGTTCGCTTTACTACTTTTGCAGCATGGGATAATCGCACAGAATTCCAAGAAATAAAGAAACCGATAGTTATTTCTATAAAATGATGTTATAAATCAAAGCAGCTTATAAATGTTTTATTACCAACGGTTCTGCTGGGATTAATTGATTTTCGAAAAGAATACACCAAAGATTATGACAAATGCTCCAAAACAATATATTTGAAATACGGAAATAATTTACTACAACGTCTTTTCTCCGTAGAAAAAGATATCGAGATATCTGAAGAAAATTTCATTATTATTTTTAAAAGCATATTTTGATAAGCAAAAATAAAATATTAACTTTTGTGTAAATAATGCATACTATGTATGATTTGAGGTTGTGATTTTATTATTGAATTATTTTATATTTTCATTATTAATAAATAAATGTGTTCAAAAGATATATTTTTTTTTAATTAACGCATACTTTCGTCGCCCTTTTAAAGTACGCATGAAAAAAAATATACGTTTAACTGCGTAAAAAACGCTCAAAAAAAAATAGTTTAATTGAAACAAAATATTAAAAAACGTTTGGGAGAAAGATATCTCCATTTATGTTATTAGAAGTTTGTTTAAATCAATTCGTAATCGTATAAAAAATATAACTGTAGCAAAAACAAATTAAGAAAATATTATAATTAAATGTTTATACCTGATGTTGTTTTATTTACAAATGTTTTTCACTATTGTACAAAGTTACCAATGTCTCAATAGGACAAAAAATGTATAAAAGCTGTATTGTGATTTGTGAAGTAACGGTCATAATTTTACCCAATTCATTGTTATTTTTTCAATACATATACCGTTATCATCCCTTTTTAGTACATACATAAAAATATTTAATTAAAATTAATTTATAATTTTATTGAAGGGGAAATAAAAGTCCCAAGTCCCGGGAAGTCCCGGGACTTTGAAAAACCCGAGACTTCAGAATCCCTAATGAGTACTAAATTGTCCAGGAGATTTAGAGAAACCTATTTAACTTCGATTCGAATTAGGATTCGAAAGTCTCGGAAGAGCTAAAAAAAAACGAGTCACGGCCCAAAATCATAAAAAAGCGTTTTTTGTGAATCCAGTAAAATTTTTTAAGTGTCTTTTTCTTTTCAGGAATAAACAGGAATGGTGAGCGGCGACTCCTTGTTGTTTCTCAAATGAAATGGATCTCTAAGATTAGGCTTCATTGAGAAACTATTTCCTTGTAGTTTATAATACAACCGAAATCAGAAAACGAACAAATGTGATACGTCTTTTTTTGGCTTATGAGTAGGGAATCTAATCCCGGGATCCCGTCCATTTTTCGATACATTTCAATCCCGGGATTAGAATATATAATCCAGAAATTTCGGGATTGGTTTACCTATCAAACAGAAACGTGTTGGTTTTCAAGTTGAACGGATGTTCACGCACATAATAAACAAAGCTCATTTTTAATCCTTTGCGATAACAATTACCGCTAAAGAAAAAGTACAGTAACCTCCCGGTTAAGTACGCATATTGATTCAAAGGGTATTGTGCGTACTTAACCGGTAGGTGCGTACTTACGTATTTTAAGGCCCGCCCCCTTTCCTTTCTGCACCTCTTCCACTTACATTAAAAATATGGTGCAATAAGGTATAAACATTGCGCAATCATGTCAGTATGCGATTGATTCCTTTACGGCTACCACTGGTTACTTCTTGTCTGCACATAATTATCATCGTTAACGCAAGTGAATCGTCTCAAAGTAAGTTTACACATGTCATACATACCTATGTATTACGTTTCATTATAAATCTTTATCTTTATTAATTGGAAAATCATTTTTTTTAGATGAAACGTCTAAATGAAGCAGAACGAAATGAAAATATTTTTAAGCTCAGTATGAAAAAAGCTTAAAGCAAACGATCTCTGGCAAGAAATTATGGTGTTACTGAAGGTGCTATCAGAAAAATTTGGTTAAACAAAGATAATATACAAAGCCATTCAGCTCTGATGTCTGAAAATACTAAAAAGAAAACATTTTGCTCTTCAGTCGGTCATCACCCAGAACTTGAAGACAAGTTGTTTCTATGGATAGAAGGGATGCGAAGAGTTCCGCTTCCAGTTCCACCCATATTGTTAATTGCAAAAGCCAAATCTATTGCAGCTGATATGTCCATTGAATCATTCAAGGCATCTTGGCAGTGGTTGAAAAAATTTCGTCAAAGAAAAGGGATACAATCAATGATGTTACACGGAGAAGGTGCAGAAGTTGAAAAAGAAAATCCTGAACTGCTACAAGCTTTGTCAGAATTGTACGAAAAGATTTCTAAATATGAACCGGAAAATGTCTACAATATGGATGAAACTGGACTGTTTTTTCGACTTCTACCGCGGTATTCTCTGCTTTTACCAAACGAAAACGTTAACACGACTCGTGGAAAAAAGAAAACAAAAGATAGAATTTCTTTGACGGTATGTGCTAATGCAACAGGCACGCACAAAATCCCTTGCACAATTATTGGTAAACCAAAACGTTCAGCATGCATCAAAAATCGAGAATGGCCGGTTAAATATTTTAATCAATCAAGAGCTTGGATGGATGTGGCAACCTGTTGGAAGTGGTTTAATGAAGTTTTTTTTATCCCGAAATCAAAAAGAGAACAGGAAGGCCAGTTCTTTTGCTTATGGACAATGCACCAGGACATTTTGAGGCATTTAAACGAGATAATGTGGAGGTTGCATTTTTCCCACCTAATTGCACAAGCTGGAAACAGCCATGTGATATGGAAATTATTGCAGCCCTGAAAAAGCGATATAAATATTTGTATCTCAAAGAAGTCCTTAACTATTATGAAATGGATGATGGTTTAAAAAGCATCAAAGCAGTTCAAGGAAAACAGCTTTCAAGGGGTACAGCTGGTGTTGCATATGGAAATGCAGCACAATTAGATGCTGCCAATTTTGTTAAGGAGGCATGGGACGCCATCTCAGCAGAGACAATCGCAAACTCTTTTGCCAAAACAGAGATAATGACCCTTACACCCGTTCCTGTTGAGAGTTCTGAGAACGAATGGATCAATGAAATCATTTCAATGTTCGCAAAAGTAAGCATTGAAATTGAAGTCAACGATGCTATAAACTTCGAAAGAATTTACGAGGAAAACACTGAAGAATATGTTCAGGAAATTCTCAAAGATGTGGACGATGTTTTGGAAGATGTGAAAGAAGTACCGGATGAAAGCCACTTATTTGACAATTCCGATCTGGAAAACAACGAATGTCTAGTCAAGTTTGAAGGCTTTGACAAATTGTGTGAAATGGCAATAAATATAGAAAATCAGCTTTTATGCCCAGTTGTTAAAAATGCAGCAGGAGCTGATTACAACGATCTTCTATGCTCTTTTGAAAACTTTCAAAAAAAAATAATAAAAATAGCATCAATTTCAAAAAAATCAAACAATGTGCAGTTGACACTTTACGATATGTTTGTACCTAAATAAAAATGTAAATTTGTTTTTTTCTCTTTGTATAATAGTTAATTGTTATCTTAACTGATTTCCATTTTATAAAATAATTGTGTTCAGTTTTCTTTAATTTTTTGCATAATAAATATTGATCCAAGTTTTTTGCCATTTTTCATGCGTACTTAACCGGGAGGCTACTGTAATTTGAAACTAAGCATACTTTAGTATATTATATTTGAATGCATTTGAAGATAACAAAAATGATATTTATATAGTTTCACATTGCAATATTTTTTCTTATCAATATCTTAATTTTTATTTTTTATTTTCAATATCTATATATCAATAGTCGATAATGTCCGTCTGTCCGTCTTTCCGTCTGTCGGTCCCGTTTTCGATGACGTCAAGAAAGACGGTCCCCTCCCCCTCCCCAAGCCCCGCTGTCGCCATTTTTTTATTCATACTAAAGACACATTTTTTCAATATACTTACTTATATATATTTGTGTAGAGATTTGAAGAAGCACATTTATGTTGTCGAAAATCGCTGAAAAAAAATTCCGCGTCCCAGGCTCGAACACAGAACTCTAGATTATCAGTCGAGCTCTCTATCAACTGAGCTAACGTCACAATTATCGGCGGCGATAAAAATAGAAAATATATATTAAATTTCGTTTGAAATTAAGTTTGCTAACAACTATTTTTCGTAGTAGCAGAAATTTTGTAAATTATTTAATATTATGAAGTATATTTCTGCTACTACGAAAAATGATTGTTAGCAAACTTAAACATTATTCCAAAAATTTTATAATTTACGAAATTTCTGCTACTACGAAAAATAGTTGTTAGCAAACTTGAACATTATTCCAAAAATTCAATAATTTACAATTTAAATACTGCAGGGCTGTCGATATATGCCCCGAATTCGATTTATGCTACTACGAAAAATGATTGTTAGCAAACTTAAACATTATTCCAAAAATTAAATAATTGACAATTTAAATACTGCAGGGCTGTCGATATATTCTCCGAGGTCGATTTCTGCTACTACGAAAAATGATTGTTAGCAAACCTAAACATTATTCCAAAAATTAAATAATTGACAATTTAAATACTGCAGGGCTGTCGATATATTCTCCGAGGTCGATTTCTGCTAGTACGAAAAATGATTGTTAGCAAACTTAAACATTATTTCAAAAATTAAATAATTTACAATTTAAATACTACAGGGCAGGGCTGTCGATATAAGCCCCGAGATATATTTATTTTATTTTTAGAATTTCTGGCTTATTCAATAAATATGTTATTAATTTTCTGACTACTTTTGAGGTCAACGGGCTTACAGCTAGTGTTTATTTATTTCCTCAAACTGCAGCCTGCATGGGGTGAGACCGCGTCGTGTGGCATGGCGTGTTAGTTGTTTTTATTACAACGATATTTATAAATGACGTCTTGTATGCTAGACATCGTGTAGGTAGGGTATTTAAGAGGAGCAGTCATGCGTTTTAATATTCATTATTATCATTATAAATTGAGTCAGTAGCTTATTTTCAATGTAATGTTTATTTGCACCAACGTTCGCACTTTATCGATTTTCCAGTTTGTTTACATTAAACAATCATTATTGATTGCAGGGGCTTCCTAACTTTCAATTAGTATGTCGATCGATCACAATCTATAATCAAATTCGTGAGTTGTGTTATTTTTGTCTGTTAACATTGTATGACACGTAGGCCTCTTTAACGATAGCATGAATTTCCAACATTTTCGTTTTGTCACCCTTTTTCGTGTCGGCCAACAATTCTAATAGAGCAAAGTAGGTGATAATATTATATTCAAATTGACAAGTTATCTTATACACATTTAATGCTATGTTTGGATTTGTATCTGGGAAACCAACTTTCAACTTTATCCGATGCTGAATGTTTGTGTTAAGTCAACTTCATGCCAGCCTCAGCATTATTGCATTTGTTTTGTGTTTAAATTTCAGTTGATAATGCTCGTGAGGAGCGAAACCGGTCCTGATCAAATAAATTTTTAAGTGGAAAAAGTACTAAAAATCTTTTATTATTTTTATTACTTTATCATATATAATGTGTAGTAAAGACGAATCGAATCCATCTATATGTCCGAATTTACCACCACATGAGAGATTTTAAGAATCGTATTAGAGTTCAAAAGAAATCTTGGGCTTTAAGCATATCTTTATTTAGTCGGAACTAGGGCATCCAATCCTCGACTCTTTTTTTGATCCGAAAATTCTGGCTAAAAGTGTGAAATTAACAGATTCTATTATTATTCTGAACTCTGAGACATTTTTTTAAGCTTTATCCTTCAAAAAAGTGTGTTTCAGAGAATCGCTTTAGTTATTTGATCGGGATCCCTAATCCCGAGATTGGACGTCCTAGTTGGTACCAGAGTAACTATTTTTGTAAGCTTTTCCAAAGATTTGTTTTTCGGTTGTTCGATTTGTGTTGTATACAACCGATTTAATAATACGTAATTAATTACTGCTCTGAATTTAATGCTGATCGCAATATTTTTTGTTATTATTAACTTCGCTATTGAATAATCATATCAATCAATGCATCGAATAAAAAATATATCCTCATATGAGTTTTCCCTACTGAATTCTCTTTCTTAAACTTTGTTTATTTATAAGCGTTGCCGATGTTGCCTTGAGAAATGCAATACACACACACATTCACGAAGTTGCGGTTGACACAGAAGAGGACATTGTTAGATTTGCACTAAAATTTATCGGTATATTTTTTAGGTATTGTGATGAAATGCGACATTATAATGTTTACATTATTATTATTCGACATTTCAATTATTGTGGTAATTCATTATAATTATAAAACCGCTAAACGGCATAAGCTATTGAGTTTATACTGCATATTTTTATTTAATCAATTTTATTTTCAGCTATGCGTAGAACTTACTTAAAATCTTGTTCTTAAATTTGAATCGTTTTTATCGATATCTTAAGTTATCTGTCGCCGTCTTGTGATAAATATGCCAACTTTAATATTGTTGTCAATTTGATTTGGCATCTCTTTTGCCAGCCATATATTGTACGACTATATACATATTCAAAGGACATTTACGTTGCACTAGTACTAACGGTGAAACCTATTTTATATTTATATACCGCGCTAAACGATCAAAAGTGTCCAATCAATGGCTTGTATCAAATATTGAATAGCAATCTTTACAATGAAACATTTGATTTTAGTTTAAGATTTCGACTGAAGGTGCTTGGTGGAATTTCAATATTAAATTTGAATCGTCAGTTCATCCGTTCACTTGAACGCCTGAAGATGTCGAAAGGCGAAACCCGGGTCGTTAGTGACAAAACTTGTGTGAATGTACATAATTTGAACGATTCAAATTGAATTTGATTTTAGATTTTGGGATTTGTGGTTTCCTTCCTTTTTAAGGATAGTTAACTTTTTTCTACCCATGTCCGCTCTTAATGTGGAGCATATGACTTCCTAATGGAGCTGTCTACAAGAATTGCTTGTTACTCAGTTGCTCAACCTCTTTTTTTCGAAGACCGAAGACCTTTCGATGACTTAATGGAGGTATCTCAACAGAACTTTTTCTACGAGAACTGTTTGTTACTCAGTCGCTCAACCTCTCTTTTTCCAACGAGAGAACTAGGGATATAGGGATAAGGCTAGGACAGGACTAGTGGTTAACCAATCGCTCTCGCTTCACCTAGTTATTGAAGGATCGGAAAAGTGGGAAGGAATTTTTAGATATCACAAATACCCATGCCTTCTAACAGAAATCGAAAAATGGTGTTCGTACTGGGAATCGAACTCGTGAGATTCGGCACGGAAGCTAACCGGTGCGCTATAGGACCCGACAGGACATGACCAATGCTACCTCAAGACAAGAAGTTAGATGCGCGAAAATTTCAAAGACTGCGCGGACCGATCAAATATTTATTGAATAACTGTCTCGTGTTGCGCGTCAACCCGTAATGAGTGCGCGGGGGCTTCCTAACTACTGCGCGGCCGCGCGCGCGCGCAGCTTAGAGGGGACGTTGGGCAGGACTATGTGTGCTATAATGAGTTTGCGATATATTCGGTGGTCGTATCGTTAAATTCATTCAGTAAAATGCATGTACAAATATCAAATCCATATTTTATTGTAGTGATATTCTTCTGCAGTCGCATATTGGGTGCATCAAACCGAGTGTATTTTTAACTGCGTTCTGTGTCTTTGGAGTGAGTGGCGGGTGTGGTGACCCACCCACTCGGCCAGTGCCCTCTCGTTCGCCAGCCTTTGCGAATCAACATGGTCGCCATCTATCAGATGTTTTTGAGATTACAGTCGACGGGAATCGGGAAGCTGTTAACAATCATGAAAATTTGTTATTTAATCGCTAATGATAAAATTCTTTAACCAATTGTCTCTTTGTCTAATCACTTGTGTTCTCGTTAGAGAACTCAGTCGCGAAATTTATATTTATCCATTGTAACTACCGACAGCAGAAATCAAAATATAAACGAATTATTGTTTCTTTCCACTGATTTAAGGGTATTTAATTTAAGTATTATATATCAAAGGCAATGGAAACTAAAGCAAAATGTTGTACAGGCGGACCTCTACTTTCGCACATTCTTAGAAAATTCTTTCTTTTTAGATTTATTGACGATAATACAAAAATGTTTTGTTTCGGTAAGTAACGGCTGGTTTGCCAAATTAAAATCGAGGTATTATTATTATTTACATGATATTAAGCTCATTGGAGAATCGGCTGATGCGGATAGAGATGCTAGAAAAGACTTTATTTCCTCATTATCCAAAATTATTGAAGATGGAGAATATTCCCATAGTCAAATAATGAATGTGAGGAAGAAGAACCAGAAAAAATCATCAAGACTCAAACAATAAAAAATATGAACAAAGCTTTTATGCATCTCGATACATTTTAAAATATTATGAAATAATTTTATCCCAATGGAGAACGCATATCTCAAGTGCGTAAGGCGATCCATAAAAGCACTGCATGTTACAGAACTCTATGAAGAAGAGAAAAAAAGAGTAAAATACAACTAACTCTTGACAAGTTTATTAAAACACATCATTTTTATCAAATACATAAGTAAACTTTGATAAATAAAAAATTTAAAGGACAATTTTTGATGTTTTTTTACATTCCTCTACTTTCGAACATTCGACATTCGCACACATTTTCGGGAACCAATTGTGTGCGAAACTGGAGGTCCGCCTGGATATCTAAAAAGTGTAACTGAGATGAAACGTTACGCGTACTCATTTATAAATAGATTTTCAATAATCCAACCAAAAGATTTCAATGTTGAGTGTTACCTAGTTACCAAAAAGGCGTAGCTTATTCTACGGCGTAGCGCTTACATTATTGTGTTACATTTGAATCGATATATTTTTTGAGGTGGAAAAAAATGATATTTTACACAATGACGATGTAAACCATTTATAAGCTTTCAATTGACGTCACAACCCGAAAGCGAAACCCGTATTTCTCGTGAAAAAAAAATTAACGTTTAAAATTATCTATAGAAAGACGCTGTGTTGTGCGTGGGGTTGATCACCATACGGTTCGATTTGATACTTTTTATTAACTGATTAACTACAACCCTTTTAAATTAAATACGCGATTGCTTTGGGCATCAAAATATTAATTATAGGGTATCTACCAAAAGCAGGCGTGGGAAACATGCGGCCTTTTGGCTACTCCGGTGCGGTCCTCTGGCCAATTCTGTACAATTTTGTAAATTTAAGATTTTGGATTTGAAAATTCCTGGAAAACCTAAAAAAACGGTGCTACTCTGCTAATTTGGGCAAATCCGTAAATTCTTGGGATTTTCGATGTCAAAATCCTTGGAAGACCTAAAAAAAGGTCCTACACTGGTAATTTTAGGAAATCCGCAAATATCTGGGCTTTATATATTGGCATGAAATTGTTTCCGGCCAAAGTTCCCTAGTCAATGTTTACTGCGGCCTTATGTCGAATCATAAAAATGAATGCGGCCTTTAGAGGAGAAAAGGTCTCCACCCCTGACCAAAAGTGTTAATTTAATGTATACTACCTGTGAAAGTATATAACAACTTGCATGTGATATGATATGAATATTATTACATATCAAAGTACGTACAGTTGGATAAATTGTGTTTTCGATCGATTTATGTATTTTTGTTCGAAGGTATCTGATTCTTAATACGGTTCATTTCAAGAGAGAATTGCTTACCACGAATCCTGTCCTAGTGTAATCCTTACTCTCTTCGAAAAAAGAGAGGTTGATCAACTGGATAACAAGTAGCTTTGTTGGCGAACATGGTTTAAAAAAAAGTCTTCCGATTATATTTTGAATAGAACAGCCGAGAAATGATATTTTCTTTGTGAAGCGTTGTGGTCAAACATCCTGTTGTATAACATCCATCAACCGCATTGTCTTCTGCGGTTTAATAACGATGATAAAAAGTAAAATGTCTCAGAAATCGTTATTACTTATTTACTGGTAGTAGGTAGTTCGATGCACTTATTTTTATGGTCTTATCCTCATGACGAAGCATATTAAGCAATCTTCACTTTGACTTCTATATTTTCACATCCTTCTAAAAAAATTCTCGTGTTGTCACGACATTCACTGTTTTTCTATATCAAACATGTTTATCCAGCCTCCTGGAACGTGAACTGCCAACTCTTTTGGGGGTCTGCCATATGATGAGAAATCTGTAATATACCTACGCGTGAGGTTTTCGCAGCGTCCATTTTGTTTATATTATAATGCAATTAACCTTCGTCTGTTATATCCGACGTCGTGTCCACCCATCTAAAGACTAGTTACGACTTAGTTTGAGATAAGCTTCATTGGGAGTCCATACGCTGCGAATTGGGAGGGGACATGATTCAAAAATATGTCAATCAATCCAGTTGAATCCATTTGATCATCGATGACCTTACCAAACCGACATTCGACCACCCCAATGGATACATTTGTAAACGTAGCCTATTTTTTGTCTACTCTCTGTTCACTCTTTCTTATCGAATATTGATATGCTTTGAATATCGATCATTTTGTGCAGATTGGTATGTAGAATTACTCAGTTCAAGTTCATCCGTGCACTTGAAAGCCTGAGGATGCCGAAAAGCAAAACCCGGGTCGTTAGTGACAAAATCTGTGCGAATGTACATAATTTGAACGATTAAAATTTAGAATTAGTCATTTAAATTAACTCTAACCCCCTGTTTTCATGAAGTGCAAGAATATAAGTCATATAAAACAATATTCTACTACCTAATGATTGTTGCATACATAAATGATATTTCATACACCAAATAATATGTTTTTGCTATGAAATTAATGGCGTATGTGAAATATATGTGTTCATACGTCGTCTCTTTAAGAGATACTAAAAATAAATTAATCAATACTCCACTTCAGATATAGCATGTATGTAAAAAAAAAGGAAAACTTGAAATCTTGTTATTGAGATTCTGTGAAGGTCGACCTCTGCTAAGTTTCTTAATACATATTATATTTTTATAGAACCGAATATATCCAATCCGGGAGACTAAAAACCACTCCATCTAAGTAACGGGCGCGTTCTATTTTTGTGCCAAGTAATTTCTTTGGAGAATATACTTTGTATATTTATCCTGTACATACCCACCCTCTGATAAAGTAATATTGTTGCGAATGACATGTGTCAACTTATATCATGTTACTTGCGTTGTACAAGTTATTTAAATTTCAGATTGACATCTTTATATCAGGGCTGTGGAGTCGTAGCCTAAAAAACAACTGGCGACTCCGATTCCTTCTTTTTTTAAATAATTCAAATAAGAAAAGTAATGCATTAGTATACGCTCATTATTTTTTTTATTCGATTTTAGAATAATACGGTCCACTAAAACAGTGCTTCCTAATCTAGGGTTCGCGAACCCCTGGGGTGGGGGTCCGTAGGTTTTTTGCGGGGGTCCGTGAAAATTTTCATTCTTTCACATTATTTGTGATAAAATATGAACATGTGAAATAAAATAAAATAGGGGGTCCGCAGATTATCGTTTTCAAATTTAGGGGTATGTGAAATGAAAAAGGTTGGCACTAAAATATAACGAATACTATATTTTTACACGAATTATATGTTCTAATCAGGGCTGTAGAATCGATGTCAGAAAAATATTACGACTCGCTCATTTAAAAAAAAAATGTTTATTCAAACCACAATAGTCCATAGTATTCTCACTAGATCACTTTTAGGGTGTTCACTGTCAATACTTGGTGGAAAGGCATTATATTAGTAAAAACACAATATTCCTTTGTACTTCATTCCACTTTATTTAATATGTCAGGACCGGTATTTAATATATCAGTTGACGATGCTCGTAATGAGCGAAACCGGTCCTGACATATTAAATAAAGTGGAATGAAGTACAAAGGAATATTGTGTTTTTACTAATTCTCACTAGATGCTAGTATGACTAAAGATGATCTGATGGTATACATATGTAAATATAAGTTAAAATTAAATTATTGAAAAAAATGTTTCGGAGTCGTAGTCGTCTTTTTTAAGACGACTCCACAGCCCTGGTTCCACAAATATAGTTTGAAAATATTTATACCTTGAGAACCTTTCTATATTTCGAAAGCTACAAAAATATATATTTAAAATCTTCCACTTATTTAATAACATAAGGCATAGCCACTGAACGTACGTGTGAAAGTTTAAAATAATAACCATAAGATTACTGACCCAATGTATTATTTTTCGAAATAAACGGTTTGATCGGCAAAATCGAACGGATCCCTCGAATGATCTATAATAAAAGACAATATAAATATTTACAATACGATTCCTGTTAATATTAAATATTTTTTTAAAAACATCAATACGTAACGCGAGAATTTCCCGGGACTTTATATCTCGTACTCCGGGACATAAAAAAGCCGAGACTTAAAAATCCCTAGCTGTGATAGATGTTTCATATTATGTGATTTTTATGATGCTCAAATTTAATTTTATTTGATTCAACTGCGGTCTCCGCTCAGAAATGATGTTAAATCAATTATGTATTACACATTGCACCACATGCAAACTTCCATTGAGTGATAAACATCTGTTGAACTGTTCTAGAGTATGTCAGTGCAATGATCTTATTATCAGCCGGGAGGTGGCACACTCAAAATAGAATCTCTTTACTTTATATCGAATGCGACTTAGAAAATTATTATTTATTTCTCTTAGATAAAAATAGATATTGGCAAAAGAAATACTCTTACATATCACGTTCGATTCATGTATTAAAATGTCTTTATTTAAAAAAATATTCCAGCGGTTCTATTCCCGCGGGCACACTCATTTTGGACGGAATAGCAAAGCATTAATGCAAGGGTGTCCAACCTTTTTTCCCTGGGATCGACTTTTCAATCTTAAGTTTTCTCGCGATCGACTTTTAACATGATTCTCATAAGAAATTTTATTTAGGGTTTTTTCCCTTCTTCAAACTTAGAAATGTTTATTTAAATGCGAAATACATATTATTAAATATGTATGTGCTTACAAAATAATTCAATTTTTGTATATTTAATATATAAATTTTCGAAATTCACGTAAGCTTTCGGGATCGACCAAATTTTGCTTTAGGATCGACCGGTCGATCGCGATCTACCGGTTGGACACCCATGCATTAATGTATTCCATAAAACACTTAGAAGGCTGTGTAGAGTGTAAAATATGTATTAAAAAATTTTACAACTAGAATATACTTCCGAGGAAGTCAATTCCACCTGTCTGAGGTTTGGCTGTTTCCCCCGGGGGTATTCAGGAAACAATAGTCAGGCTGCAGAGCAGACTTAAAGTAAACGCGAATAAAACCAATGTTTAATTAATATTTCAGTGTGTATTGCTGTATTTTCTTTGTTTATTTGTTTATTTGAAATAGCTCTCAGTACCCGTGTTTTAAAATAGTGAAAGAAATCAGCAAACATGTTATATTATCTACTTTTCTTGATTGTATATGTTGACCTCAATAAAGTCACATTAAAACATATTGCTTACATACGACCAAGAGCAATAATCTTATTGTGTTACAATGACGTTAATTATAAATACATTGGACAGGCGGACACAGGCGATAGTTTAATAGTGGTAGAAGTTTTTTTTTTTTTAAATATCTATCTTTAATCGTAATACATTCAACAACCTCTTAGGGAGGGGTCTGAGCAACCATACTCACTATATATTTATTATGTCGTACTCTTTGGTAAATCATAAATATCTATATTCTATTTTCTAGCGATCTGATAAGACTGAGATTAAGTCCCAGTAGAGTCAATGTGAAATTAAGATTTTTTCAATTTAAATTTGAGATTTTGTATCATAATTTATTTTAAAATATCTGGCTCTTTGGCTATTAGTAGCTATGCAGCCATTTTTTTAGTTAATTAAATCTTTGGTTTATGGTTAAATTTATTAATTGAATTCATTTCGACCGTGGAAAGGAAAAACGATAAAACCCACAGTTTTTTCAAAACAGCTTTTTTCGATAATCACAGCATACAATTTGATACACGCTATATCGAAAAGATGTTAGCTGGAAATGCTGAATAAGTATCTTAATTTAGGTTTTTAACTTTGAAAAAAGAAGGGCGTGGGAAAATTGCAATCATGAAAAAATACTTTTTTGGTCCAAAATCATCAAAAACAGTTTTTTGTATCTCTTGTAAAATTTGTAAAGTGTTGGCTTCATCCTTTTTCGATAAGTCTACCAAAATGGCCGAGCAAGCCACATTTACTTCTTCTTTCTTTCTATTCTGTATCTTACTTATTCCACAATTGTGCATGGTTGAAAGATCGGTCCCGTGCAACTCTGTATCGGGCCAAGTATATTATATATTTTTTTATCGTTATTGCTTTATGGAAGGTGGCTACATACACAATGGTTGGTGGTGGGTCAACGTGTCAACTAAATGTTTGAAAGTATTTTTTTATGCCTAAGTCACAATAGCTTTGTATGTACACTATTAGGCTCAATGCTCTTTAGCGTGTTAGCTGCTCCTCTATACAGCAATTACTCAACCAATCATGGTGTACGCTACTCCAATATGAGCTTATACTCACCACAAACATATAAAGACTCCAGATTGTTAAAAAAAAAACTCTGTGACAGATATGTAACGCCCCGTGGTACGTGCATAATTCGCTGCTTCACACAGACTTGAAAATACCTACCATCCGCGAGTTCGTTCGTGAAATATCTCAAAAGTTTCACAGCGAGGTAGGAAAACATTATAACCCAACGATCTCTTATCTAATGCCTAAGAATTATTTAAATCGAGAGCAGTTCTGCTCGACGACCCACCATAGATTTTATTTTTCGTCTAAAATTACTAAAACATCTAAAAACGACCCTTAGCACCATAAAAATGACTTTGTACAGAAATATCGGCTTGAATTCATACATTTTGATTACTTTTTTGGCTATTTAAATGCTTCTCCTTCCACGATCAAATAAATGTCTCTTTTAGACCAACCTAGTACGCGGCCGAGAGAGTGAACTCAGACGAATTCAAGAAAAAATCTGAACGCGACGCACGGGATTTGGCAGAGTGATCTGACGAGTGATTTAAAGTGAGCGAGTAGATAGAAACCGTTTTTATTTTACACGCCTTTGCTCACATTTCTGACGTGTCAGAACAGGCGTTTGACGAGTGTAGTTGAGTCTAGCAAAACTCGCGTAAAAAATAATTCTATCGCTAAAAATATTATATGCCCGGCCGAAGACGCTCGTACTCGGTGATCTAAGAGAGGCCGTCATCCGTTTTCAACGTTCATCGTGCAATAACGTTTTATGATTAAACAAATAACGTACGTGCTTTTGAAGAAAATAATTCGACGACGGATGATTGACCAGTGCGTCGATGCAAATGGCGCACTAGCAGATCATTATCCAAATATATTTAATTTTCATACCAAAAGCTCTTTGATATAATACATCAATCAACATCCACACACCCTCTTAATATACAAATAAATATTCAGTTTATATTATAAATCAATATACGCACCGCTGCGAGTTCGCAATTTAAACAAGCTCTCGTGGCATTTGTATTGTCGATGAAATTGTTTGTCATAAAATATTGTGGTTTAAAACAGATTGTATGTACTCATTTTTGATTCCATTACAATCGCAAATGTTTGTTTACACTTATTTAATTAGTATTGTAATATTAATTAACACGTATAAGTAGTCTAATTAATTAATACTTAGATGTAATTATTGCCACAACGATGATCACAATTTTATTTGGAATACAATATTGTAAAAAAAAATGCAAATGATCACGACATGGTTTGATACAGGTACTCGTCTACGCTGTATTCAGGATTTCTCAAACTATGTTCCGCGGAACACTGGTGTTCCGTAGAACTTAAATAGGTGTTCCGCGAAAATGTAGAATGGTAATCAACGCTGCAACACATTTAAACATCTTCTACTCCATATTTAAAATCGAGTGATGATGAATCTCCATTGATGTTAAAAAGCTCAAATATCTAGGTACAGGTGGAGATTATGAATCACTAAGAACTTTATTTACGTGATGTTATTTCGATATTTTTTTTCAATATTTTTACTATTATAAATTACCGACCTAAAAAATAAGCAGTGTTCCGGTAACATTTCCAGATTTGGGAAGTGTTCCATCGCACAATAAGTTTGGGAAACCCTGCTTTATATAATGCTCATTTACACCAATCGAGTACACCGCCGAGCCTTCTCGGCCGAGTAACATTGTTTGTCGGAAAATCGTCTTCACGCATATAAGCTTTGTAAGCGAGTTCCATCATGAATAGCCGTAAAATTAAAAAAAAAACTTTTCAGGAATATGTCAATCGAGTTATCCCTACGACGAATGATGAGTTGAAGACCCGAAAGAAGCATATCTTTACAGTAATATATATTGTGAAGAGACTATTATTTTCTAAACACAAATTAACAGATGTTGTGTAATCAGTGTTGTCAATGAACTCTCCTCTTGACACTTACTAGTCGAACGACTGTTCAAACACTTCCGAGTACGTGCGTGGATACAGTACTACAGGTGGTGAGGGTGACCCAGCGGTGGGCTGCCAATATCTTAACAAGGGGCTCGGTAAATGTTATCCATTTTTTTATCCATGTCCGCTCCCAATATCGAGCATATGGCCTCCTAATGAAGGTATCTCAACAAAAGTTATTTTTCTACGAAAACTGCTTGTTACTTAGTCACTCAACCTCTCTTTTTCAAAGAGAGTAGTAGGGATAAAATGATAAGGATAAGACAGGACTAGTGATTAACTAATAGTAGCGCCTAGTTGAATTAAAGGATCGCAAGAGTGGGAGGCAATCTTAAAACATCACAAACACCCATGCCTTCGAGCAGAAAATAGATAAATCGATCGACAACTAATTTTCAAATTTAACCATCTACAGAAATTGCAGTTATGTGATGATTTGATCTAAGAAGAATGATTTTCTTATCTTAACAAGGGGCTCGCCGGACGCACCGAAATTTAACAAGGGGCTCGCGCGCGCCCCCCCCCCGCGAGCCCCCTCCAGCCCATCCCTGGGGTGACCCCTCAACTCAGAAAATAGAAACGGTTTCTAGTATTCACTCGTCTTAGTATTATACTTTGCGCTTAGATTCTTTAGTATTCATTCGAGTTCGCTCTCTCGGCAGGTGTAAATCAGACATAAATCATTGTAATATTACAAGCGTTTCTCGCTAATGAGGTAAAACAGAGTATAATTATGTGCGGAGATTATAATATTGTGACGTCTATAAACACTCTTGACACGAAATTTCGTGTGTTCCCCGCGAATTCCGGTATCTGAATTGGTTATTTAATCTTTTTAAATTAGCTAAGGTATTTTTTGTTTTTAATATGATAATATACTTTTGCATAATAAATGGCATGTGCAATTTTTTTTTTCATTAAATATGCATAATATCGCCCTTACACTTAATATATTAAATTTGTTTTCCTTCGTAGTATTTTTCCTCCCCTGCCTGTTATCGATAGTTTTTTTTAGATCAAAATAAAAATATTGATTCGTTAGTCAGGCAACTCCAAAAAACATATTTTGAGATAAATGAAAAAGCATATCCAAATAGTCAGCAATAATTTAAGTATTATTCATGTGTCCAAGGATTATACGTATTTTTAACAGGTTTTAGGTTCTTAGGTCGAGATCAGTAGAAGGATATTAGGAAATATTCGCGTCATGACCCAGACAATACCAACATTATGTTTAATTCTGTAGAAATTTATCGAAATTAGCATTGTTTTAGTGTGACTTAATTATCTGGTTACTGGCCCGATAAAGCACAAATTGTTACACATAATTTGTATATTTAACTTCAATTTGGTTTTTTCGAAGTTGTCTGAATAATGAAATGGAAGATCGATATCTGCACTGTAATCATAATTGTTTTTTTTTTAAATTACAGCTTATTGCCATTGACTGTTGAGGTAGATATTTTTAAATTATTCGAGGTCAACTTCAGAAGAAAATATACAAATACAGTCGGCCCTCGACATTCGCACACAATTATAATTGGTTCCTTAAAAATGTTTGCGAATGTTGAACGTTCGAAAGCTGAGAGATGTAAAAAAAACATTTATCCATCAATATACATATTTAATGAGACGTGTTTAAGTGCTTTCATGTGTTTTCTTCATAAACTAGTCGAGAGCTGAATACCACCTTTTTTTTTTCCTCGATAAAGAGTTCTATAACATGCTGTGTCTTTCTTGAGATATATGTATGTTTTGTATTGGGATCGCATTATTCCATGATAATTTAAAACATGTCAAGATGCATGAAGGCTTCATTCATATTTTTGACGATTTTATCAGCTTCTTTCTCAATTTCATTGTTGCTCAATTAAATATTCATTTGTGAGAAGTAATGAATGAGATTCAATCTACTCATTAACATCTTCGTCGATGTCCAAAATTAGTTCATTAATTAGGCCAACTATTTCATACGTGATAGTTTCCGGAGTTTCTTCAAAGTTTATAAAATTACTTATCATTTGTGAAAATAATTGTTTCTAAGAATCTTTCATTGATGACTCTTTTGCCCCACGCGCTTTCAATATTGTTTATTGCGTTGCATATACATATTATAGTTCTTCAAAAAATCGCTCGGTGTAGGCCTGTCGTGGGGAACCTGCGACCTTTTGACTTGATCGGCCAATTCTGATAATTTTTGTAAATTCCTGATTTTGGATTCGAAAATTTTTGGAAGAGCTAAAAAAAAGCTCCCGCGCTGGTAATTTGGGCAAATCCGTAAATTCTTGGAATTTTTGATGTCGAAATCCTTGGAAGACCTAAAAAAAAAGATCCTAAGCTGGTAAGTAATTTTGGGAAATCCGCAAATATCTGGGGCTTAGAAATTGACATGAAGTTGTTTCCGGCCAAAGATTCCCTACTCAATTCCCTGTGGATGTTTTCTGCGGCCTTATGTTGAATCAGATAAATGAATGTTGCCTTTATATATGAAACGGTTCCCCACCCCTGGTGTAGACTCATCTTCCCTAGTTGACTTGATTCATTATTTTCTTCATCTTATATCGTTTAATTGTAGCTATTACTGTTTGGTCCATGGGCTGTATGAAGCAGGTAGTATTAGGAGGAAGAAACACAAACTTTTTTTTTTTTACCATGTCCGCTCCCAATACGGAGCATATGGACTCCTAATGGAGTTTATCTCAACAGAAATGTTTCTACGAGAACTGCTTGTTACTCAGTTGCTCAACCTCTCTTTTTCCAAAGAGAGTAGGAATAGAAGAAAAGGGGTAGGACAGGACTAGTGGTTAGCTAATCGCTCTCGATACGCCCCGTTTATTTACGGGTATAAATTCTGCAGATATTTTGGGTGTCCTGGAGCATTCATTGTCTAGAATTAAATAATGCATTGAAGCGAACAATTTTTGTATTATCGAAAAAATCTTTAAAATAATTGTTTTTTTTTATAAATGTGCGAAAGAAGATGTACATATTAAATTTACCGACGACTTAATTTTGACCTTGCCATGATTAAGAAGCCAAAAATCTTCTGATCGCTTGAAATTGAGCTCATATCGATATACTGCAGTGGCTAGCAGGTTATAAACGGGTTTTATTGTAAATAAATATTATATTGCAAATATCACAAAGCAGGTAACATGTCAATGCATAACAACTGTTAATTCGTAAGTATACATATTATATTCATATTAATCCTTGCATCTTTTGGGCAAAAAAAAATATTATTCGTACCTACAGTTAGTGTAAAATGCTATTGATAAACCTAATATTTTTTACAATTAAATGGCAAAAGTACTTACGCATTATTCAATATTGGCATCTCCAGTGATTAAGATATTCGATTGTTTCGATGATAATGTGAAATTTTATATCATGCCGCCAGCCGATATCAAATTTCAAATAATGAATAACTTCTTCATTCAGAATAGTTCAGAACAAAAATTCTCCCGGCTGTCCGAATTGGAAATGAGGGGTCACTGACTGTTTGGTCTTACAGCAACAAAATTAATATATTGAGACTTCCGGTCATATCGGAAATTGATACACAAGTGACCTCTGCTATATAAAATAAATAGCGGTTGAAGGTTGTTCCTTATGGTTCATTAATGTCATTTTTTTGTTGTTTTGAAATGTAGCAGCTAATTTATGTATACATAAAAAACAGAAGATAACGGTATTATTAATTAACATAAGTTATTAAGAAATTTGGTGTTTTTTGTTTTGAATTTGCATGAACTCAAAAGTGTTACGATTCTTTGAATTATTTATGCTGGCGGATCTTCGTGCAAGAAGTAATTAAATTGAAAAAAATAATATCAATTGGGTTTGTTTACTTTAAGCTCAAAATTGACACGACTATAAAAAGAGATTTTTGGACGACATTTAATTGATGATAATACGTTTTAAACTGACGAAATTGTCGTGATAACGGAACCATAACTTGGTGAAAATATCAACCCATCTCAAAATACACAAAATTGAAAAAGTTACCGTTAATATGACCACAAAACAATTTTATTGTATTGAAGACAGGTCAAATATAAAATTATACAATACATCATAGGAATATCATGCTATCAAATCACTTCAGCAATCAACTTTCTACCACCAATTTCCCGTGTACCCTCCACCCCCCGCCCATACCAATGCGACCACTACCCAAAAGCATTACTAACGCGCCAACGATTAAACGAAAACGTACTAAAATCTAAGTCAGTAAATTTTTGGAGTACTATATAAGCCTAGCCCTACTTCAAGTACGTAGTTCGTACGTACACTTTTACATGCTTGTTCGTCAGTTTCGTATTCTTCTTGGAAATTCATTTTGAATCAGATTATGTTATTACATCATAAAATCTCGTCAGTTGGTACGATATGATGAAAACCTGAAAAGTTTTCGTAAGACTGATAACCTTTTGCGTCATCTTACGCGTATTGATATTTATGATGCTGCTATGGTTATAATTTACAACTGATTTACTATTGTGTGAAGTCGCGGTGCACTTTTTGTCATAAGAAAAAATGGCGGTGCACCAAAATCAAACTGGTAGAAAACAAAGAAAAATATGCGGACATCAACTCTATTACAAATTTAACAGTTATACAACAAAAAATAATTTTAAAAAAGATAAACATATGCATAGTACATAATATATGGAAAAACTGAACTAAAGTTACCCTTAATAAAATTGAGGTTATTTGATGTGAAAATCAATTAATGTGACATCTGTGCTTGTCGGCTTTTGCTGATTTCAGAAATATTAGGTTGAATATTTGATATAGCTACAATGCTAGCTAAGTGTTTCTCGTTTTGTATTGTTCATGTTAGTTATTGTTGAGAAACCGACCTCACACAAATATGATATGGAAAACTGTAACAAGATTTTCAGTGTCCTCATGTAGAGAGTTGGGTATTCGTATTAGACAAAAATCCAAAATTCCTCCATAGTTTCTTCAGGAAATTTAATTTTTAGATTACGATCTGTTCACAAGGTGACCAATTCTTCTACTAAAATTTAAAAAAAAGTATAAACATTAACAACTTGATGTATCAATCGTAGCAAATATATGTCGTATCCAGTCATAATTTTCTATATTTAAAGAAGGAAAGTAAGTAATATGCAATATTTTCTTCCAATAAAGCTAAATGTTCTGTTTTAGCGAAAATTATTCCCTCGGCAATGTTTTCGTTAAGTGAAAGAAGTTTTTAGTCTTTACCATTTTTTTCCACTGGTATATAAATAATCTTACTATAAAAATCGTTTCCATATTGATTTCTGTCACCATCGTTTGTGTATTCGACTTGTAAACGACAAATCATCTCAATATCAGCAATCGTTAATAAAGTTATGCACATTCTTTTATACATGTAAACCTATAACATTATGTATTTTAAACTATTCTCGTTAAACATTTGATTTTTTTCTTTGTTTCAGGTAAGATTCCCGAATTCTGTTCTGTTATTACAAGAATGTGCACTGCTTCAATATGTATGGTTGGTTTTCTTTGATTTAGTATTGAATTCTTATGAATGAAACTAGTGTAGTTGTCGTTGTTCGCCACAGAGAATATTAACCGTGTTAAAGTGAGACACAACCAGAGCCTGCACACAGGCGCAGCACTAAGATTTTAGTACTGTCTACTCATTTAGTTATAGTTTTGTGAGGTCTCGCACACAGTCGAAGAAATCCTCGAGCCGACCCTGGTGACAGTAGCCGTTGCACATACTGTTTCCAGCAATGCTTATAAAACTGAATTTGATTAAAAAATATTTAAAAACAATCCTTCCTTGAAATTGTATTTTTCAATTATTTATTTTCATTCTAGTTATTATTTCACCAATCAATACGATGAATAGGGTAATTTTCGAATATATTCGATTTACTAATACTGTATGTACTTACCTAGAGGAACAGCGTTTTTATCCTATA
>CM062829.1:28092839-28371668 GCA_031772345.1 Himalopsyche anomala
TATATCAGTATTTCATTTCATTATCTCGATAAAGAATTGAGAAATTCTTACCTGATTTGATGTAATCTTACAAAAAACACTCCTTATTTAAAAAAAATAGTTTAATTGTTTTTAATGAGTTCGGACCCTTAATATTTGTTTAGTGTTAGTAGCATGCAGTGGTGCCACTTTTGACTATAGCGATTTGTGTAAACAAGCTGTTAAAACAGGAGTCGGAGTCGTCAGTTTTTCCGACTCCACATGCTATTTACATTATTACATAGCTGAGAGACCGCGCGTGGAAACCCAAACATTTTTTTACAGACTTCTCCGCTTTTAGTTTAGATACGTTGTTTGTACTTACAGCAGAAAAAAAGTAATAATTGTAAGCACACAAAGGTATTGTAAACTTATACTTAGAGCAGCGATTTCCAACCTGGGAGGCGCGTCTCTCTGGGGAGGCGTGGACTATTGCAAAATATTTATTTACCCTTTAAAACGTGTCTATTAAGTACTATATGAAATAAAAGATGGGGAGGCGCGAATATATTTTATTCTTCAAAGGGAGGCGCGGTAACATAGAGGTTAGAAACCACTGACTTAGAGTTCAATTAGCAACTTATTGTTCACGGTGCTAAGGTTTCCCGCTAAACGGATTATCTGACAGGCGTCAACGTATATTCTTCTATTGCACTCGTAATGGCACGCTACGTGTAACATATACTACGTGGATGGGGTCCTCTGCCTGTTATATTATTTAATTAATGCCTCGAAAACGTGCATTTTCTTGCGGGACTTCCTCGCGTGATCGACGAACGAAACCCTCCCGCAGCGGTCGCTTATCGGTGGAAACACGTGGACTGCAAACGTGAAAAAAATATTAGGCAGCAGCTGTTTCCATTGTATGTGTTAACGGTAGACTCCCACCGAGCAGATCACGTTGCTATTAAAGACTCCAATTACTCGACGTCTCAACTACCCGAGTATCGAGTACTTAGTAAAATTTTAAAATACTCGAGTATACTCGAGTAGTTTAAGATGTACCAAAAAATATATATTATTATTTCAAATTTGTGTATATAAATAGATGATACATAAATAAATAATCTTATTTAATTTCATTAATACATTTATTTCAATTTATAAAAAATATATTTAAAAAATAAAAAAGAATTCAACGTCTCTCGACGGTATAAATTCTCGCATAGACAGTAAAGCTGGATCAAATAAATTTTATGTGGAAAAAGTACTAAAAATCTTTTATTATTTTTATTTTAATGCCATTCCACCAAGTATTGACAGTGAACCTTAAAAGTGATATTAATTTGACTGTCATAAATATCCGTGTAACCAATAAGATATGTTTTTTTTCTACTTTGAAATTTAAATAACAATTTGTTTATATAATATAAAATGCGTTCACTACAATGTCATGTTAAATGCTATCACAAATTAAGCCCTTCAAAATAATACATGCTGATTCACTATATTTTTATTTAACTCTCGTTAAGTGAAGGTAATTTTGAATATTATAATATGTTTATCAAGTCGAATATACCTGCGAGGAAATTTAATGTAATATTGTTGAGAAGACTTTGTAAGATCGGATTGTACACTGCAGCATTAACGATATTTTGCGGCAACACCGAAATTTACAAAACGACGTTAAAATTGTATAAAACTTGACCTAGTTACCGTGTAACTGCTCCAGTCTGCGAGCGGTCAAGTTCGTGGGACAACGATAAGATAACTGTTTTGTATAGTTTTCTCACAGAACTACTCCGTCATTTTTTTAAGAACTTCATACTTATTCTCTTCGTGTATGGAAATTGAGCTCTTCGTAATAATATGCAATTTTATCAACGGTACACGCGCGAAATGCATTTAAAAAATTGGTATGCTGACAAGAAACAATTTCTGTATTTATAAAATAGCTGTACATTGTATGAAAATGTATGCTTGATATATTGTACATATCATTAAAATTTTGGCTTAAATCTCAATACCGCTGACAATTCGAGAAGTGAACGCCTGCAATCAGTATTCGTAAGTGATTTTCTTATTTTTCTCCCTATTCAAAACCTTCAACAAACAGAATCAGATCTGAGGTAATAATTCAGAAGAAATGAAGAAAATTAATAAAAAATAGTGTACGCCCTAAAAAAGTCGGGAAACAGAGAGCTGTCTCCGTATGATCCACGTAGTTTCAGTAAGTACGCGGTTGGAGAAAATCTTCTTATAGTGTACGGATATAAGGATAGTGTTGGAAAGGGATGGCTGACAAGCTGAGCGCTCTCTACGCCCTTCTTTCATGTTGGGATATAGGGTGAATACAAATCCATAAATTACGTATAAAAAAGGCAGATTAAGCACATGGGAGGCCCCAGGCGCAACTAATTTTGGAGGCCCTGTTTTTTAGATAACATAAGAACTCGCCTCATTTGCTTATAGGGTAATTCGCCACTGCGCACGGAAAAGGTTTTAGATAGGTATCTCAACAGTGTATTGAGTTAAATTATATTTTTATTTGATACAGACGACTGCCAACTAATACACTTGAAGCAATAATTATTGTAAAGTTTTAAGCATAGATACCAATTTTCTCTGCAGTCTATTTATTTTGAAAATAAATACGTTGGTACACAATCGGATGCTTTTATCATAAATAGATTAAAAATAAATAAGTACAAAAACATTTCGAGTTTTTCCACGCCGAATGGGCGGACGGAAAATACTTAGCAATAGTTTTTTTTTAATTCAATTTGTTTTTTTTTTTGTATCAGACGTGTGGTTGAATCTTGGCATTGAAGCGTACCTTGCTTTGTAGTTGTTTTTTTTTAAATTTATATTATAAGTCAAAATAAAATGTACACGTTTTGTTAAATGACAAAAAGTTTTTAAAAAATCGCTTAACTTCAAAAACTCAAAAGGAACTTCGTAAATAGGATATGGTTGATTAATCAGTTTTTAAATAAAACAATCAATAATTAAAAACTCACCGATTAACTGATGAATGCAATTTTTTTTATTTAAATTTCATCGTACATTTATTTTGTATTCAGACTTAATAACACGTTGAAGTTTATGTGACAAATTATTAGGAATATATCTTTAAAAATATGTAATACACACGAACACTTTTTTTTACACGTATCTACGTTCTTATAAAAATATTTATTGTAATTAAGAACAAAAATAGTTTTCATCGCTTCTTGATTATATACGCGGACTTTTATACAGGACATAAATCGCTTTCAACGCTAAAAAAATTGACACATCTAATATTTTAGGATCTAATAAAGCCTTTTGTTTATTATTATTGTCATGTGTTTCTGAATTTCTTGTTATACAGAAATCCGTTATCCATTTCTGAGATTTTTTTTGTTTTTGGGAATTGTGTTAGAACAAATAATTTGTGCAAAAATTATAGTATTCGTTCTTTTTAGTGGACCCGTGCTATTTCAAAATCGTGTAAAAAATAGTTGAGTGTATGTATGTATGTATTTAATATTTCCACTAAATATATTATTACTGTTTTATTTAACGTTTAATCTTTAATTTTAAAAAAAATATCACTGACAGGTGCCTCCAATCATTTGAGTGAATTATCAAAATCAATCGCATTTACATAATCAAAAAGAATACAAAAATATGCGCTATAATTTATTTCTCATAGCCAATAAATATTATAAATATAACACTTGGATGAATTTTATTAAACTGAACAATGTAAATATTTGAATTGATTTAGTACTAAATCTTTTAACACGTAAAACAAGTTTTAAACCTAATTAAAATAGGTATTTTACTAGCTGTGGTATTTTTTTTATTATTCAAGTGTCGCAACAGCATACTATTAAGGAAACGGTGACATTTAAACTGCCTAATAATCAGCCTCAGCGCAAAAACCGCGATGAGCAAACCGGTCCTGATCTTAACTCTCGCGGCTCGGAGACTAGACAAATACTTCTCTGCCGATGGGGGTCGTTTAGAGACCCCAGTGGTTTCCTCATTATTGGCCTTATTCTTATGAATTTCAAAAAAAAAATAGTCTAAGGGCTTTAAAATATCTCTCTGCATCATTCCTCATACATTTATTTTTATAAAAATCCGTGGTTTTTTTAATAAATAATCATATTTTAAGTTGCGCGTAAAAATACGTCATTTCAGTGCAAATATTAATTTGCTACTGGCGCGTTCAGCGGCGTTCAGCCTAGTTATCTTACGAACGATCGCTGATAAGCGGGCGCTTATCTCTTATCTTATCGTATTTATATAATCTACAAAAGGTCCAAAAAACTATGATATAAGAATACCTTAATTATAGACATTGTATCACCCATATTAAAATAGATATTTAAGAAAATGTGGGTATTGGGGTCGCATTTCTTGAGCTTAGAACCGGAAAAGTTAATAAATAAAGGTGGGATTAGAAAAATGATTCTTAATGAATTACCTCACCTGAAGTTTTTCTATGATAACTTGTTTTTATTAAAGGCTTAAGGATAGAAGGTTGAGAATAGTAATAGTTGAGTAGTCTGCTAATCACTCTTACTGTGTTCGTCATTAGGATCGGATTGGTGAGAAGGAATTTAGACATCCTCTGTTTTCTCCATCAAAAAATAATTTTGTTAATGTGTCCGTATTCCGTACTGTGTACTCGAAGATCGATTTGACCATTCAACTTTACAATAAATAACTAAAAGTAATGATTTGGGGTTTTAAGCCTAAATAGTTGTTTAAAATATCAGAATATAAAATATTATTTGAACTGTTGATAAACGATTACAACTTCGGCAAACTGCTATTTTCCGATACAATTTTTCAGCATCCGGGTTTCCTGGATTGATCACTTACAAAGAAAAAAAGTGAAAGTTTACGAAAAAAGTGACGTTGGAAAGATCTTATTCTCAAGTCGAAGTCCTTCTTTTAAGCTCCATTATACAATTAATTGACCCATTAAATGATCGGCAGTCGAAAACAAAGGGGGGGGGGTATTAACGTTTTCTGCGGCCTTATGTTGAATCAGATGAATGATTGTGGCATTCAGAAATGAAAAGGTTCCCCACCCCTGGTTTAAACTCTATAAGTAGTGTAACAAACATGGTTTGTTATTAAACTGAATACAATGCATTATTACTGTCAAATATTTTTTCACAAATGGCCTGTTGTTCCTACCAAGAAGTACGCGGATCAGTCTGATATATTTTTTCATTATTTGTTCTTATATGACGTTTTTGCGACGTCGATTCAAATATTACCGTCATTATTACTAATTAGCATATCGTTTTATCTATGTATAATAATTATATACACTACGGTGCTGTGTTAAATGGCCGTGCGTATCCTTGGGTGGGCACTAGAAACCGTTGAACACTAGTACTGTTTTTTTTTTTTAAATATAAATAATTGTGTTTAAATACTTCCTTCTTACTTATTTGATAAAATAATCACCGAGCACGCGGTTAGGTGCCAACAGTAATAGATAGCCAGGTATATAATAAAATGCCATATCTATTCGACTGTCAGTCCCAAATGGTTTCAACCAAGGTTGCTGGTTAATTTTTGTTAGATATTGATTAGCGATTAGGTTTATGCACTGTTTAACTTACTGACAAAAAATGTTTATTTAACATTATTGGATCTGTTTAAATCGATGATAATAAATCTTGAGCAGTACTATATTATTGAATTACTTATTTATTTAAAACAATTGACACCTTGTTTTATTAGTCTATTGCTGATTAAATGGTAAAAAAACTAACAATTTTAATCAAGAATCTCATTATTTTCTTAAACTACTCTCCATCTTTCAATTATTTTTTTAATGCCAGTTTCATAAAATACGTTTTGAACTTCTAGAATTGATAAACGTATCAATGTCGTGTATGGAAAAATGTTGTTGGTATCTTAACATATCGAATGTGTAAAGGAAAAAGAACGTAACCCACAAAACAGACTTTTTTCGATATTCACAATGTATCCAACTTGATACACGTTCTATCAAAATGATGGAAGCTGCAAATGCCGAATTAGTATCTAAATTTAGCTTTTAAGATTGAAAATGGGCTTATGAAAATTGAAACCAAGACAAAAGACTGAAAAAAAGATTTTTCTTAGACAATTTCTTTAATTAATATTAGATTATGTACAGTTTAGAAGTCTCCGTGCACTTCAAAGTTGTGTATAGTTCATAATTTTCATATGGCCCAAAATCATCAAAACACGTTTTTGTGCCTCCTGTAAAATTTGATATGTGTGGGTTGCGTTCTTTTCCCTTTCCACAGTCGATATCTGGAGATGATTAGTGAGGAATCTCCACTGATTTTTCTGTCGTCTTTTTCGAAACGTGTGGGCGAGCATTATTCTCTTGTAAAATTGCCTCTTTTCGATTTACAACGACAGGTCTGTTGACACCTTTCCCTTTTTTAAAAATGTCAGTTCTGATGAAGGAGGAATTTTGTATAACGTACTATTAATCTTGGATCTCATTCTATGGTAGCCTTGATATCCTCACCATTAAATCTTACAGGTTCACCTGACATAGAACGAAATTTTTTGTACTAAATTTGGAACATTCTTATTTTAATAGCATCCCTGCCTCTGACATTAAAAATATTTTCAAATACTGTTGTTTCATTATGTAGCGTTATAGGAAAAACTGCACAGAATATAATAAAAATATAAATAGAAATATGCAATCAAAGATTTTTAGCCCTTTTTCTACCCCCACCCAACCGTCAAACGAGAATCAAAATCTAGCAGACATTTGAACACTTAAAATTAATATCGACATATTGATGCAGCGGTCACCAAATTAAGGCACGCGGGGCTGGATCCGGCTCTCCAAATATTTCAATCCAGCCACTGATTTTTAATATACATATAAACATTTTACATATAAGAAATATTTGTTTTTTTTTTAATTTTAATATAATCTATTAAGAACATGTTTCGTCCGGCCCCTCAACGTTTTTGATAAAACAATCCGGCTCGTTTCTCGAAAAGTTTGGTGACCCCTGCTTTAATTAATTGAAATGTTTCCCAACATTATTAAAGATAAACTCACTCACAATATCTTTAATTGACGGTTATAAAATGAAGTAATATGTTATACAATATTATTGAGGTTAACGCATATTCGCAATATTTTTTAAATGAAAACCTTGATCTGACATCCTAAGCATCGCCAGCGAAGCATGGCGCTCACAATGTCACACATTACCATAGTATTATCATTAAGCCCATATTATGATTATTTAATATCACATGAAAAACAATTTTTGATTTCACGCTTTGTAAAATACTTGGGCTCAATTGCACTAACACCTGGCTGTAAATTTATTGCCACACTAGTATCTGAAAATCAATCAGCCGTCGCAAATAATTTACATCTCAAACAGTCGTGTACTGCTAAGTTAAAAAGTACCGGGGCGATGCTTGACCTTGACCCCCCACCCGCCCCTCTAATTTCTTCTTTTCCAAATGAATGAGAATTAAAAAATTCTAACTCTTAATAATGGTGAGTCGTTTCATTACCTCAATATTTTTTTATCCGTCTCTGTACAAAATCAGATAAGCTACATCATTTGTCGGATAAGTTTTTCTAAGTCTTACGTAATCGCATTGTAATAATTGAGAAATAGGGTCAATCATGCAGTTCGATGATACTAGACAAAAAACGTTTTGTCTAACAAAACCAATGGCCATCAACATTGTCGACTTCAGCACCTCACATTATTGAAGTGTTTGATCTTGTGGTGTATTTTATTGTTTCTTTGACCAGAACAATTGATCATTTTAGACTTTTCTTTTAATGTTTCTCAGCTTCTGACAATAATTAAACACTCAATTTTTTTCGGTTCTTTAAGATGTATCATGTTTTCAATATTATTAATTGATCAGTGTACATCAATCGGTGGAATAACAAAGTTATTAAATAGATTTAACGAAATGTCATTGATGACATAGTCATTGTAAGCATAATATCCTAGAGAAGTTAGCCGAGTGGTCCTTAAGTAATGGGAAGCGGTATCTATCTACTCACTCATATTTACTGTAATTGTAATAATTAATTGAATGATTTATTTTTGTCAAAAAGATGTTGTTTTTAGACGTGAACACTGCTTTGTTGGTTTTTGAACGATTCCAAACATAGTTATGACTTTTACAGTTGTGTTTTATTATTTTTAAGTGTAGTAAGCTTACATTTTTTAAAATGTAGTAATTAAAATCTAAAATCTTACGCGATAATATTTTATTAAAAAAATTCGAATAAATTTATTCTTACTATTTATTCCGTGAAATATACAATTATATAATATTTAATAAACGTTTGTTTGGTGACGATAGAATAAACTCTATAGTGTTCATCTTGTCATAAGAAAGTTCTTAAATAGTTTTTGATATCCTCCCGGTTGCATAAGTAAACAATTGATAACGCAAATCTTTTCTTTTGAATCTCCATACCTTCTTATGAATAATATTATATGCAGGCAATTCAAATTAATCACGTAGTCTTATTTGCTTCACCTTAATTGAGTAGCTTTATTTTATTGGGGGACGCTTTTTTAAGCAGGCGTCTTGTTACATTATAATTGAGAAACACCGGTTAATTGGCAGCCATTGTGTCACGGACAGTTTGTTCCAAATATTATCCTCGGCAATATTTTTTGTTGCAAATAAAATATATACTTACTACTTAATAATATATTTCTATGTCAAGTTCTTTTATATGCAGCGATGTTTTGTTCCCAATTCGATCGCTGTATTATTTTATTTCATTTATTGTAGATATCATGTTTATTTTTAAAATTTTCCGTCAATAAGAAGAACGAGTTTATTACGAACGAAATGTTTTGGCAATAAGGTGATATTTGTTTTTTAAAATTAATTTAATTCACATATAATTTTTACTCTTTGTGAAGAGGAATTTCTGTCTATATTTCTAACTCATCTGAACCGACTGCCGTACTAAGAACAGTAACCGTATCTAACTGTTATATATTTTTTAAACCATGTCCGCTCCCAATGTGGAGCATATGGACTCCTAATGGAGTTTATCTCAACAGAAGTGTTTCTACGAGAACTGCTCGTTACTCAGTTCCTCAACCTCTCTTTTTCCAAAGAGAGTAGGGATAGAAGGATAGGGCTAGGGCAGAACTAGTGGTAAGCTAATCGCTCTCGATACGCCCGTTCATAGGATAGGATGGGTGGGAGTGGGGAATTGAAGATATCACATACATCCATACCTACGAACAGAAATTCATAAACCGATCGAAAAATCAATTTATAAAATTGTCCGCACCGGGATTTTAACCCGAGCCCTTCGTAACCGAAGCCAACGACGTTGACCACTCGACCACACAGGCGGCTGTTATATAAGTCGGCCAAAAAATGTTCGTTCCCATCATTAAGTTAATGTAGTTCATGTCGACATCACTCGTTTCGTTCTGCATCAAATACATAAATTAAAATAAATATTTTATCCTCATCATTACATATTATAATGATTTCAAAGATGGTTCTTACCAAGTATAAGTCAAGTCGATCAATATAGTGAGTGATATTTAAAGTGATTCTTTGGATAACACCTCTAATAAATTGGAACATATTGTCGTCAACGCGAAAGTACCTCCCATGTGTTCTTTTCTTCTCTTTGGCCATGTTCGCCCTCTATGTGGAACATATGGCCGCCACGCGGCACCTCCATGTTTACCTGTTTCCCGCCAATTGCTTTGCTTCCTCCCATGACATGCCAGCATCCCTCAGTTCCGCCGAGTACATCCTATGGATAGTACCCGACGGACATCCGGGACGCCGGAATCCCACCGGTCGAAAGAAAAGGCAGGCAGGATTGAGGCTTTCCGGAGGCATCCGCAGCACGTGACCCAGCCAGTTCTAACGTCTCTCCATAACCACTGACGTGACGGGACGCGGTCTTGTATGCTCCCTTATCTCTGAATTCCTCACAAAATCAAACCACCTCACCCCCATTATCCGACGCAAGCATCTGTTCTCGAGGCTCAGTATACGGTTTTTCTGAGTCTTCGTCAGGTGCCATGATTCGCAACCGTAAAGCAGTACCGGCAGAATGCAAGCGTTGAATGTGTTCAGTAGACATTACAAACTAATTTATAATAGAATTTTTTAATATTTGACTCATTTTCGTAAAATCGATCACATAAGAGGTATTTGCGCGTTGACAACGATATTATCATTCTCCATTTATCAGTTATCGCTGATTGAAGAGACATATAAGGGAAACAGAGGTTATGATTTCTTTATCTGTCGCAAATTAAAGTTTGAAAATTAATACAATTTAATAACTTTAAAGATTTCTAGGGCTGAAGTGCAATTAGTAACTAATGAATGGTCAATGCATTAGTGCCTACATAAAAAAAAACTTTTTATTGGGTGTTGTTTTTCTTGACTACAACATATGGCCTTCCGACGGCACGTGTCGTATATTTTCAATTCATTAGCTACATTATCGTTACAAAATTATCATTGTTGGTTTTTAATTGAAGCAGTAATGCATACAATTCTATTTTATGCGTTTAGTTTACAATTTTGAAGCAGTGGCGGCTGGCCAATGTGGCATTGGATCAATACACCCCTTGTATGCAGGAGTGGTTATATTTCGTGAAATAATATTCAAACATAACATTTATACCATTCACTCATATTAAATTCTTCATTTTGTTATTGTCTAAAATAAAATAAAATGTTCTAAAATATTTATTTTAGACAGTAAAAAAAATGAATTTAAAATGAGTGAATGGTATAAATGTTATGTTTGAATATTATTTCATGAAATATAACCTCCCCTGCATATACAAGGGGTGCATTGATGCAATGCCACATTTACCGGCCGCCACTGTTTAGAAGTCCAGGAGTTTCCACAGTAAAAAAATGTATTACATGAAGTTTGAATGCAAGACTTTTTACCAAGATACGCAATCATATGGTGACGATGTAGTTATCTTACGAATAAAGTCTTTCATTCCGGAAATTATATGTTTAGGAACGGAAAAAGAAACAAATCAATAAGGCATTAAACCACGGGTTCCCAAACGGGGGGCCGCGAAGGGTTTTCTGGGGGGTCGCCAACTTTTTTCGATTTTGGATTTGAACAACAAAAGGAGTTTCGGAGACACTCCGGGGAAAAGTATAGCGAATCGAGGATTTCAAATTCCTCGGGGTCCCCTAGTCACATGGCTTTTATAAAAAGGGGTCGCCACCCGAAAAAGGTTAATAAAAACGGTATTAAGCTTTATTTTAAATATTTCTGCCGTATAATGCCCTGACTCTACTTGTGTTAGTTAGTAAGTCTTTTTCGTGTTGACAAAATATGAATTACACAAACGATTGTAATAATTGAATAGTATTTTTTCAAATAAAATCATCGCAAATAAAAATACTGATATTGAACCATCTTTTCTCTACTGGTACTAGAAGCTCGTAGAAATATTACGAGAAAATAATTTGACATGCAATAACTTTCATTTCCCGGGATTGTGTTTTTGAAATTCCGGAAAACCGAAACCCGCTGGCTCACCGGGAAAGAAACCCTCCCCACCCTCCGCTAATCGGATCCTGAGAACTGAGTGTAAAACTACAGTCTACCCGGTCATTTTTTTCTCACTCCTCTCATGTTCAAAAACCATAGATTGGTAAAATGTGGGGAAAAAAAATATTAAAATCACTATATTGGAGAACTGCTACAATTCTATATTAATACAGTGTTCCCACGTGGTAATATTATGATATAAAATGATCAAATATTTACAAATATACAAATAGAACACATTACGATAATGAAAACTGCCCCGGGGGACCTTGGTGTTTTCGCTACTATCTGCCACTGCCTGATCCCCGCTCCCGGCTGACGTTTGAAGTGAAATTAATTAAAAGCATCGGTCAATTACTCCAGTGTCTTGCCGACGATAAATAATAGCGCTAGATTAAAATTGAAAATAAATAAATAGCAAAACTTTTCTTTTTCCATTTCAATTATACGCGAATAAAGTATTGAGTTCAGAAAGTGCGCACATATTGTAGAAATCAAATCCTACAATTTAAAATATATGTTTTTGCTAATTTTAAATATATCAGCTTTTGGCAAACTTTAATAAATGCATAATTTTTAATCCCGCAGACCACATTTGAGATTTTTTAAACTTATGTAGTTTTGTCTTACAATATTGAGATAATTTAAGGCACCTTGCATCGTACATTCGTGTGTCAGTGTTTACCAAACATTCGTCATCTGTGTACCCCTTTTATAATTTTCTTATAGTACCTCTTGTCAAAATAAAGTCTATGTTTGCAATCGAAAAAAAGTAAACTGCATTTGCACCAGCTTACCCCTGCGTACTCACCAAACGCTTTGCGTGCCCCAGGGGGTACGCGTACCAAACTTTGGGAAACACTGGTGTAAGTCATTACATTTTTTTGGTAGTTTGCTGAGGATTATAAAATGTTAACTATTTCCACATTTCCCTGCGGATCACCACTTCGCCCACTGCTGATGTAGATGCTAACTATTTCGACGTTACGCTATTTTCAAAAAAACGCATATTACGTAATAATATTAGTTGATTCTCAGTTCTGAAATTATTTTCGATTGTTATTTTGATCTCACACCATTATCAAAACTACTCATGGTATAACAGTTATTACGGTGGTGAGATGTCGAAATAGCTATCAACTATAAGAAAATCACTTTACTTTTACAATCATATTATTAATTAAATCAAATCCCTATAATTATATTGTAAATTATATAGCAATGCGGACATATCAAGGAAACATAGAATAACGTCACACTGTTGCGATCCGAGAGGAACGTCGCTAAATTCATCCCTTTTACAAAATTGCTTCATCAATGTTTTTGTTTTCGGTTGGTCACGTACTAAAGCGATTTTAGTTTTTCATCTCTTCTATCATTAGCGTTATCCGTAAATTTTAACTATAATATGTTACGCATGAGGGATTCAATTTAATGATAGATATTTTTTGCATCAGTTGAAGTAGCTCCTTGTTACGACGCTGGTCAGTTCGCGTATTCTGGCGAACAAATAAAGGGCTAAAAAGCGCCCAGAGCATCGGACGAGGCACATAAATAATTGAAACATGCTTTGTGTTTTGTTCTGCGTTGTCTATACCCATCTACGTAATATCAATGTTCACATTTACTTGTACTTGTTGGCCTCATAGATATGCAATACAACGAACTTCAGCGACTGGGATTAATCACTATTGAAAAAAAACACCGACAGGTTGATTTACATACTTGTGTTTAGCAAACAAAAAACGTCGCTTCCTTTGTATAGAAAACAGCATTGCGTATTATATTATAATTGTATACTATTTGTAATAATCAATCGTCTCCAACAGATCTTCCAAAATAATTGTATTGTGCACAGGCATTATATTTATTATTCAGGTAATTTAGATCTTGTATGATGGGTGCAATACATATGATTTTGGAGCACCGATTGGTGTATATAAGACATTGAATAGGAGCGGAAACGGCCAAGAAGAAAACATTTTACAACATCAAAATATTCCCGAGGCCCATAATAAATATTCCAGTTCGCAGTTTGACAATTGATGCTGCAATTCGGGTTTGGCAGAATTGATGGGATAATTCTTTCAAGCGTTTGACTTTTGATTTCTAAACCGGCCAATTTATAACTGGCCATAGTCACTTTGCAGCCAAGCTTTTCCTTAGTCGGCTAATAGATAGCCCTACTCGTAGATGCGGCAATATGGAATTCAGGATACTCAGACATAGACAATAACCGTAAAAAATGCCAAAGAATATTTTAAAAATTTATAAATCCATATATGAATTTCTGTTTCGAGGCATAGATGTTTGTGATGTCTTGAAATCCCCCCTCCGACCCGTTCTATTCTGAGCACGGAGCGTGACGAGAGCGACTAGCTAATCACTTGTCCTGTACTAGCCCTACCCTTCGATTTTTACCTTCTTTGGAAAAAAGAAATGTTGAGTAGCTGAGTAACAAGCAGTTATTGTGAAAGCAATTGAAATAAACTCCACCAGGAGTCCATATGCTCCACATTGGGAGTGGGCATGGTTAAAAAATATATTTTTATTTATAGAAAATATTTATTTTTAAAAAATCTTGTCATTTAAGTGTCATCAAATAATGATTTTTCTGGTGTTTTGTTATTTAATCGTTTAGTTTATAAATGGTATTTTTAAATAATAAAACACTCCTTTATACTAATTTCACATTTATCATGTTAGAAATCAGTTAAGAATACTCGTCCATTAGTGATTGAGTGAAATATAACTAAAACAAAAAATCATTTTTATTGAATAACCATATTAATATACCTTATTATACAGGCTTAGAATTAAATGAACTTTCGGTTAGATCATTTTCACTTATATGTAGTGTAGCTCCCCATAGAACTTAGTTTGGCTACAATATTTTATTTTTGAACTAAAATAAAATATAATACGCACAGATGGTTGTGATAGCATATGTAAAATATAATAAATATGTATTTTGTGATATTTTCAACGAAATCAAAAATTAAGTTCACTTTGTACCATTGAAAACCATCCAATCTATAAGCGCAATTATTTTTAGTATAATATATATACCCCACTGTAAATATTAGTAATTTTGTCAGTAACTAACAATTTTCACTATGCGCAAGCATGCATTCGTGTCCTAACGATTGTATGAATAACATTGTCACATTTTTAAATAATTGTTTAAAAGAAATGTAATACATGTTACATCTAGTGTTCAATTGTATAACACTTCGAATACCTACTTCCGCGTCTTTATTTTTTCTTTTGTTTGCCGCATGTGCATATTGGAAAGACATGGACCCTTAAAAGTAGCCGACGAGTTATGGCTTTCGACTACATACTTATTATTGATATGGCACAGAAATTAGACAATTGAACAGTACAATACTTTATTTTATTGTACTATTTATAATACTATTATTATATACAACATTTTTAAATATTTATACTCTACATATGAATAGTTTAATAAAAGCTCGTGGTGTTCAAACCAGAAAAAGATTTTTTAATTAACCCGGTTAACCGCCCAAAATAAACCGGGTTTCGGTTTTTTTTAAAACACCCGAAAAACCGGTTAACCGGTTTCGGTTTAAACCGGTTTGGAAGCCCTAGTTGTGTCAGTGTTTAATTCTCTTGCCTTACTTTTTTTCTGGTTTTACGTTAACTAGCTTCAATTCCAACAACACACATTAATGTAACAATTTTCATTCCTGATACACGACAATGATTAGTTGTTCTTTATCCTTATAATTTACATAAAAAAGAAATTATTGTAATGCCTTTCCACCAAATCTTGACAGTTGAACACATTGAAAGTGATTGAATTAATATCCTTTGATATGATCGCTAAGCGTTTATGTGAATGATTTCGTCTAGTCATGTCGTTCTTTTTAAGGACTGTTATAGCAAATAGAGTTGAGTTTCAATAAAAACAATTCCGCTTTAGTATTCATTATGAGTGGATATTGAAAAATCAATACCGGCCAGACATGTCCCTCACGTTTCGCATTTAATATCGCCTGCCGCGATGCAATATGGAATGAATGGAGGAATTTACATATAAATCCGCTTGCGCCATCTCACCGCCGATATCGTTTATTTTGCATGGATGCAATATCAAAGGAAAGCTGCGGACCCCTCCTATTTATTCCTTGACTCGTATATTTTTAGCAAATATTTTCCTTTATGTTGAAGTTTCAATTTTACTTCAGAATTGTAAGTTAGATATTTCCTGGACTCTTCGGTTAAAGCATTCGATATGAGAGATGTGGCGACCAAAAGCAAAACCGCCACAATACCACACCATCACTTTTTTGTAATGACGTCAATTTTTTTCTTTCTTAATCTAATTTGAACTTTATGTAATTGGTCTTTTGTGTTCTTTAATCATTGTTTTTGTTGTTAGTAATAACTCGGTTTTTTAAAAGCAGTCTTAAGTTGGCATAAATGTAAGGGTGGAAACCTTCGCAACGATATTGAATTATGATTTTTGAATTTATAATAATATCCTTACCATTCAATTTTCCATTGTGAATTTAAATTTTTCAACACTTATAAGGTATTGCATTTATGCAGTGACGAATAATGGTTCCCTCTAAGACGAGAAATTAGCTGCGCGGGCCAATCCAACAAATGCGCGGCATAATTTGTCATATTTGATATAAAACAGTTTCATTTAAGATTTCGACTGAAGGTGCTTGGTGGAATTTCAATATTAAATTTGAATCGTTCAAATTCTTAGTTCTAGAAATTGTACATTATATAAACACGAAACATTCATTTACTAAGTGTCAGTTCAAGTTCATCTGTGCACTTGAACGCCTGAAGATGCCGAAAGGCGAAACCCGGGTCGTGACAAAATATGTGAGAATGTACATAATTTGAACGATTCAAATTTAATACAACAGTTTTTTTTGGTTTGACTTGCATGATAAAAAATATTGTAATTTGATAATTTACAAATGATTTTTTACTAATAAATGTATTAAATAAAAAATAACAAAATTCGTTCTTTAAAAAACATTTTTTTATATAAAAAAGACAAATACTAAAATAAGCAGAATGTATCAAATAATCAATCGTAATGAGTAAGTTATTAACATATTTTATAAATTGATTTAAAATTTTCTAATTTTCAAGTCGTTCCTTGCATTATATACTCCATTTAGATCATTTTCTTGTTTTGATAATATATAAGAATTTTATTTTGATTAAATTATCTAAAAGTTCAATTTCTAATTAAATCCGGTCGATTACAGTTATTCCAATTAATGAATATATGAATAGTTTTATTGGAGTGCGCGGGGGTTATCAAAATACTGCGCGACAATGCTGTGACAATGTGTGGTATTCACTATATAATTATTGTTATTTAAATCTGTAATCTAGTAAAACAGGTGGACTATAATTAGTTATCGTTCTGGCATAATTCAATTTCTTCAGTATCAGTTAATTGCATGTTTTACAGTTAAGACTGTTGCTTTCGCTAAAGAAGTTTGCGAAGTGAGTAAGCAAGTCGATTACCTCCGAGATATTAAAATATCTTGTCATTCTCCCTCCAAGGCGCTGTACACCTGCACCTTACCTAATACGTATTCGGAAAGAAAGAACATATTCTCAATACGGGTAGCATTACTCCGAGTATGGCGTGTTTAGATAGTCTTTGATTCTCAATTTAATCCCACACTTGGGTCCCCTTGAGACTTTATATCAGTGGTTTTTAACGGGGGCGTTTAGAAGTCTGGGGGGGGGGGAGTTTTTATTTTTTTCAGAATTTGGGGGGCGTTGTAGGATTGCGAGAGGGCGATTGAGGTTTTCAAATTCGTGAGCTAAAAAAAACGAGTTTCGGAGATATTTTGGGGAAAAAGTAGAGAATTGAGGATTTCAAATTCCTTGGTGAGGGGGGGGGGGGCGTTCGATAATTTTGGATAATTTATTTCTGCAAAAGGGGGCGATTCTTTCAATACGGTTAAGAAACACTGCTATATATCAATGCACACTGTTCAGAAATAAGATGTCCATGATTTTTGTATTTCAAATATGGATGTATTGTCCCGCTGTTTGTGATATTTTTTTATTCCGTATGTCCACATGTGATTTCTTACTGTGTTGTATCTTTTTTTTACAATAGCGTATCTGTAAGCGGTCACGTAGCGTATATAACAGGTTCTTGCACAAAATTTCAAGGGTAATACAATTTGAACATGATTTGGAGATATGAGAAAAGACTGGGTTAAGCAATTGCTGATGCCTTCGCAGCGTCTGCATAACATATTCTTTCAACCATTTAGGGTCGAGTGACTTGGAAGGTAGTCGTATACTATCCACAGGGCGTATGGGTAGACCTCGTGGACCTCACCATTCAATCCTTAATCATATTATATCTGTTTCAAAATTAAAAGTTGTCTCATTGGTGCCATTAACTATCATTCTTGCTTATTATTATTTAATTATTTTTTTACGTGTAGTTATACCAATTCAATGTATTTAATTAACCTTTATTAATTTCTTTATATTTTTAATTATTATTATTGTTGCCTATCAAATTGTGCCTAAAAACATGTATCTTATTAACTGTATCATTGAGGAGATATCGTCTTCGGTGTGATGCAGAAAGGAAAACAAGTTTATCGAATAAAAAAAAAAAAAAAAGACCTCGTGGATGCTGGCATGATTTAAGAGAAAGTAAATCGTTCGATGTTCAGGGGATCACTGATGAAATCATACCGGTGGCCTGGGAGGTTTAATTTAAATTGATTCAATATTTATTTTACTGATTGTTAAATTTGAATCGTTCAAACTATGTACATTCTCACAGATTTTGTCATTAACGACCCGGGTTTCGCCTTTCGGCATCTTCAGGCGTTCAAGTGCACGGATGAACTTGAACTGACCGTCCGTCATCGGGCAACGGGCTTACAGCTAGTATAACTTTATATTTTCTATTTTCGTGTGTTCAAGTAACTTTACCTTTACATTAAAAACAATGACCTTCCCGCCATCTTGCATATTCCCTTTCTTAATTAAGGCTGTCAAAATCACGCTGAATTCTGCGATTTTGTGAAATATCTACGACGTACTTTGCTATTATACTCTGCATTGTACAACAATCTCTCAAAAAAATAATCTTTTTTTACAATTTCTAACTGATTGAAAGTAGTCGATTAGTGCTTGTTTTCTAACAGATCAAGGAACAAGATTCATCTTGTGACTAAGCACTTGCATTTATGTATTTAAATATTGAAGAGTCATTGTGCGAACTTGATTGTCAAAAAGAATCACGTCAGACTAACGCTTTCGTCGCGTCATTACAATTCTGATATAATATATACCCACCAAATAGTGAATAAATACATATTGTTATTGTTTATAATTTTTTAAATATCTACCAGGATGCCAAGGTAGTTATTATTAATATTATTTATAACTGGTTGCTGCTTGTTCTAGTAGCAAAAACATTCGCTAATCTCGATAAATACTAATGAATATGCAACGAGATAGTATGAACACTCTTAATATTAAATTGGTGCTCAACAAACCGGTCCTGAAACCTGCGACATTATGCGATGTATTTAATTTAATATATTATAATATGTTACTGGTTATATATATATATATATATATTATACCGTTGTTAATTCCGCAATAAATGCTTTGTGCCAAATATGTAATTTAGGAAATCGTTTCCTTCTTTTATATATAATAGAAAAGGGATGCACAACCCTCGCCATGCGGCACGTTTGAAATTATCTGTGGCCCTCGAATGTTTCATATTAAAATTTAAATATAGTACATATTTTGTTAAGTAAATCATCGAAATTGAGCAAACAAATGTGAGGAAGCTTTTTCGTTAATGATGCAGAATAAACTGGTTCATAGAAATAGGTAAACTTGCTTGGATTATATTTTGCAGCTTTTAATACTTCAAATATTTAGTCAAATTCTAAAGAATTAGTTTAAAATTACAAAGATATAAATTGCATTAAACTCTTTAAGTATCTAAATATTGCAAAAAAGAACATTTTTTTGTTACATAATCCGTCTAATTTTTGTTACATAATCAAATCTAAAGGAACCCAAATTGGAATCGACCAAATTATGTACATTCACACAGGTTTCGTCACTAACGACTCGTGTTTCGTCTTTCGGCATCTTCAGGTGTTCAAGTGCACGGATGAACCTGAACTGACACTTAGTAAATGAATGTATCGTTTTTATATAATAAATAAATGTATCACTAACTTTAAAGCAATTGCTGGCGAAAATGATTAAGCCATGGGAATGCCTACAGATTTGAATGTTGGGTAATTTAATGGTAGATAAAGGAACCTATCTTTCATTTATCTATGTTCACTTTATTGCACGGCTGTCTTACGTGTTACGTATCCTGCGTGTAAAAAGAGGATTGAGGGTACTTGAAATTTAATGTTTCAATGCAACCCAAAACCATCATAATATTTTTTTATGCGGCCCTCTAGAATAGGGATTTTCAAACTACGCCGCGCTGCCGCGAGCTGGACATTTCTAGAGAAAAAATATTAGTAAAATAGTGCACCACCAATAGTTCTTGAGCGACTTGTATTTTTATAGTCAGCCGTATCAGAAAAAGTTTACTTGTGAATTAAGCTATTCCAGTTACAAAGAATGATCTTTCTGAAAGCAGATACGTAGTTAGCGTACCTACTATACCTTAAACGTGTCGTAAGATATGAGTTTATTTACTATGTTATCAAATATTTGATTTTATATGGAAGACAATTCTTCTGTCAACTAGCCCACAATTCATAAGAAAAATCCACATCCTGTCATTTCAATGTTATCATATTGAGATATACCTGTCTCGGGTGTTTATTTGTTTTCTTAAAACTCGTCGTTTGTTTATGTAACAAATTACTTATAATTTATCCGCGATGCGTGTGCTTATTATTAGTTCATTTAGTTGCTAGTGAAGTGCGGAAGATGGCACGGCGATTTTTTGCACTACTACGAATTCATATTCGCCTTAGAGTAAGTCGAAAGGATACAAATCGTGCTCCGAAACCATTTGTTTTACTTATGTTTAGTAACGACACGGGCGTGGCGGTTCAGTCCAGTAATGTGTTATAGTGTAATATAATTATGTTATTTCAACATGTCAACAATCCTCGTGTCAAGTCTTGTAGTGGTGTAGTGTAGAAAAAGGACGTAACCCACAGTTTTTTCAAAACAGCTTTTTTCGATAATCACAATGTATCAAACTTTATACGCGTTCTATCAAAAGGATGCAAGCTGCAAATGCCGAATTAGTATCTAAATTTAGCTTTTAAGTTTGAAAAAGTTGACATTAACATGTAAAAAATTAAAACCATGAAAAAAGACTGAAATAAAGGTTTTTCCCAGACAATTTCTTTAATTAATATTAGATCATGTCAATTAAACACCAGTTTAGAAGTCTTCGTGCACTTCAAGGTTGTGTATAATTCATAATTTGCATATGGTCCAAAATCATCAAAACACGTTTTTTGCGCATCCTGTAAAATTTTATAAGTGTGGGTTATGTCCTTTATCCTTTCCACAGTCAATATAATCCGGGAATATTTTTATTTTAAACTGTACCTACTGTGATATGAGAATTAAATGTATCCAACCATTTGTGGAAAAAATCGACTACCTGCGATTAAATACAAATATGCATTTATAATCAGATGATTAATTATAAATTAGCATTTTAAACTTATTTGCTTTACGAATACGAGTGACTAATTATACAACGCAATTAAAAACCAGTACCTGGACGCTTTTCGGTTTGAAAAAGAATTACCTGGACGGTGCCCTGGTGTGTTCCAGCCCCATTTTCCTTCATAATTAATCTTGTAGACTTCAATATTTTCGATGGTACGGCGGTAACTTTTTGAAAATTCATTTTTAATATAAAATTAAATTTGACAATTTTGTTATTCCACTTGTTGTGTTACAAATACGTAAGAATTGTAGGCTTGTAGATGTAGATCTTATTGGTTGTTATTAACATTGAAATATGATTGTATTTACATATTCCCTTGTAATTGATTAAGTTATTATATTACAGAACAATAACAAATATACACATGTACAAAGAATATTTTATTTATTTATTTACAAAGTGACTTACCTTGGGATTGATCAGAAAGGCTTCCGCATTGCCAGAAGGCGCGTACTGTATCGTCTTGCATACTAAAAAAAACATTTAAATACTATTATCAAATACATTATTAAAAGTCGGCGAACGTTGCAGAATCTGCATCTTTTCTAACAAAGACTTGCGAGCAAGACAAGCGTTTAGAAAAAGAGCCTAATCAACACATTAAATGTTCGACAGTCGAAAAAAAAGGGGGGGAGGTCTCAACGTTTTCTTTGCTGTGGCCTGTGGAATCAGATAAATGAATGTAGTCTTTAGAAATAAAATGGTTCCCCACCCCTACTCAAGAGCATCATTGGCCACTCGGCAACATTGCTTAAATATTTTTCTGTGATAGTATAACTATGAATATGGTCATTGGAAATTAAAAGGTTCCCCACCCCTGATCTACATCATAGGTTCCTAAACTTATTTGACTCACTACCACCATTGCGATAAAAAAGTATGCAAGGCCCATCTTTATTATAAATGGTCATTTTTGAATTAAATAAAACAGTAATATGTACCGAACATATTTTTATGTACATCTCTATACTTAGTGCTATAAATAATATTCACTGATAGTTAAATTCAATTTTAATTAAGGTGTTCACTGTTAAAAGTTGGTGGAAAGGCATTATAATGTGGAGCATATTGTCTCCTATGCGAGGTATCTCAACAAAAGTTTTTCTACGAGAACTGTTTGTTACTCAGTCGCTCAACCTCTCTTATTCAAAGAGAGTAGTAGGGATAGAAGGATAAGGCTAGAACATGACTAGTGGTGAACTAATGGCTCTCACTACACAGCCTGTTATTAAAGGATCGGAAGGGGTGGGCTCAAACATCACAAACACCCATGCCTTCGAACAGAAATCGATAAATTGGTTGAAAAAATGCTGCCCGTACTGGGACTCGAACCCGTGAAGTCCGGCACGGAAGCCCACAACGCTAACCGCTGCCCCATAGGACCCGACGCCTTAATGGTGAATAAAAGGTGTATGCACCATTAGCAATATCAATTTTTTAAAAATATAAAAAATAGCCAATCTTCCATTTTACATTATTATTTGAAAATTTTGCGGTGATAAGTCCACGCAATTTAATTTCCAATACATATCGACTGTGGGAAGGAAAAAGGACGTGAACCACAGTTTTTTCAAAACAGCTTTTTTTTCGATAATCATAATGTATCAAACTTGATACGCGTATAGCCTATCAAAGGGATGCAAGCTGTGGATTAGTATCTAAATTTAAATTTTAAGTTTGAAAAAGTTGACATTAACATGTAAAAAATTAAAACCAAGAAAAAAGACTAAAATAACGGGTTTTCCCAGACAATTTCTTTAATTAATATTAGATTATGTCAATTAAACACCAGTTTAGAAGTCTTCGTGCACTTCAAGATTGTGTATAATTCATAATTTGCAAATGGCCCAAAATCATTATAACACGTTTTTTTCGTCTCCTGTAAAATTTTATATGTGTGGGTTACGTCCTTTTTTCATTCGACAGTCGATATGTGTTAGGTTACAATACAACTTTTTATGGTTATTGCCCATTTCTAGTTTATGTGGACGCTGCTCATGCGTGTTGTAAGGGACATACACACAAAATATAAACACTTGCTTGCTACGCCTACGATTGCAAAATGTCATCACTCAAAAACGATGCGCTGGTTCTGTAACGTCGTATTTACATAATTATTTCCTAGTCGAACCTATAAGAAGGTACTTCGATGACGGTCTTTCGGTCGGTCGATAGCTTTCTCTGATCTGCGTTCGTAATCCGAACATAAATGTTGCATAACCTCGTTGATTGTATGAATAAAGTAAACTTATCTGTGCCGATTCTTTATTTTATGTAAGCCTCGGACACGTGCAAACCGCGTCCGGGTACACGTGCGCCGCGTGGAGGGTTAATTGAATTTTATTTTTGTATTTCACCAATGTCTACTGTTGGTTGGTTTTCATGTTAAGTTATACAACAAAGAAAAATGAAAATCTAGAATCGTCTTAAATTAAGTAGATTTCTTTCGAACTACTTTCGAAGCCACTCTTATTTTTATTAAGATTTTTTTCTGAAGTTTCCTTTATTCGTTTTTAGTATTTTTATCCATGTCCGCTCCCAATGTGGAGCATATGACCTCCTAATGAAGGTATCTACGAGAACTGTTTTGTTACTCAGTCGCTCAACTCCTTATTCAAAGAGAGTAGAAGGGAAAGAAGGATAAGGCTAGAACAGGACTATCACTTAAATTGAATAATTCTCAAATTCACTGTGATCTTACCGGGAATCGAACCCAGACCTGCGTGATCGGTAGAGCAAGCTCTAACCAACTGGACCACAGCAGGCGACGAATTTTTGGTAATTATACGAATTTATTTTATTATAGTATGCGTGGACGCGTCTCACGCGTCCTGGGCACTAGAAGAGTTAAACCTTTCGATCTAATGTCTGATGATACTTCTCAACGAGGCGAAACACATGTCACATTTTGTAATACAACAAATGAAATAACAAACTTATCAAATTAAGTTTTATACTAATCTAATATTATTAGTATGTTTTTTTTGACGTAATTACTAATTCTTGATAGAAAAATATTCTATTTAAGAAACAGTTTTGTCTTATATCATTTTTTGGTCAATATCAAGTATGTATAGGTTTTATTATCAATAGTGTTATCAACTGATGATAATGTCCTGACCTTTATTAAAAAAATGTGGAATTGACACAAAAAAATATTTTATTTTTTATTATACACGTGTATCAATGAATTTATGGGTTTTGCCATAGCAGTCTATAGGGGGCTTTGGTTTGGCTGGTTATTTGTCATATATATATAATTATAAATAAATTATTTTTTGTTATTAGTGATCATCGACAAAGTAAAACGATCAATTGATTCCATTGTGTGATTTTGATAATCCCACTTTTTGGTGATTTTGAACAATTGCTTATGCCCATGCCTTTATTCTTTATTTTGCACGACACCACAGCGTTTCCCATCTGGATGTTTTCCCATCAGAAGTTTATCCAATCCATCAAAGTTTAAGTTATTCAATGTCAATTCTCGGTGGAAAGGCACTATTATAATTTTATATAAAAACTTGTGGAATTAGTACGAGCTAAGTATTTTTTATGCTCTCCATTGTAACTAGCATACGGCAATATAATATTATCAGATTTAAAATATTTCATTGCCTCATTCCGGTTTGGATCAATTCAGGATTTGGACATGTTACTTTTCAGAGTCATCTAACTGACCATTTTAAAACCAACAGTAAAATGTAAAATTTACCGCCTGTGTGGTCGAGTGGTCAACATCGTTGGCTACCGCTACGGAGGGCACGGGCTCAAATCCCGGTACGGGCAGTTTTGTAAATTGATTTTTCAATCGATTTATGAATTTCTGTTCAAAGGCATGGATGTATGTGACGTCTTGAATTCCCCCCTCCCACCCATCCTATCCTATGAACGGGGCGTATGGAGAGCGATTAGCTAACCACTAGTCCTGTCCTTGCCCTTTCCTTCTATTCCTACTCTCTTTGGAAAAAGAGAGGTTGAGCAACTGAGTAACAAGCAGTTCTCGTAGAAACATTTCTGTTGAGATAAACTCCATTAGGAGTCCATATGCTCCATACTGGGAGCGGACATGGAAAAAAAAAAAAAAGTATGATTACAAAGGGCACTAGTGGTCTTCTACTCATACCATACCTGATTGTAGGATTATTGAGTTCGTTACGCTTCTGTCCTGATTATGTTGTACGTGTGTTGAAACATGTACGTGTGTTGAAGATTATGAAATTTGGTTGCAAGTAGCGCATCGGTCAGGTCACTATTTGTATATGTTCGAAGTAAATATTTACACAGATGAAAAAGATATTCATAACCTCTCTGTTTATTAGTATCCATCTAAAAATAAAAGGAACGTCGCCTTTTAAAATTATGTTATCCACCTATATAACATATTTTTTTTTTTTTTCATGAAAAGCAAAATATTGACCTATGGAAAAACCTACACAGTAATCAGCATTTATAAATATTATTTCTTTATTAAGTATGTACAATAATAAGCATTTTTAATTATCGTCGTTTTGTTTTTTTGCTGAACAATCGAAGTAGTCGATGGTTTTAAATTCCTTTGTCTATTTATCACAAAAATTAAAATAGTCTGGTTGACCGTGATATGTGTAATTCTTATTTTTCAAATTCCAGACTTTCGGAATTCTTGCGCAATATAACATCGTTGAAAATATTAGAAAATTAAGTCTAAGACGAATGGTTGTACTCATATTTTTTCAAAGCATGCATTTTGATGGTGCTTCTTTATGGTGGCGAATCATGGCACTATACAATTGTATGAAAACTGTATACAGCAGATATTTCATTTGTTTTTTAATTAATAATAATTTTCCAGTCAATCTTGACTTGTTTTTTCCTTCATACACAATAATTGGAAATGCTTATACATATAATTATTCTTAGCTATAAGCAACAAACAAAAAAGTCACTCACAAAAAGTTCTTTGTACATACATATTTTGTGAATTTACAATATTGTTTTATCAGTTTTTTTCGTTACCAGCCATAAAAACAAAACATGCATAAGTAATTGAAAACGTTTTTTTTTCTTTCAGCTGGAGCGAATTGGATTTTGGCAGCAGTGTCAAGTCAGGTGTGTAATAATTCATTATTTTTTTAATCAGCCATAAGTAAATTGCTTCAAATAATTTTTTGATTAAGGTATCATAAGAGTTTCACGTGGATCTATTGCAACATGTAAAATTATTCATAGCTTATTGACACGAATGAACTCTCCTCTGATCTATAATACATTCGCACTTTTGCAATCTGAACACTCGCTTTCTTGGCAGATTGTCAACCGTTTTAACACCACTGTAATATCTGAGACAAAGTTCAGTTTGATAACGGGGAAAACCTGTCACAAAACAAAAAGTAAAATCAATTAAAGTTTTATATCTGTAATAAATAAAAATTGCTCAACCTCTTTTTTTTCGAATAGATTATGTATTGAAATGAATTGCTAGAACAGGAATAGTGGTTAGCTAATCGGTATTGCTACACCCCGTTATTTTAAGATTTAAGGGTGGGAGATTTCCATGCCTTCGAATAGAAATCGATTGAAAAATTGCTGTTCGTACGAGTATTCGAATCCGTAAGATCCGTCACGGAAACCAATGACGTTGACCACTGCTTTACGGATCCGGCATTTGATAAATTGCTCTTTTATAATTATACTTTTCTATGCTTTACACCAGGCATGGGCAACCTTTCCTAGGTCTGGGGCCAAATTATCATTCTGTCTCCGAGTCACGGGCCGGACCTAATAAAGTCATATTAAATTAAATAAAGCACGTTGCTATTTCTTATATGGTGGTTATCATGAACTAGTAGAGTGGAGCCACTGTAAGCGCCCGTGTCATCTCCATTGTTTAATCCCTCCCTGAAACTATTAATTTCTTTCTCTAATACTTCGCCGAGATGAATCAGGGCCAGACAAAATAGCTCGGCGGGCCGGTGCTTGCCCATATATGCTTTACACCAGTGATTCCCAAACTTATTATGCTTACGGACCCCTTCATGGAGAAAAAATTTGACCACGGACTCCCAAGTAAAATAACACCCCCAAATTAATTTCGACCGGCCACAGACCCCCTGAGTGGTCTCAAGGACCCCTGGGGGTCTGTAGAAACCACTTTTGGAACCACTGCTTTACACCAACCTTTTGTTGTAAAAGTGCTAAATATTTTACGTAGGGATTAGTGCGGGCCGCACTTGGGTCACATGTCATTACACGGTAATGACGTGTGTAGACAAATATTTTAGTTTTAAAATCTTGCGGGCCACACCACGACGCCTGCTTTATACAAGCAAAACGTAACGGATTAATTAAAGCATATTATTTACCTGTTTTATGAAAGTTTATCTTCACCGTTGTAATAATGATCAAATGTATATTTATTGTATGATATTGTTTCTAATCATTTTTCTGATAAATATAGTAAATAACTCTAGGTTGTGTTGTTTTAGTCTTGATGGCTGTCAGGCAAATGGGTAAAGGTAAATTGTTAAATATATTACACGTTGTGTGGTTCGTGGTGCACTCCACTCTGCCACAGCAAAGGCCCTTTGAGCCATTACTGTCAAGGCTTCTCTGCTCACAATGCATATGCAAATACACGATCAAATCGTATTGTGACACAGTTTCATAAATGTATTTACGAAATACACATTTATTAACCGTCTCATCAATACCTCAATTACTGATAGCCCTAATACTTTATAAGACAAAATGAACAATATGATTCCACAAGGTTTATTAAAGATAATCAACGAAAACGATCAATCGGGATAATATTTGTGACGGGACCAAAATATTTGAACGGTAGATCGAAGAAAACAGTAAATCGGGGAACGATTAATGCGGGATTATTTTACATTGCTCTTATGAGTGATTGGCCGGGACTATGAAAAATAAACGAACCATGCGGGAAAACGAACAATGCGAGAACGGTAGATCGGGATTAAACTGTGTAGATGTTTTAATTTGATGATTGTCTATAAAAAAAAAACAATCGAGTGCTTCATTAAAGATTTTTTAAATATCTTAATGTATATTTGTGAAAGGATAACCGTGGTCTGTTCAGTGATTGTTAAGTAATTTCCGTTAATTTTTTAAAATGTTTATTAACTCATTTTTATGAAGGTAAAACAGCGGATTTTGTAGCAAGTAAAAAGACTGTAACCGGATCATAAAATTGATGCAGTAAATAATCCAATACTTTTTACTGCACGAGATGTAAACGAACTCTAAAATTGGGTAGTTAAATAATTTTATTTTCCTCGAAACAAAAAAAAATGTTTATCTCTTCTAGTGCTTTTAAATAATGCAATACACACCTATATGTGTTGTGGTGTTAACAGATTATCCATGGCAGAAAGATGAGAATTAAAGAAAATTAGGGAAAAAATATGTGTGTAGTAAATTGATATTAATACGAAATTAACATTAGATAAGCAAAACGGGTCTTATATTATATGTATATGCAATATTATCAAGTTGTACAATTGTAGTACATTTTTACGATGTTTTAGAGGTGCTTCAAAATGGTGGCACTAGCAATTGTAGCGAGATGTCACTAGTAATACAAAAAGGTATAATTTGGAAACTCAAATAAGAAAAAAAGTTTTTTCCAATGCAATCAAATTTTGAAAAATATGTACATAACATGTATGATACAAATAAAGTCATGTTAATAATACATTGATCAAAGACTATGAAGGAGCTTCAAACATCTTTCTTAAAAATGCTTTCTCATCTTTTAAGTCATCATTAATGCTAATTCAATTCACATTTATTGCACCGTTGACAGAACCATAAAACGATATTTCCAGCTGTATTTATATGGAACTAAGAGATTGTTTTTATTTATTAATATAATGCCTTTCCACCAAGTATTGACAGCGAACACCCTAAAAGGTATTAATATCCATTATGGTTGCATTATGTATATACATAAATCTGCCCACCGACGGATAAAATATCTGCCTACCTAGAAAAAACTAGTTTTTTTTCCAATTGTACTTAAGTGGAGCTAAAGCAAAGAGATATTCGAATATAATGTAATTAATATAATTAAAAACATCAAATTTCCGACTTTTTGTTCTATGGAACTAAACAAGTGGAAGGGAACCTGCGGCCTCTTGGCTACTCTGATGCGGCCTTTTGACTTGATCAAAATATTCACTTTGATTAAAAAATTATACGCAATCGTTTGGAAAAAGAGCGCAATCAACCCAGTATATGTTCGACAGTCGAAAAAAATGAGGGGTGTCAACGTTGTCTTTATTGCGGCCTTATGTTGAATCAGATAAATGAATGTGGCCTTTAGAAGTGAAAAGGTTCCCCGCCCTTGAAATAAATCATCGATATATTTTAATATTAAAATCTACATATTAAACTTGTGACCATCATGCCATAGCGAAAATATAAAAATGCGCCTGTAAATTATATTTAGTCAAAATATGTATTTTATTTTCATCATTTCTTCAACGTAAAATTTCCGTTTGGTTTTCTACCTTGCTTGGATAAATTTAACTGGACTAGAGTATCAAAGTAACGATGATCAACCAGCATGTAAAAAATATCTTTCAAGGCAATTAATAATATCTACGCAATCTAATAACTAATTATAAGTCTTTTGTAATAAAACAAACAACAATAAGGTTGGTATGTGACATGTGTCAGAAATTCAGCTAATTTTTATCTCGATTGTTCTCGACGGTGTATCTTCCAGCATTCCTTGTGATAAAATAATACATATTTGTTTGTCTTGCTTTGTATCCACATAACGTGACACGTTGTTTCGGGGAAAATTATTGTAACATTAATTTTCTATTCAATCATTTTACCGAGAAAGCGTGCAAATTAATCTCGTGTTAATTAACTGTCTTACCGCCGGTATGTTTATGACAGCATAGTTTTCATCTACAACCATATTATATTGCATACGTATCGCACTTTTAAGACAAAACTGCCACACCCAAAGTGGTGCCAAATTAACTACCTGGTCGGTATTTGTGATACTTGATAATGAAAGCTTACCCTATTATACAATATCAAAGGGAACCAACTGCAAATATGCAGAATGGAGATATTGTGTTTCAAAGTTTGGACATGATTTTTTTTAAATATTTTGCGTAAATGTTGTGAATATTCGTGGTTTTGTTAATTAACATGTTACCCATCTTTACACAACCCGGGTTGTTAGTGACAAAATGTGTGGAAATTGAATTTCCCCAAAGTACCTTTAGTGGAAATAATAAATTATATGTTTGTAACGTTGACGGTGTCAATTCAGGGGTGGGCTCGGAGGGGCTCGCGCGAGCCCCTTGTCAAATTTTAATAAGGCCGGCGAGCCTTTTGTCAATTCAAGAGAAGACAATATTCTCAGACCAAATTAGTATATTATCTACAACAGTTTCAATATACACGGCAGTACATTTTTGTCATTTACAATGATCAGTTTACGGTAAATTGCATATTGTTACATATTATAAGTGTATGAAGTAACAATCGATTGCTTATTTAAGTATTGCATATAATTGTATAGGAGTGATACAAAATTCACTCCTTCTCCAAAACACCAAAAATTGCTTTGAAATTAACTGAGTCCCTTGTATTGACAGCCCACCGCTGTGTCAATTCAATGCCTGTCAAGTACATATTGACATTTTTTTTATGTAAATAAATACAATATAATGCCTGTGAACTTTTCCTCGCATGAAGATTACCAGGTGCGTATTTACTTCAGAGTAATGTCATCGTATTTTAGTATATCTAATTATACAGTTAGCTGTTTTGTATAGATCGAGCATTCAACCAAGATAGTTTTTTTTAATACGCGATCTCGTATGGAATCAGGTTCTCCACATACCAATCAACTTATCGACGGACAAAAAATGCTGGTATTACAAAACTTTGCCCTTGCGCCTGAACCAAACGTTAACTCTTAACCCCATACCTTGACCCATTTCTCTCAAAACTATTCCACTCCATCACCTTCAGGTGCTGTAAAAATGCTGCCATTTTTTGAGGGCTTATTGCTGCAGGTCGTGTTTATTTCAATCAATATGACCTATGTTTGCGTCAATTATGTAAGGAGTTTGTGAGATTTTCATTAACTCGTTAGCTTCCACATTAGTGAAAAAATATGATGCCCATTATGGTCTCCAATCCCGGGATCTCGTCCAAATTTGTAATCCTGAAATCCCGGGATTATGATTGTATTTGAAACCGGCCAACCAGCGAGTAAAATTTTTCGTAATCCGCCAGCGAGCTAAAAAAAGGTATTTCACCTTTTTTTGTAGATTATTTTTAAATTTCTCATTTCCCGACTTTATTCCAGTGATCGATCCCGGGATCGGGAAATCCCACATCCCGAAATTCTCCAAGAATCTCAAACAATTATGACACGATTTTATGGTGAATAATCAATCCCGGGATCACAATAGGGCCCGGGATTTGATGCCCTAGTGCCTATAGCAATAATTGTCCTAAAATCAGTGATTCTTATTTCGTCCTGCTTTCATAATGTCCTACATATACTGGAGCAGTAAAAACCAGGAGAAAATTTAAACCAGAATTTCAAACTGTGTTCCTTTCTCTCGGTTTAATTAGATAGATTCAAATGAATTGTTTTATGCATTTTCTGAATGAAAATAATTAAAAATAAAAAATCTCATATATTTTTTAAACTCAGCCTTTTCTCTGTATAATATCGTTGGCTTTGGCGAGATTTTAAAGTATACATATTTGTAGCATTGCATAATTTTATACCGGCCTTGCTATAATTATTCTTAAGATTTCCAGGAAGTCTGATGAGAATACAAAACATTTCAAACTAAGTACGATGAATGATTCTTATTATGTATTTAGATTTTCAACGAAATTTATGAATTTTAAATTTATTTTTGAATACGAAATTATAAATATAATGAATAAATAGATGACTGTTGATGATAAATGCCATCCTCGTTAAAATTTCAATTAATATACGTATGAACAGTCCCCAAGCTATTCACATTGCATTTAAAAATATATTCCACTTGAATAAAATCGAATTGATGTTGTAGACGTCATGAATTGCATTAAAACTAGTTCTCTGACTAGTAAATGAAGGCTTGTAATGCCGCTTATTATATTTAACAATACTGAATCGACCAATAAAGATTAGAATTAGTTAAAGATTAAGTTAAATATTTTTTATCAACGTAAAAAGATATTCGCAATACCTTGCTTTGAATTCACATTCTCGTCGTGCAGTTATAATAATATTGTATTGAATTGCAATTTTTGATTCAAGCATTCATGTATTTATAATACGTTACGTAATATTTTTTCACCATAATAAAAACTCATTTCAAAATGTTTCAATGACCTCGAAAGGTCGCACAAAATAAAAAAATGCGTATTGTAAATATTATTTTGTACAGTAATTAATTTATAGACAAACAACAAACTTTACAGGTATTTTTCAATATAAAGTTTGTTTGTATGTATAAGTGACATTAAAAACGTTTTGGGAATCGGTATATTTTACTTACGCTATCATTTCGATGTTTTTTTTTCCTTAAAACATTTTTTTACGTTGGTGTATTGTTCTTGTGACACTTCGCTGTAAAAAATCTATAACGCGTTATGTTATCCAATGTGCAAAAATACATACTTGCGTATTTCCGGTGTAAAAATTACGACAGAGCGGGGAAAAACTAAAATAATACTTAAATCAGTGGTAGGTTTTCTCAATCTGTTAATTATTAAAAAACGGGGAATAAATGCAATCGGAATAAATACAAAAATAATAATATTATACATACCTCTTAAAGACGGCGCGAATGACGTCTGCAAAACAAATCTAGTACGATTTTGAAGAGGCTCATTCGTTACTTTGACCACATATCTTCTTAAAATCATAATTATAAAACGCCAGCTGAAAAGCAAAGCAATTAATAGAAAAAAATAATATAATAATTTAAGATTTCGGCTGAAGGTGCTTGGTGGAGTTTCAATATTTCATATTTTATGTACATTCACACAAGTTTTGTCACTATCGACCCGGGTTTCGCCTTTCGTAATAATTATATCTACGAAAACTGAATGCATTTTTGTATTAATTTACCAATAATAATATTTTTTATTGTATGTTTCAATGAGTAAAATCGAGATGGTTCATTGCGCTTAACAATGAGTAGGCCGTCCTTTGTTGTAAAACGTTTTGTATTCCTCTCGTTCATAATAACAGTATGCATTTACATAAACGAACCCACTTATGGATTACGGTCCCTACTCGTCCACCACAATCGCTCCCTCGCTCAAGTAAAATTTCGTAATGTAGAATACTAAATGCCAAGATAATATTGATTCTCAAGGTAGGATTCATTTATTACTCAAAGTGTCTTTAAATAGAATTAAATAAGTACCATTTTTACCAAATACAGTGGAACCTCTCATAACGACTAATTTGCATAACAAGCAAAACAGATTGTGAAATAAGAATAAATGCTCCCTTAACGAGCGAAATTTCGTATAACGAGTGACGCAGAGTTTTGGAAAAATCACTTTTACATCGTTACTTGCCTCAAGCTGATTGACAAGGCGTGGGAAAGGAGTACCAAGAGGACCCTCACTTCTGCTTGGAAAAGATTTAGCCAGAAAGCGCTGTAGAATGTGATTTTGAGGGATTTCGAACAGTACCTGTGGAGTCTACAGTCAACGAGGTTGTATCTTTGGCCAATATCATGGGACTGGAGGTGGATAACAACGATATTGATGGACTTATGGAAGAGCACAGTCAAGAGCTGACATCCGAAGAGCTTATGGAGTTGCATTATTTTTCACAGCAAGAAGTTATGGAGGAGAGTTTGTTAGAGGAGGAGGAGGAAGTAGCAGAGCAACAATCGTCTGGCGCAATAAGAGAAAAGCTGAAAGCATGTGAAACAGTTGCATCGTACATTGAGAAGCATCACCCTAATAATGAGGTGGCTATGCGTTTTACAAATTTATTCAATGATAATGCTGTCACAATTTTGAAACGTCGGCAAAAACAAATGTCTGCTAGTAAAAAAGAATTAATTATTTGCCATAAATAACAAACAACTCGATTTTTTTAATCGTTTTTTGAAAATCGAAATCGCATTCCAGGTTGTTACGCTCCTTAAAAAATATAAAAAATGTTTTTTTTCTGCCATGGAATGCATTATTGTATTTTACATTGTTTGGAAAATTTGTTTCCCTTGACGAATGTTTCACATAACGAGTAAGATTCTGAAACGAATTAGACTCGTTATGAGAGGTTCCACTGTACATATTTAACTAAAAAACTATTGCAATATAATCGATATTAATTTTCACACATAATTACGTCTTCTTGGCTTCTGCTTATTTCACCGTTCCCGGTAGGACTTTGCAGTAAAGATTACCAATATGATGACATTTACCTTCTTAACTATTAAATATATGCCGCGCGTATATACAACAAAAAGCCATGCGAGGCTGTCTATGTTTAGCCGTAACTGGCTGTTGTAAATGCAAGAAAAGCTTCGCATTTTTCAATGCCAGCGGAAGTTGTAAGGACAGCCATACATTGTGGACAGAAAGATCGATTTCCGCAAGGTTACATTTAGGAAATTGGTTGAAGTTTCGTGCTTGGTCGCTTTGCGAGCCCTTGAAAGTAACAGTGACCTTGCTGTGCTTTTGTTTTGGTCTTGAATAAATTTATTGATACGTAAGTTTTATAAAATTTTGCCATTTGATTTATACGAATATGAAATGAATGAACCCAGTCGATTTAAATTGTTGAAATAGGTTTTACTTTATCAAGCTTAAAATTTATTTTTATTATATACTATTCGAAGTACCCGTCTTCCAAATCTCTATCCCCCCCTAGCAGTTAGTAATCTGAACCCATTAGTCACAATTCATTCAAGAAGTTTATTATAAATTACCCATTCTAGAATTCAGTCTGAAAAAAATGCCATTTGATTTAAAATCGAGATTTGGACTGCCAGTCTGGGATTTTTTCTGTCAATGTCCAAGTTTCTAATGAGGAATGGTTTTTACTTCTAATATTGGTGTGTAAAAGCCGCCAGTGTGGTCGAGTGGTCAACGTTGTTGGCTTCGGTTACGGAGGTCACGGGTTCGAATCCCAGTACGGACAGTTTTATAAATTGATTTTTCAATCGATTTATGAATTTCAGTTCGAAGTCATGGATGTATGTGATGTATTGAATTCCCCCTTCCCACCCATCCTATGAACGGGGCGTATCGTTTAGCTAACCACTAGTCCTGTCGTAGCCATATCCTTCTATTCCTACTCTATTTGGAAAAAAGGTTAAGCAACTGAGTAACAAGCAGTTCTCGTAGTAACATTTATGTTGAGATAAACTCCATTAAGAGTCCATATGCTTCACATTGGGAGCGGACATAGTAAAAAAAAGCCGGTTATATTCTTCCGCACTCGATACAGATAGGGCTAGGAAGTTGGTGTTGGGACCCAAGACCCAATCCTGAGCTTTCGCTCTCATAATGATGTTGAGGGTGATTTCATGTTCAATGAACGACACGGAAGCTTTAAATATCTAGTGACATATCCTGGGTCCAAATGGATGAATTGTATTTTTGGTAAATATAATATGAAGAGTACGAATCCAATTAATTAATATGGGTGTTGTTAATTATCATATCATAAAAAGTCTCTTACAAAACGAATTATCTTTTGTTATGCCATATAATATGTCGTAATACCATCGATAAAAGCTACGACATTTAATGTTTGACGTTTCACGGCGAAAGTCCCTCGCTCGGCGTGGCGTGCTTTCGTTTGAAGGTCTCGCTCGTCGGCCGTCGCCTTACGCCACCCGGAGGCCGACGCTACAATGTCATGAACCGTGAACCCGACTCGACTGCGCCCCCATTGTTGTACGGGCGATAGTAGTTTTATTCTGCCAGTGTGAAGTGCAGGGTGGTTCGCTCGCGGGGTGAGTCGGCCCGAGTAGATGCAGCGCTGTGTCAAGGGCTAGGCACCCACTAAACACCCGCTATTGATGAAGTTAAAGGTATATTCACATAGTATATTATTTATAATATTCTAATAAAACAATATTCTTAAAAAATAATGTGTTAATTAAGATTCTTGTAACTTACACTGCTTCTTTAATTTTTTATTTTTATTCGATAAACTTGTTTTCCTTACTGCATCACACCGAAGACGATATCTCCTTTATGATACAGTTAAGATACATGTTTTTAGGCACAATTTGATAGGTAACAATAATAATAATTAAAAATATAAAGATATTAATAAAGGTTAAATACATTGAATTGGTATAACTACAAGTAAAAAAAATAATTAAATGATAATAAGCAAGAATGATAGTTAATGGCACTAATGAGACAACTTTTAATTTTGAAACAGATATAATATGATTAAGGATTGAATGGTGAGGGGCAGGGAAGGTAAACTTTTTCTCCAAAAGAAGTAGCAAATTTCTTGAAGTGAGCGAAATTTTCTGGAGACGAAACTAGATCTGGATGCCCGATAGGACCATCACGGTTATTTCTACATAACGAAAACAATATACCTCTTTCAACAGACAGGCAACAGACACAACAGTATATACGTCAATAATTATAAATAAATAAGTATATATAAAAATAATTACAAAAAAATAATTACAAAAAAATATTTAAATTATATAATTTTATCATGCGCCCTCAGAGATATTTTGATGCACTTGCCACAAAGTATTGCCTAAGTTTTATAATTATAGTATCATATTAAAATATTAAAGGATCAGAAGGATTGGAGGAGAGGAAATGATGTGAATTGACATCACAAACACCCAGTCTTCGATCACAACTTTGAATTGAATAATTCTCAAATTCACTTTGATCTGACCGGGAATCGAACCCAGACCTGCGTGATCGGAAGAGCAAGCTCTTACCAACTGGGCCACAGCAGGCGACAAACTGGGCGTAGAATAACGATTAGCCAACCACTAGTCCTGTTCTAGCCTTATCCTTCTTTTCCTACTCACTTTGAAAGAAGTGAGGTTGAGCGACTGAGTAACAAACAGTTCTCGTAGAAAAAATTCTGTTAAGATACCTCCATTAGGAGGCCATATGCTCCACATTGGGAGCGGACATGGATTAAAAAAAAAAAAAAAAAATTAAAATATGCTAGTTCGAATGAAACGTGTGAAACCTAGATGACCATAAAACTACTTTATTTGAACTAAGAAGCTTACGTAACTAAATCGTGTTCTGGTTTCATGCATTTGTACAAATCTTTATTTTTCACCATGCACATAATTTAATCAAAAACCACATCTCAGATTACAAATAACCAACCTTTATTATTGTTTACGATTGGGATTTTCATCTTACACACTCATCTTCAAGAAATTAATAAGTTGTTAAATAAATCTAAGATCACACTAACTGTACTTAATACTAATGTTTTTTTTTGCTCTTTATTGTATTTTATTTTTTACACCGATCGTCCTAAAAGTTCATTAGTCACACAACTCCGAAAAATCAAAGTTAAATATGAAGTTAAGTGTAATTGTTTTCTTCCTGTTAAGTGCATTAACCAGATAATTTTAAAAAAATACACAAAATGCTTATGCCTCAAAATTTCCCATCATATATAACTATACAATATCTAATGATGCTTTAAAACGTTTGTCAGAAGTTGTTGATCTTGGTATAAGATTCGACTCTTCATTCACCTTTCATTCGCATATCACTTCTATTGCACTGCGTGCAAGCAAACTCCTTGGATTTATTGTTAGACAAAGCAAACCATTTGAAAACCCAACTGTGTTTCGCACGCTTTATGTTTCTTTGGTCTTAAGTACGCTTGAATATGGATCCATCATTTGAAGCCCATATGAAAGTTCATACAAGCTGCAATTAGAAATTTCCATAAGTCCATAAGAAATTTCTAAGATATTATTTCAAAAAATTTAAATTCTTCCCCTTTGATAATTCCTTAAAGTAATACTACCCCACCAAATTTCTTTTAGGAATGTTATCGTTTCACTCTCTTGAAGCTCGAAGATCTTTTTCAAGCTTAAAGCATTTTTCTCTTCTTCTTCGGGGCCGAGTAAATAATCCTGAAATTCTCACGACTATTAATTTACATGCTCCCAATTTATTCTTACGTGGGCGAAACTATGAGCAAAAACTTTTATTAAAAAAACTTATACCTCGCTTAGGAGGTATGAGTCACCAGTTCCAAGGGCCGTTCGATTAATCAACGCATTGCCTAGAGAAGTGGACATTTTTAGTGATTGTATTTGTGAACTGTTTGATAAATTTTTCTATTATATTTCTTGATTTTTTATGTTACATATGTACATCAAGTACTGTGTATTTTTATTTTATATAGTGTCTTATTATATTTTTCAAGTGCATGGCGAATTGGCGTCAGCTGTTATGTCATGTTTTTTTAACAAACAATAAATAAATAAATAATACTTCATTTTTGGTGATCACTTTTCCCTTTATCTCAAAACACATTATCTGAATAACCAACTTGACGATTAAAATGTGACTGTATAATTTGCTGTTTTATACTAATATTGTTAATGTAACGTATTATATTAAAATCTTATTTTTTCTAGAAATCCGTCGTGTGCCACTATTATTTCTAATATCAAATGCGCCCGCTACCGCAAAAATGTTAACAACACCTGGTCAAGAATATGTTATTTGTTATTATTTAATATTGCAAAATTCCGAAATCGTGATATTTTTTTCATCAAGGTAAAATCAAAAATAAGTAAACAGGATTATTTTAATACTTGAAACCTGTCCGACTGTTGAGGAAAAAAATAATTCGCACTGTTACTTTTTACATATCGACTGTGGAAAGGAAAAAGGACGTAACCCACATATTAAAAAAATATACAAAAGCACAAAAAACGTTTTTTTATGATTTTGGGCCATATGCAAATTATGAAATATCCATAACCTTGAAGTGCACGGAGACTTCTAAACTGGTTTTATTTATTGATTTGGCATTTACTTGGTAGAACTCCATTTTAATTGGGTAAAATATCAAGGTATTTCAGTTCTACAGTTTTTAAAAAAGTTAAAGGTTGATAGCTATTTCGGCTTACGCCATCGTCAGAACTATTTCTGGTGTTTGATTGACATAATCTAATATTCATTAAAGAAATTGTCTAAGAAAATCTTTTTTTCAGTCTTTCGTCTTGGTTCCAATTTTCACAAGCTCGTCCTTTTTCAAACTAAAAAGTTAAATTTAGATACTAATTCTTCATTTGCAGCTTACATCCTTTTGATAGAACGTGTATCAAGTTGGATACATTTTGATTATTGTAAAAAAGCTGTTTTGAAAAAACTGTGGGCTACGTCATTTTTCCTTTCCACAGTCGATATGTTACTGTTTAGTCAATCAATTTTATTTTGTTTTGAATCAATATTAGTTAGATGTATTAACGGTGCACTGTAAAAGCAGTCGATCGTACTTCTGTAAAATTCAAATTTGAAATATGTAATTGTAAATATTCAGAAAAAAATTGAGGCACACAAAATGAAATTCACATCAGCCTTTTTCAAGACAGACTTTTACCATGCCCGCTACCAATGTGAAGGTTTTTCTCTACAGAAGAGTTTCTGCGAGAACTGCTTGTTATTCAACCTCTGTTATAAAATAGGATTTTTTTAGGATAACATGGGTTACAGAGGGAATTCAAAACATCACATACATCTATGCTTTAGAACAGAAATCCATAGATCGATTGAAAAATCAATTTACATATACTGTCAGTACTGGGATTCGAATCCGTGACCTTCGTGTTCTAAGCCAACGACGTTCACCACTCGACCACGCAGTCGGCGTATCCGGGAAAATAACACAATGAATTCATTTACTGTATTAGTTATAACAGTTAAACAATGAATGCTTGCGTAAATCACTTTTAAAGTGTTCACTGTTTTCTTAATGGAAAGACATTGTATTAAAAAAGAAAAAAAAACACTTTTCGTACTAATTCTTTTGATTTTATTGAAGTAGTAATGTAGCGACTTTTAAGATTGTGTTTTATTTATTAACAATTTGTTGTACTTTCGATGGTTTCGGCGGTGACTTTGTGGAAGTTCATTTTAATTTAAAATTTAAGAAAAAATCCCAATCTGATTGATTGCAGCTCATTAGTATCATTATTTGTTTGCTTTATTTCGATCACCCCCCTCTTTGCTTCCCTTAAAAGGAAAAAAACCCAAACTCCATTTTGTAATTTCATAATTTAAAATTATAGAATCAATCTTGTTTCATTACGTAAGCAAAATTTGCGATAGTAAGTCTGAAGATGCCTCCGAAAGAGGCGAAACACGTGTCACAATTAGTTACACAATACGTGGAATAATCAAAGTTATTTTATATCAACAATTTGTTGTGTTTGATTTTTTAATTTAAAGTCCTTTATGACATAAAGTCGTTTTAAAAAACTTCATTTTTCGAAAGTTGTCCTAAGGACCTAAAAATTTAACATTGGTCGAAAATTGTGGAGCGTTTTTTCGAGATATACCGAGTTTCGAGTTAATATTTTTTTATTTGTTTCACTTGCCCGACGAGGCTATGTTTTTTTATGATGTTTGTACTTGATTATAGTTAAATGGAATTCAGATATTATATATTTTTCATTTCTTTCTTCTTGTTAATCAACAAGTTATTCTAGGTAAACACAGCAGATATATACTTCACAAGGTCGGTCATATGAAAACAATGAATAGAGTACGTTGTCCAATGCGATTTTCTTTTTATTAAGATAACAAAAATTCCTTGAAGTATTTTTATTATACGTGGTATGAAATTAATTGCTCCTTAAAAAATTGATTAAAGATCATTTTATATAAATTTCTAAGACAGTAGGCAATCGGTGGCTAAGGTGACCGCTACTGATATAAGTTTTTTTTGCAATGTACATATTTTTCTTACAAAAAACGAAATAACCTAGTCTCTGATAACAAGAAATAAAGGTGTGTGTAATTTTGCCTTTTTATGATAGATCAGCTAATGCTCTGCAATGACATTTGAAGAAATATGTATCGATGGGTTTTCATAACTTGACCTTAATTTCATCATTTAAAAAATGACCATGCATACTGTGCTCTTTGTCATAAGAGAGCCAATCGGGGTACAAATTTGTTCATTGAAACGTGTTTTAAAGTATTTCTTATTATATATTTCTGTGATCTGTGTTAATAAAAAAAAACACTGTTCTTTTATCGCCCTCTGTAGTTTATTTATAGTTTATGTATCAGTAGCTTAGGTTAACGATACACTTACAAACAAGTAATTATTATTTGTAAGAGGTCATTAATATATTAATAATTATATCTAATTTAGTTTCATTCATTTACAATTTATATAATTATTTTTAAAATTCTTTTACCAATAATTGTTACTCCTTCTCATTAGTCTTATTTATGTTGACATAAATACACCTGTATCGATTTATATTATCGTATGTTAGTAATGCTCGTGATCAGCGAAACCGTTTCTGATTTTTATTAAGATATTTTAAATGTTAATATAATGCCATTCCATCAAGAATTGAATTAAAGTTGTTTGAATATATTTATGTATACATTCAAACGTTCTACTTTTACATCTAAACATTTCGTGGAAAATAAAAAATCGGGTGCCTTTTTAATTTAATGTGAACTATCCTTAAGACGTGTCCCTGGTCGTAGTAATCACGCGATGCTATTGGAGAAAGGTTGTAGCGTTTTTCATGGGCACTGGCTATATGAATAACATGTCTATTTATATAATACTGTATCAGCTTTTCTACCTAAACATCATCATAATATACAAATTTCAAGGATATCTCCGGTATTTACCATTGGATAAGTAATGTCATTTGGCTTTCGACGTATGACCTTTTTTTTTACTATTTTTCCCTTATTAAATAACGATGACAGAGTTGACAAAAAGGTCATGCATAAAATGATTGAATGTTGAAGTCTTACTACAATAATTTTTGGGAATGGGAATACGGTGTGAGTAATTGAGGATCTCAATTTCAAAACCTACCCAAAGACCATTTTTTATTTTTTTCAAATTTTGATGCCAACTTGTTCTCTATTTCAATATCTACACAATCAATAAATTTCCGATTTCAAAACTTCTCTAAATACAGAGAAAACGCCTTTAAAAAAAGTGTTTAGTCTCAAAACCTTCCGAAAACCAAAAAGCCCACAGTAGTTTTTTGCGATCATTTGTCGAGTTTGTGGCACATTTTTAAAAATCTACTTTCGTTCCTCATATCACGGGTTCAGTACGATCAGCATTATAGAATAGAGCTATCGATTTATGTTAAAAGCTATGGATGTTTGTGATTTCTTAAAATTTCCTCCAACTATTCAAATTCTAAAATTTGGGTGTCGATCGAGAGTGATTAGCCAACCACTAATCTCGTCTTAGCCTTATCCTTTCTATCCATACTCTTTTTGAAAAAAGAGAGGCAGAGCAAGTGAAACTTCTGTTGCCAATAAAATGCCATATGCACCACATTACGAGCGGACATAGATTTAAAAAATAGTGTAGTCGAGTAAACAAATTGTCTCGAGATTGTTGAGACTTCCATCAACGCCACTACACATATCATGGGAATAGCCGCACCAGTCCATACTCCCATATAACTACTAAATTTGAATAGTTTAAATTATGTACATTCACACAAGTTTTGTCACTAATGAATCGGGTTTCACCTTTCGGCATCTTCAAGCGTTCAAGTGAAAACTTATTGTTTAATTTAATTATATTAAATATGCATCATGCACCCTCAGTAATCCGCTAATAGAACCTGCTTTATGTCAATGATTATTACATAATTGCAGTACCAATGATTTCTTAAAAATGAGGACATTTTGATAACACAATGCAATTATACTGCCACAATAATCTTCATGGATTAAATACATACGTATATATTCACTACTTCTTATCTATTCGCGATGTGTTGTAATTTGTCAGTATTAGGGTCTCCAATCCCGGGATCTCGTTCAATTTTGCGATCTCGAAATTCCAGGATTGGTATGGTCGCTATCCCGAGATTTCGGGAATGAGAAAGTTTTAGCAAATCCTGAAAATTGAGAGCTTAAACAAAAAAACGAGTCACAGAGAGATTTTGGGGGAAAAGTATAGGGATTTGAGGATTTTAAATTAGAACGGGCTAAAAAAAAAACACCACAATTTTTCTCAAATTATACACGATTTCACTGAAAATTAATCAATACCGAAATTCCGGGATCACAAAAAGGCTCCGGGATTGGATACCCTAGTCAGTATGCATAAAGTCAAAATGTATTTTTTTCTTATCACTCTTACGAGATGCACTTGTAAAATCTTTGTTTTTTGTGTGAACAGTTCAGCGTGCTGTAAATCTGTGTATAAATTAGTAATTTAAGTAAATACAATTAAAGCTATCCCTTTATCTACTCGACAATGTTTGCGTGAGTTTACTTGTCCGGATTTCTGGATTGACGTTATCTCTCAAGTCATTGAGCTTAACTTTGAAAACTGACTGTTTTGTGCCTTAGTAGCTATGCGTATGCGATTATTCAAACATATTCAGGAATTAACGCTTATTTTCTCATAAATTATAAATTCAATTAAGAATTGAAAAACATTCTTCTATGGCATGGATTGATTTTATGTTTTTTTTTGTGGAACTAAAAACAGTTTTATTTTGACCTTATTTTAGCAAGTAAATATCGATTCAATAAAAATATTCCTGCTCGATTCATTTTTTTATGATTAAAAATTTCAGATTTCAGGTAAAAAATATCAACGTATTTAGTTCTACATTTTTTTATACAATGATTTTATATAATGAGCGCCGTCGTCAGAACTATGAATAAACTTACATATAGTTAGCTATATATACTGTCCTAGAAGAGGTACACAATACATCTAAAATTGAAATCGTTCAAATTTAATATTGAAATTCCGCCAAGCACCCTCTGCTGAGAGCTGTTGAAAATTATTTATTTTTATAATACACTAATTATTATTGGTAGTATTCTAAATTATATTGTGAAAATTCGCATATACAAATTTTGATAATGATTTTTTGATAAATAGTTTCGATCCCACTATAAGTACCTTTCTTCCTTAATTGATGTTATTTTTTTGTTGATTGTAAACAAATAGTATTTATTTTTAAGTGGGCTTAAATTTCTTAACTATGTTTTGATAATTTAGTTTTTTTATCTTTAATTTGTATCTTGCTTAATGTTGTATTAATAACTCTATATTAGTTTATGTATCCATTAGTTTATAATCCTGACGAGTGAAACTGGTCTAAGTCACAGTTTGTAACACAATACGTGGAATAATCTAAGTTATTTTATATTAAAATGAACTTCCACAAAGTTACCGTCGAATCCATCGAAAGTATCTGGTCTAAGATTTTAATAAAAATAATGTGAAACTATTTACCAAAGCTTATTTTTTTAAATCTTGTCTATAATAAATATTCTTGCAAAATCTCTACAAGCATCGTAATAAAGGTCGCGTCAATATTTAAATGACTAAATTATTATTCAGTGTCTGGTAATTGACGTCACGACCGATTCGATAACAACATCTCAGCTGTTCAATCGACAATATCTTTTCCACCTCAATGATCGCTGACACCTTATTCATGAACCCCGTCAAAGGTCTCGAAAGTAATTTGTCAACCAGGATTTTTTTTTTCATTATTATGTGAACTCAGCAATCGTTATGCAGTAAAGTAATTTTGTAACGGTAACTCAAAATAGTCACAGGTGGGTAATTTCAATCAAAAAGATTGGATGTTTTGATTACTTAGTAAGTTATTGTTTTGTTATGAGTAGCAGTGGCGGCCGGTCAATGTGGCATTTGATCAATGCACCCTCTGTATATGTAGGGGCAGTTATATTTCATGAAATAATATTCAAACATAACATTTATACAATTAATTCATTTTAAATTCTTCATGTATTTATTGTTTTTAATTAATATTTTATATGAAGAATTAAAAAATAGTGAATGGTATAAATTTTATGTTTGAATATTATTTCATGAAATATAACCGCCCCTGCATATACAAGGGGTGCATTGATCCAATGCGACATTGACCGGCCACCACTGATGAGTAGTTTCGTGAAATTATGACATAGATTTGATGCTTTTACTACAAGTCTTATTTACATGGATTAATCAATAATATAACCATTATTTCCAATCCTAGTTTTCCGTTGTTTTTTTTTGTTGTCCTAGACCAAATGTCGGGTCCTATTCCTATGACGCAGCGGATAGCGTTGTTGGTTTCCGTGCCGGATCTTACGGGTTCGAGTCCCAATACGAACAGCACTTTTTAAATCGATTTATTGATTTCTGTTCTATGGCATGGGTGTTTGCGATGTCTGAAAATTTCCTCTCACTTTTCCGATTCTTCAATAACTGGGCGTAGCGAGAGGGATAACCTTCTTTCTCTACTATTCTCTTTGGAAAAAGAAAGGTTGAGCGACTGAGTAACAAGCAGTTCTCGTAGAAAAAGTTCCGTAGAGATACCTCCATAAGGAGGCATAATTTAAACGTTTCAAATTTAGACAAATATATTCAAGTTTATGTATAATTTATATGCGAGTTCTAAATATTCTCATAGATTTCCTCTTACGTTTATCAAAAGTAAGTAGTGAACGAGAAAACATGTGTATTCAAATGAAAGAATCACAGAAAGCTACTAAATCTTAAAATAAAATGATTAAGCAGATGTCGGCAATCAACAAGGAGATGCATTTATAAGACGTCATCAAATATGCGTATTGCATTTTATATACACAATCATCCAATCCAATTCCTAAAATTGCGTTTGGCTTTGAATACATACTTAAATTAGAAAGATTTGTTGTGTAATAAGATAAACATCTTATCTGAGTGGCCCTATCCCTTTTTTATCACGTACTTAAGGGTTCTTGTCCGATATCGTTCGATGAACCTCAGTGATGACAATAATAATTATGATTATTATATTGTTGATAATTATTATATTTAAATAAATAATATTGAAGTGGCACTTGAAAGAAATATAAAAGTAAGTATCTCACGGTATTTCAATTTTTGTGTAAAAAGGCCATTTCCTCATTGATGTCGACCTTGTCTTGTCGTGCGTAACACTACTACTAGGGTTGCCAGGTATCCCGGATTGCAATCGGATATCCGGGATTGTCCGGAGTTGGAATCGCTGTCCCGTATCCCGGATGACTACTAAATAAATAGTCACGGAAATTTAGAGAAAACTATTTAACTTCGATTCGAAAGTCTCGGAAGAGCTAAAAAAAAACCGGTCACGCTGTTATTTTGGGCAAATTGGTAAATTTCTGGGTTTTTGGATTTGAAAGTCTCGGGAGAGCTAAAAAAACGAGTCACGCTGGTATTTTGGGTAAATTGGTAAATTCCTGGGTTTTTGGATTCGAAAGCCAGCAAATCGGACAAATGTCCCGGATTCACTTGCAAGAAATTTGGCAACCCTAACTACTACCCATAATCTTTACCAGGAAGAAACGATACGAATAACATTAAAAGTAATATAACAAATGAAGCGTATACGGAAAGATTGATCGAACTCATAAACGAATTGTTTTTTAGTTACAATATTTGATTGGGGGGTGATATGAAGATATGTATTGATTTGTAAGGCGCTTTAGTCACTTTATATTCTCGTCACAATACCGCGGAAGTAAGATTTTACATAGGCGTATAGGTGAATATTTATCTCACAGCTTATCTATTCATCGTCATTTTATTGATTCGACTGTCGCTCACATCATTTGGTTACATAAATGGATAATAAAGAGTACAATCTCATCTGTATTAAACCAGGGCTGTGGAGTCGAACTGTTTTTACCGGTCGAAAATAAACTAACGACTCTGATACCTTTTTGTGTAAACTAAACGCTTAGAGTCAAAAGTGGCGCCACTCCCTGCCGGGTATGTGCATTTACAGTGGATACATATGAGATTAAGTTGCGTTTTGATAGTAAATATTCTAAAATAAGGACGTCTAAGTATGCGGTGTCATTTTGCCCACAGTTTTGTAATACGGGCTTTGTTTCTATGATGATTTGTCGCTAGAAAAATATAGCACACAAAACACGATTATAGGTGTAGTGAGTAACCTCAACACATTTGATTCACATGTTGTGCAAACATCATGGAATGATATTTAAAATGTTATTCCGAGATTTTATTTTTATCACACATTAGTCACATGGAGTTAGTACCGAATAAAATTTTATTTTCGTCATATTCTTTATCTCTAGAAATATTTTTGAAAGGTTATAACAATTTGTAACTTTTGTTTTTGAACATTTCTCGTTTCAATGTATATCTAAAAATATGTCGTCGGTGTACTAGCAAAGGGCGTTATTTATGGATTATAACTATTATGTATCGATCTACCCATTTCATGAATTTTGATCATTTAAGAATTCGCTCCAAATATTAAAAAGCGTTGTTATTTATAGGTTTTTGCAAGTAATAACAAAGAACGAAATTAACTCAATCAAAAATACTTTAAATCAGTGTTCTTTAACCTATGGTCCGCGGTATTATTCATATTCTTCAGTTATTATTCAGATTCTTGCGGTTCACATCCCGCAAACTTTCATATTCCAAAAACTTTCCGACTCATATATACGTCCACTTTGACATTTATACGGGTCACCCGCGGCTAAATATTATTTTATGAATTATTTAATAATACAAATTTGACAGAAACTGTAAAAAAATGTTTTACTGATTTATACTCCGTCGAAAGTTGAGAAATGGCTATAGAAATATGGATATTTGGTTGACGCCGGTCCGCGAAATATTTTTCCAACTTTTACCAGTCCACGGATATAAAAACGTTTAAGAACATTGCTATAAATTACATTAAAGTATATAACATATGGCTAAACTTTTTTTTAATGATAGTGTGTTGAAATCTACCTATCTGCATTCATAACTCAATACATCCGATTTTCTAGTTAACACATTCTGCCACTGTCGATATTACATATAATAATAAATAGCATCGCTTAATGTTTGTTGGGTCCGTAGCTCGGTGGTCAACTTCATTGGCTTCCGTGATGGATCTCACGGGCTCGAATCCCAGTACGATCAGCATTTTTTCAATCGATTTCTGTTCGAAGGCATGGATGTATGCGATGTCTTAAAATTCCCTCCCGCCCTTCCAATCCTAAGATAACTGGGCGTAGTGAGAGCGATTATCTATCCACTAGTCCTGTTCTAGCCCTATATTGTCTATTCACACTCTCTTCGAAAAAAGAGAGGTTGAGCAACTGAGTAACAAGTAGTTGTCAAAAATTCTGTTGATATTGCTCCATATTGGGAGCGGACATGGATTTAAAAAATTCTTAGTTGGCATCTTGGCATATCATATTATACTCGATATGGCGAGGTAGTATTGAAAATTGCTAAATAGTTTTATTGTTCTCTAATCGATATGATATGAAAGAGGCCCGATCAAAAAAATTAAGTAAGCATAGATACTAGATTGACAACAATAAAATCATTGATAACCTAATACAGGGTTTCCCAAACTTTTTCTGGAATGGAACACTTCGCAAATCCGGAAATTTTAATGGAACACTCGACGTATTTTTTTAGGTCGGCTAGTTTATAATAGTATAAATACAAAAAAAAAAAAAATATAACTATTTTCATAATGTACATTTCCATTATAATTTTGGCCGAACACGACCCGGGTTTCGCCTCTCGGCATCTTCCGGTGCTATCCAGTGCGCGAATGCACTCGAACTTCAGTCGAAATTCTAAATTACAAAAAAAAATGTTCAAAAACACTTATTATTTTTAAATGGTATGGCGTCGAGTTTGTTCTTGCACTTTGACTTCAATGCAACATAAAAAGAAAATCCTGCTTCGCATAAATAAGTTGTATAAAACGGAGGTGAAACAATAATAACTTGTTTTGATTCATTAGCGGATTCTTCTGGCAAACTCGCCAAAAAAAATAATTAATGACATTCATATCAGAATCACTGATTAAATCAGGTTTTCATAATCACTAACGCTGAATTGAGCATGCAGGTTTTGCTGTCACTGAGAATGGATTCCAAACCAAGGAGTAATAATTGCTGATTTTCGGAAAATATTGTACAATAGTGGTTTTTAAGTTAAGTGGGTGTTTGCGGAACACCAATTCAGGTTCTATGGAACACTAGTGTTGCGCGGAACATAGTTTGGGAAACCCTGAATACTAATAATACATTTTACAATCCATTGTTGAATATAATTGTGCTGAATTCTACAGATAGCAGAATATTTAAAGGATGTTATCAAATTTTCGTAAAAATCTTTCATAATATAATTTGTATCATACATTTATATAACGACTATGGAAAGGAAAAACGATATAACCCACAGTTTTTTCAACACAGGCTTTTTTAGATAATAACAATGTATCATACTTGATACACGTTCTATTAAAAGGATGCAAGCTGCAAATGCCGAATTAGTATCTAAATTTAGCTTTTAAGTTTGAAAAAAAAAGCTTGTAAAAAAATTGAAACTATGAAAGAAGACTGAAATAAAGACAATTTCTTCAATTAATATTAGATTATGTCAATTAAACAGCAGTTTAGAAGTCTCCGTGCACTTCAAGGTTGTATATAATTAATAATTTGCATATGGTCCAAATTCATCAAAACACATTTTTGCGCCCCTGTAAAATTTGATATGTGTGGGTTACCTTCTTTTTTCCTTTCCACAGCCGATATGTATCGATATATTTTTTGAAAAACATAATATAATAAATCATGTTTGTATTAAAATTAGAAAAAAACGCCTTTTCTTAATCGTATGACATCTTAAATTACAAAAACTAGGTCGATTTGATGCAAACCTGGTAAAATGAATGCATTATTCTGCATCATAAAGAGGTCAACCTCACGTAGGACTGAATTGACTGCAGTTTCTCTTTCTCGTTTTATATGCATATTGCTTTATCGTTGTTTTAAAGAGTATTATGTCATTAACAGCAGTATGATTATTTAGCAATGGAGGTCGAGCTTAGCTGACGCATCACGGCGTCACCTTGGCAGACCATCATGCACATTAAACAAAGAAGAACAGATTATAGAAAGAAAAAAAATGATATTGAAATTGCAGTAATAGACTGTTTTAATTGTTCTTATCGATAACATTTTATAAAACATTTGGCCGTTATGGATCAGTTGTGCTTTTTCGTGTCTGCCTCGAGCAGGCTTCGTCAAACTCATTTTAACCCTTTGAGGATTGAGTTAATTTTTACTAAATTTATTTTTTTCTTACATTTTGATTGTAGCTATTATTGGTAAACACAAAAATATAAATGACATTTTTTTATACTGATCCATCCGGGAAGAGTATTAATTATTATTTTTAAATCATTAAACGCATAGTAAAAATTAAACTAATTCATTATTACTTTTAAATGTATATTTTAAGAGCTTTTACTTCTAATTTGTGCCTAGATATTTTTTTTTGCATTTATCTGTGTGCCCGTGACGCTCTACTGACGTCGATTCCAGGAAGAGAATCGACTTGGAATAGAATTTTACGCTCAATATTATATGATTACTGATTTGATCACAAATATTAACTTTTTCAAAAAAAAATAATGTTCATTTGCAACAAATAATAGAAATAATTTGACTGCCAAAAATTACAGTTTTTTAGCCATATGTGAAGAAATATGACAATTTAATGAAAAACATGAGAATGGCAATATATATTAAACAACACAACATCGAAGGTTATGAAAAATCATCACTCGGGAAAATGCTTTTATAATACTATGTTTCATTTGTTTTATTCGTCCATAAAAGAGGATTGAAGTAGTATTTCAATTTCAAAAGTGTTTGCGATGTTTATTTTGCAAACATGATTGTCATTCTCTTTTGCAAATATTGCAGTTATCTTCTACGCTCGCTATAAATTAAACGAAGTCTGCGAGAAATATGTATATTCCGCAACAGTCACTTTCTTAATTGCGCTCATCCGCTGATAATATTATTTTTCTTGTTGTCAGATGAGTCTCAACAAGATGCGACCAGCTGCCTGGAACGTTGACTCACAGAACACTGGTGTTCAAATGCAGCGCAGGAAGAATCAACTCAGTGCGGAGACGACGATTATAGGATCTTATCGCCGCGGAAAGACTGATAATTCGACAAGAAAACAAAAGTTTTTTGCTTGAGATAACGTCATCGGTTGCCAAATCGATTAACTACGGGGATCAAACTAGTGCTGAATTGTTCGACGGCCATTAAGGGCAATCTACGACGTGTGGAATGAATACTTTAACTTCAAAAACGAAGTTTTTTTTACACTTCATTCTGAAGAATGAAGATGATCTTTGGATACAGTGAAGCCACGGAATAATTAAAATAAAAGTGACAAACAATAAAACGCATTTACAGCGTTATTTTGTATAACTTTAACATTCCGTCCATTCAGCATTGTGAAAACATAAACAGAGTTTATCAGTTCAACTATTAAGGTTGATTTAAATATCCTACACCTGTTTTTCAGTTTGTTGTGTGGGGTATAACTGTGATAAAGATGGAGTTGATTAAGTGGTGGTGGGCAATTTTGGCGGTTGCGAACGGGGCGTGGGCGGAGGCCGGGGGCACCTCGAGGGTGGCTCTCGGAGACTGGGCCGGCGGAATGGCCGAGTACGGCTACACCCCGGACGCTCCTCCGACGATCGTCGGCGACCGTTTCACCACCGCCTATCTCAATGTTTCGTACTATGACGCCGAAGGAAACTGGCAGACAAACAAATCTGAGGTGAGCTAACATCAGTTCAATTTTATTTGATGGAATTATCGTTACGAAGATTCTGAGTTTTCCGACGACACTTCAAAATATGTATCTCGTTTCATTATATAAAACGTAACGTTCTTTCCAATAAGATTTTTAAAAAACCACCTCAAGTGTGATTAAAACCAGTATTTTTTTTTAAAATTACTTATATTATTCCACGTATTGTGCTACAAACTGTGACACGTGTTTCGCGTCTTTCAGAGGCATCTTCAGACAACTCATAAGTTAATCATTTTGTAAAGTAAATGTCATTTGTTTTACCATTATTGTTTGTTTGTTTTTCTATCATCCCCATTCCTTTTTCCTTTATTGCTCCCATTTTTTTATAATACTTATATCAGGATGGTATAATCAAAATCATTTGTACTTAAAGAAGCTTTTATGAAATTAAGATTGCCTGAGGATACCTCTGAAAGAGGCGAAACATGTGTCACAGTTTGTAGCACAATACGTGAAAAACCTAAGTTATTTTATATTAAATTTGAATCGTTCAAATTATTTACATTCACACAAATTTTTGTCACTAACGACCCGCGTTTCGCCTTTCGGCATCTTCAGGCGTTCAAGTTACCGCTGAATCATGCATTCGATGGCGAAAGCAGTAATTTCCTAATGTATAGTTCATTAAGAAGCTATGAACAGCCATAGGAAAAAATGACACTTTTAACAGAATGTATTCAACCTACCACGTACAGAAATATACAAAAAAAGCTTTTATTTACTTTTTTTTATCAAGTACTAGGGTATGTTCTGCGTGAACGGATATTGGTCAAATCACTTCAATATTGGCAAAAAAAAGATGTTTCAAAAGAGGCCAAAAGATGTCTCAGATCTTCCGATATTTTAGGTACTTGATTTGATCCAGGGGTGGGCTGGAGGAGGCTCGGAGGGGCATGCGCGAGCCCCTTGTTAATTTAAGAGAAAACAATATTCTCAGATCAAATGATTACATAACTGCAATTCCTGACGTATATATTATCTAGGACAGCTTCAGTATACACAGTAGTACATTGATAGCCATTTACATTGATAAGTTCACAGTAAATTGCATATTGTTACATATTATAAGTAACAATCGACTGCTTGTTTAAGTATTCCATCGGAGCGATATAAAGCGAGCCCCTTGTTAACGTTTTAGCAGCCCACCGCTGATTTGATCCCAAGATTGATCGCAATGGATACCATTACCTAGCGCATAATGTTTTCAATGTGATTTATTCAAAAATAATTATTTTGTGGAACCTATGTACATATATAGATAATTTAATATTTATATCAATTCAAAATACTGCCACAAAAAAAACATCGCCTATTGTTTTTAGTATCATAGATTGTATTGATCACTATCATCAATTAAATTGATAAATTGAGTTTGTTTTAATCCCATTGTCATTAAACACGCGAGAAATAATGCTAACGATATGACAAATTATTATACAATACATACGTTGATAAGATAAATTATTATATTGCATGTGATTTTTTTGTATGACTGATTGGAGAAATTAACGTGAAAATTTTATAGAAATTTCAAAAAACATAATTAAAAAACCTTTTGTACGAAATCTAAATTATTTATTTCATTTAATATGAGCGAAACTCGTTCTAATCTCAAATAAATAATGTGAAATTAGTACAAAATTGTTGACAAAAAATGTTGGTCAAATAATTGACTTAATCCTAATGTGTATCAAAGTCATACATTCATCGCGCATAATATTTTCTGGAAAAAACATTAGAAAATATAAATTCCTTTCCAACAATAGTTGACAGTAACATAGTATAAATATGGTCGCATGGATTAGAAAATTTCAATTATATCAAATTCTATTAGATCTGTTATGAATATATTTTTCGTAACATCAAATACCAGCTTTAAGTCAAATGCTCAAATTGTATACGGATATAGATTTATTTAATCTTTGAATATATTTCTGTAAATTATTTTTGTCTGCTGTCGTAAAAAAATGCGTGAAAGTAATCTGTGTCTTTTTTTAGTATTTACACTATATGTACTCTTATTTTTTACACGATTTCTAAATAACACGATCCAATAAAAATATCAAATACTATATTTTACACGATTTTTTTTCTAACGATTCCCTGACACAAAAAACAGGTTGATATCGGATATCCTAATAACAAGAACATTATCAACACAGTAATAAAAAATAAAAATACTTCATTATATGCTAAGAAATTAAACGTGTCAGTCATTTCTAGCGTTATAAGCGATTTATGTCCAGTCCCTCATAAAAGTCCTTGTATATAATCAAGTAGCGATGAATATATATTTTTTTCTTAATTTAAATACATATTATGACTAATATGTGGTTGAGTCTTCATTATTACATGTTTACGCGGTTTTCTATACTGCGATGTTTTAGGGAACCAATTTTCTCGATTTTCTATGAATTCCATTACTTATTCTACACGTTTTTTTGTGGAACATATCGACTTTGGAAAGGAAAAAGTACGTAACCCATAATTTTACAGGAGGCACAAAAAACGTGTTTTGATGATTTTGGGCCATATGCTAATCATGAAATATACACAACCTGGAAGTGGACGGAGACTTCTAAACTGGTGTTTAATTGACATAATCTAATATTAATTAAATAAATTGTCGTGGAAAAACCTTTTTTTTCATTCTTTTTTCTTGGTTTCAATTTTCACAAGCTCATATTTATTCAATCTTAAAAGCTAAATTTAGATACTAATTCGGCATTTGCAGCTTACATCCTTTTGAGAACATAGAACGCGTATCAAGTTTGATGCATTGCGATTATCGAAAAAAAAACTGTTTTGAAAAAACTGTGGGTTACGTCCTTTTTCCTTTCCACAGTCGATATCTATGTGAATTTATGTATGTATTTGCAAAACTCGATTTAGAAGCTTCACTTATTCCAACGCAAATCCTCTTTTTGTCCAGGTATTGTCATAATACACATAATATTTTTTTACAAACTACAATTCAGTTCAATTTTATTTCAGAACCCAAGTAAATTTACAATTTCATTTAAAGATACTTTGCGTTGACAAGGAACTGCTGTTCTTATATAAATACAAATAAGAAACTTATTTAGAGCAAAGAGACAAATCCACAAATGTTCCGTGTTTACTGTATCCTTTTTTTTACGTTTTCTATGTCCCTTACAAACAGAGTATAGGATGTGTAAAACAATATGTTTTCTTATTTTCAGGATGGAAAATTCGGTCAGAATCACGAGTTCGAGTCGTACGGGGTAATCGTCCACTTGGGCAACGACCACACTGGATGCGTTTTGCCGTTAATAGGAACAGTGGAAATTCCCACAAACGTGTCTTGGATCGCTCTCATAAAGCGAGGGAAGTGCAATTTTGATTTGAAGGTTAGTTCAATATATTTTTTGTAGTACATCGTAGCTATAAGTATACAACATTTAATCTGTAGATGTTTGTAGAACAATAGTATCATATGTTTTATTGATTGATTTATTAGAACTCCATTATAATAGGGTAAAAATAACAACGTATTTAGTTCTACAATTTTCTACAGTATTTTTTACAGAATCATAAGTTTTTATACGAACTGGTGCTTGAAATGAGTTTTCGACCTCGAGATATGCAATAAAACTATTTTAGAAATATATGAGGGTATTGTCGCCCGCTATGGTCTAGTTGGTTAGAGCTTTCTCTGATGATCAAGTGGGTCTGGGTTCGATTCCCGGTAAGGACAATATCTGATTGGATTTTTTTCAATTTTAATTTGAGATCTAAGATATGGGTGTTTGTGAAGTTAATTCTTCTTGAGTTAATCTCATGTGACTTACAAAAATTGTCATCGAGTATATATCGTATGATCTTTCAACTTCAAAATATTTGACGCATTGGCGTAAGCTGTAATGTCAAATATATATATTTTAAATCTTTTAAAATAAATAAAAAATAAAAATCATTTGCAAACCCAGCCAACGTTCCCTCTAAGCCGAAGGGTTAGCTGCGCGGAAATTTCAAAGGCTGCGTGGAGGCTGCGCGGACCGATCAAATATTAAGTGAGCAACTGTCTTGTAGTGCGCGCCGACCCGGAATGAGTGTGCGGGGGTTTCCCAACTGCTGCGCGGCCGCGCACGCGCGCAGCTTAGAGGGAACGTTGAACCCAGCTCGTTCCAAAATGGTTGAAAAAGGAATCTTAAATTTCATTTCGTAAAACAATACACATATTTATTTATAAAAAAATATTTTTACATGGGTTTTTAATCATATTTTGTATGGTATCAAGTCAGGTTTGAGACTGAATTTTGAAAAATCTTTAAAAATATTTTGTTATTTACTAAATTACATTCACGAATCATCATCTTCCAACAATTTTGGAACGAGCCGGGTTTGAAATTAATAGCCTCATATACGCTTTCTCATTTTTTATTATGATTAAAATGTTTAAAACTATGATATATTTTTTAAATATTTTACAGGTACAAAATGCATTTAAGCATAATGCGTCCGGTGTCCTTGTCTACAACGATAGGGAATCTGAAGATCTCGACAAAATGAAACTCTCCGACAAACAAAGTAAGAACGTTTATTCTATTATATATGTTTTTAAAAAATATAACATTACTGTACTTCTAGGAATAAAATTATGCGTCTTTATCACGGAAATTACTTAGATTTATAATTTACCTACACAAAGTATGTGCGCGCGTTTTTAATTGCCTGCGGGAAATGTTGAAAATAGGTTTCTCGTTTTTCAAGGTCACATATTCCGCCTGAAACCCTTTTCAATTGAATTCATTTACTTAATTACGTCTATTCCAATCCCTCGTTACTGACATTTAAGGTCATTTGTTTTACATTTGTATACATCGGTGTTGTCCAGGTGCTATTGCAACCAATATTTTTGAGACAGACCACTTTCAAGCAGTGGCGGCTGGTGACAAAAGTATTAGGGAGTGCAAAAAAAGATTTGCTTAATTACCTAAGATTAAAAATTCATCCTCCGCTTCTTAGAATTTTTAGATTTAATATATTTTTATGAGTAACACACAGGAAAGATAAAATTAGTATAAATATGGTATTTGAGTATTGATTATTTGTGGAGTATGTACATGGGATTGCAATGCATCCTTTACTCCTATGAAAGAACCGCCCTTGCTTTCAAGAATATGAACCATTTTTTCCAACAATAATTGTTCGAACAAAAGCAGAAAATTACACTTTGAGGTTAAAAACTAAAAATTCAAAATGTATGAAGTTCATGGCAGTTTCTTGGCATTTGCGAATATATTAGTCGTTCGTTTCCATAATTTATTTATACGATTCATTTTTAAAATATAAATACAACAGCGATCTACTCAAGTGAATGCTTTAAACATTTTAAACGATACAGGGGGTTATTTAAAAAAAATAAGGAATACTTAATTTTGTATAAATACCCCTCTTTCTTTTTATATTTCATCGGTCAATAATACTTGTAATAAGCGAAGCCATTTCTGATCAACAATTTAAAATTAGTAACACTTGAGTACCGAAACGTCGAAAATAGGATCGATGAACGAGAGGGGTACAAAGTGACATTGTCAACTGATGAATGCTCGCAATGAGCGAAACCGGTCCTGACCTATTACATAAAGTGGAATAAAGTACAAAGGAATATTGTGTTTTTATTAGTATCAATATCAGCTAGATATTATTGGTATTTAGCAAATGGATGAAATAATAAGAATTTTGAAATGTGAATTTACCCCGCAAGGAACTCAAAGGAACGCTTTTCTACCATTAGTAATGAACATCTCAAAAGTGATATTTGCTTAGGTTCCAATTTACATAAAAGAAGTTTTTGCATTATGACCTGGCAGAAGTTGTAGAAAATACATAAAGATATTTTTTTAAGAACAGATCATCGGGAAGAGAGTAATAATTTTCACGGTCACTTGAATGTTTGATTCAAAGAGAGACGGTCCACTAGGGCAGTGCTTTCCAACCTGGGCTCCGCATGTTTTTCGCGGGGGTCTGCGAAAATTTTCATTCGTTCAACATTCTTTGTGATAAAATATGAACAAGTGAAATAAAATAAAAATTCGGGGGTCCGCATGTTATTGTTTTCAGATTTAGGGGTCCGTGGCATGACAAAGGTTGGGAAGCACTGCACTAGCGGGCCAGGGTACATTTTCAAGTTGAACATTGGCCGATGTTGTTTATTAAATGAAATCTACATTTTCTCTTGGTAAATTTATGTGAAAATAAATCAGGACGTATATTATATTCACGATGTACAAATTCAATGTCACAGCTTATTCCGTTGGCAAATAAACGTTTCCCGTAAGTTGGACGAAAAAAAAATCTATCTCAGTCGCGCCTTGTCTTTCTTGTGTGACGGAATTACACCCATTAATACATATGTTAATTTTACAAGAGGTCATTGCAGCTCAGTTGGGCCGCCATACAATAGCAGGGTACCTACACGTTTAAAACGTATTTTTATTGGCCACAACACAAACTTGCAAATACTTTATGCAGTTTATTTTGGTAATTGCGTGTCGAAGTCCACACACCAAAGCAATGCTTTATAAATGCTCGGAAACATTTGGGAGGCGTTGAATGAACAGAAATACGGTGAATTGAATAATTTTCTCGGTCAATTTCTTTCCACTATACCTACTTACATACAATCAAGAATATTGATTGCCGGGGAATACATTTAGTGAATTTAATTTAAAGTAAATATAATCATAAAATTTCTCCGACAAACAAAAATAAATATTAAATTTTAATCGTTCAAATTATGTACACTCCCACAGATTTTGTCACTAACGACCCGGGTTTCGCCTTTCGGCATTTTCAGGCGTTCAAGCACACGGATGAACTTGAACTGACGCTTAGTAAATGGATGTTTCGTGTTTATATATTAAATAAATGTATCACTGAGTCTAAAGCCATCGCTGGCGAAAAGGATAAGCTCATGGGAATTCCCAAAGATTTGAGTAGTGAGTGGTTTTAAGAATTATATTTATTAATATTGAAATTCCACCAAGCACCTTCAGTCGAAATCTTAAATTATAAAAATAAATATAATTCTTAAAATTATCCACCATTCAAATCTGTAGGCATTCCCATGGGTTAATCCTTTTCGCTAGCAATGGCTTTAAACTTAGTGATACATGTGTTTCTTATTTAAACACGATACATTCATTTACTAAGCGTCAGTTCAAGTTCATCCGTGCACTTGAACGCCTGAAGATGCCGAAAGGCGAAACCCGGGTCGTTAGTGACAAAACTTGTGTGAATGTGCATAATTTTAAACGATTCAAATTTGATTAAAAATTAAACTTTCACAAAGTTACCACCGAAACCATCAAAGATATTGTGTATTTTTTTATGCTACTTGATATTATCGTCAAACCCAGGGTTTCCCAACTTTTTTTGACTCGCATACCACTTGGTAGTACATTACGTTAAATTGTACCACCATATAAAAATGATTGTATTTCAAAAATTTTTTATTGCAAGTGTAATTATATAGTATTTGCATGGTAAGAAATGTGAAGACGCAATGGATTAAAATTATGTTTATTAATTATATATACATATCTATTTGTAAATCATTCATTCCTGAATGTCCGCGATTACTGTTTTTTTCGCGTACCACCAACCATCAGCCTCGTACCACGGGTTGGGAAACCCTGGTCTAACCAATGCAAATTCATAGTTTCGGGAAAATCACGTTTGAAGTTATGCTTTCTCCTAACATACTGCTTTAAAATCGAATATCTCAAATAGAAGATGTTTTTGTTAAAAGAGCAACGGCTTCTGTTGTTTTTACATTAACATTATGTAAATCGTACAAATACGTTTGCATTTAAAACAGATTAACACGATATTAGCACTTGTTTAGTATTATTGGAAGATTTATCACTGATATCATATCACTAGTGTGGTATGACAATGCTATGCGAATCAATTGTGATCAGTTATTTTCATTTTATGATAGTGCTCCAGCTAAGAAGGTGATCTCCAATGTTTCTAGTGGAAGAAGAGAGTGCATATTTTTTGAGCGGTGACTGGATAAGCACCTCTGTAAGATGTCGTTGTAGGGATCTATCATCCATCACGGGTTATCGCTCTCCATGACAACGGTAACATTTGCAGTCAATATGTCTAACGATAGGCTAAAATTAATCAAAAGAATCATTGAAACGATTTCCAGCGTCGTATCAAGTTTAGGAAGCGATTTAGATCGGAATTAATAATCTTTCAAAATACAGATAGCGAGGTCATTTACACAGAGTGGGTACAACGTTGTTGCCCAACTGGGGGCGTAACATATAAATATACATACTTTGATTTTAAAGCGATTATTGTCAAAGTCACAATTTACACTAATTACTGGTAAATGTTGGAATTTTACAGTAAGGAAGTACATATTGGTTTATAAATAAATAGGTACAAAATATGTTTACCTAAGTGTTTAAATAAGACGGTTTTCAACTCCAATGTCACTTGCATTTCTTATTTATTAAGTCGAAATACGGAATCTTAGTAGAAAGGAAACAGTTGCTGATGATTTTTGTTAAGCGAAACCGTTCATCAAATCGCTGTCGCAAATGGTGGTGATTCTACGTAACGTTTCATGCTAGCCTCCAAATAAGTAATGTTTTTTTTCTAAAGGTTCAGTGTTGAATAAAAAAAATCGTTCTTATTAGGGAATATCTCCAAGAGTGCATCCTCAAGTAGATTAGGCAAGGGTGAGGTCGAAATTCGGTGAACTAATTTAGTCGAGGCAAGATTTCGCAAACTTTTTCTGGGTGTAGTAGAAACAGTAAATTCTCACTTTTAGGGTGTTCACTGTCAATACTTGGTGGAAAGGCATTATATTAGTAAAAACACAATAATACTTTGTACTTCATTCCACTTTATTTAATATGTCAGGACCGGTTTCGCTCATTACGAGCATCGTCAACTGATAAGAAATATAATTTAACAATGCTATTTATACAAAAATGAACAGCTATAAACAACAATTGGCATTGAAAAGAAAATACCAATTACATTAAAAGTGATTCTAAAATAGCACAAAATTAAAATGTTTAACACATCTAACATATAATTAAAAAGTCATCTCAGATTAATAAATTTAGAATGGGGATTGAAAATAATTACAAACATAATTAAAATTTGGAAATTCTTTGACAAAGTGATACAATGAAAATAATGACATTAATCATTTCAGTCATTATTTATAAGATAAACTCCATTAGGAGTCCATATGCTCCATATTGGGAGCGGACATGGAATAATAATAATAATAAATTCTCAGTAGGGGGAATAAGACATTTAGTTCCAAATAGACAACTTAGTGTTCTTGTGATTTGTATTGTAACTAAAATAAGTGATTAGGACTCATTGTAATTAGATTCTTTGCGAGTCTTTTGATTTTATCTTTATCTATTGAAACCAGTGTAGGAGAGGGAATGTAAGTGATTCACAACGATTCTTATAATCTTTAGGAGATAATTATTGACTCTCGATCATTACTGAGATCAGGTCGTTTATCCTTAATAAACGTTGCTGGACGATACAATGACTCGGATATCTGCAATTGGCATCAAATGATGATTTCTTTATATTTAAAATTTTGTATAATTTATGCAACATAATGATTTTTCGGGAATTGTTATAGTTAAGTTAATCAAAGTAAAAATATCTACAAAAGCCGGAGTAAACGACACGTCTAGTTTCCATTATAAAAAATCACTCTATTGATACTGTACACAATAAAATATATTATTGCATAATGACACAATACATAAGTATTTTTAACTTGTTTTAATTTAGGTATTATCTTATTATAGCATTATCATTGATAATCTTATTTTATTATTCGTATCTATGTATTAAGACAATGTAATTTATAACGTTTATGTCAATTATTTTTTAAATTTAATACGTTTGTTTATGATAATTCTAAGTGTATTACTGCCATCGTGGTAAATAATATTGAACATACGGATATCCGCATTTGATATTGGATTAATATTCGATTAACGATTTTGCCATTGTTGTTTATCTATTGCTACAAAATATTAATCAAAATGTAACAGAATATTTCTTACGTTTCGATTGTTTGGTTAAAACGAAGAGACAAGTCATAAGAACCACGGTAAAGCTGATATTAAATAGATAACATAATTCTTAATGAAGATGATCTCAAATGAGTGAAGTGTTTGCAATGCTATCAGTTTTATTTTATATTTAATATAAACTACCACAAAGTATCTGTCGATTATATACAGAATAATTGGCCAAATTTGAAGACCTTTACATACACGAAAAGATCACAATACGTCGAATAATCTAAGTTATTTTTTATTAAAGTGAACTTCCACAAAGTTACCGCCAAATCCATTGAAAGTATCAAATAATTTGTTTAAAAAATGATCAAATAAGAGTTGCCTAGTTGTAGTACTGAGTATATATTACAATTACACAATTGAGAACGATCTATAATGTTATTTTTGCATACATATGTTATGATACAACAATAAAATACAGGCTGCGGAAATCTGGAGAAAATTTTGGTGTGGGAGAGAAAAGGTTGCCGAACACTGATTTAAAGAATGGTATATTAATGAATTTGAATTAAAATAATCAAATAAATAAAATGCAAGCTCAACAAGTCTAAGTGGACTAGAACATTTTTTAATTGGGTGTCTGATTTATCAGTATGTATAAATGTCGCCTTTGGACACGACACGCACTAAAATGGCATCACCCGGATATCCGCATGATCTGAATGTGTGATCGATTTATTTATGTATCATTATACGTATTTTGTTTTAGTGCTTTGTTGATATTTATTTGTTTTCCTGGATTTACATGGCGGACAAGAATACATACAGCTTTGGAAACGGAAATCGATTCAGTCCAGTGAGGTCGAACAGCCGTTAACACTTGTAGACCTGTCATCTTAAAGAATAACATCGTACAATCCGATGCATATTCCTTCTTTTGTTTATATTTATACCCACTTATTTTCAATTGATATCATTATTTCTTAATTTAATTATTTAAAGCAATCATTCTGACAATGTATAAGAAAATTAAATTTATTGATAAAATAGTTTAAATTAATTACATGAAAACTTTTTTTTATCCATGTCCGCTCCCAATGTGGCCTCATAATGAAGTTATCTCAACGGAAGTTTTTCTTCTACGAGAACTGTTTGTCACTCAGTCGCTCAACCTCACTTTTTTTCAAAGTGAGTATAGGGAAATAAGGATAAGGCTAGAACAGGACTAGTGGTTAACTAACCGCTATTGCTACACCCAGTTATTAGAGAATCAGAAGGATGGGAGGAGAGGAAATAATGTGAATTGACATCTCAAACACCCAGTCTTCGATCACAACTTTGAATTAAATAATTCTCAAATTCACTGTGATCATACCAACAGTGAATCCTAGACACTGGAATAACGGTCGTATGGTGCATGTATATTAATATTTCTAAAGCATAATATTTTTCATCTTGCGATGGTTTCATTACTACTTTATGGCGACATATTTGAGTTGGTAAAATCGTCTGATGATGGCTAAAACACACAAAAATGTGTTATATTTAGAGTGATAATTTAATAAAAAGTCTGCCTGTTTTCTGCCTAAGTCTAAACGAAGCGTAATCGTTTTATTGCTTATTGAGAAATTACACTTTTGATATCTATTACAAATATCCGTATTTTGAGAGTTAGTTTTTATTGAATAAACTGGCTTACCTTGCGATTTTAGTCTATACCTACGCACTACTTTAAAAAAATCGGCTATCGAACTTGACATCGCCTGTTAACGTAAATAACATGTAATAATTTGTTAATATAACAGCTTTTGCACTTATCAGTAATCAGCAATCGGAACCGAACATTAATAATCTTTTGTTAATTCAGATAAATTCCGGATTTTTTTCGGTAATTTTTTTAATCTATAAATAATACAATGTAAAAATAGAAATACGCATATAATATACAGTTTTTATTGAAATAACCTCACACACACCCAGTAGGCTTTATGCGGTGTGTGATTTATCAATGAATGTGTCTCGTATGCTTGTTTGTTATTGATTGTATTTATTTATATTTAATAATTTTCCTGAATTCATAACAATAACATATGAGCTTTTCAAGACAATATTTATTCCAATGATTATAAATATGTTTTCAAATTATTATTCTTATACCAACTGAAATATATATTTTTTACCATATCCGCTCCCAATGTGGAGCATATGGACTCCTAATGGAGTTTATCTCAACAGAAGTGTTTCTACGAGAACTGCGTGTTACTCAGTTGCTCAACCTTTCTTTTTCCAAAGAGAGTAGGAATAGAAGGAAACGGCTAGGACGGGACTAGTGGTTAGCTAATCGCTCTCGATACGCCCCGTTCATAGGATAGGATGGGTGGGAGGGGAGAATTCAAGACATCACATACATCCATACCTTTGAACAGAAATTTATAAATCGATTGAAAAATCAGTTTATAAAACTGACCGTACTGGGATTTGAACCCGTGACCTCCGTAGCGGCAGCCAACAACGTTGACCACTAGACCACACATGCGGCAAATATTAACAATATAAAATATAAATCACTCGCTTACATCAGCGACTTCCAACCTGGGAGGCGTGGGCTATTGTAAAGGCGCGAAGAGTGAAACATATTTCTCTACCCTTTAAAATGTGTTTATTACATTATGAAATAAAGGATGGGGAGGCGCGAAAATATAAAAAAAATATAGGGGCTCGTGGCGTAAAAAAGGTTGGGAGGCACTGTTTTATAGTATAGTTAAGTTGATAGCTGTTCCGAAACCACGCCGTCACTAAGTAATAGTTCTGACTTGTACGGAAACAGCTATCAACTATTATAAAAATAAATTCGTTAACTTCCACTGATTGTGCTTCAAATTTCGTCACGTGTTTCGCCTCTATGAGAAGCGTCTTCAGACTAACTGTCGTAAATTTATGTATCAATGAAAGAAATTTTGATTTTAACATATAAATTACAAAATGGAGGTTAATTTTATAAACTTAAATTTAAACGAGTTTTTTTTATTTCACTTCTATGCAGGGTTGCCAGATTTCCAAAATCACAGATCGGGACATTCACTATTTGGAAAATTTTATTCATGTACACATTTTCTGAAGTCGGGATTTTTCAGACAGTCCCGCTCAAATAGGGACGCCTGGCAACCCTGCTTCTATGAGACACTCGGTGACTACTATAATGTACATATAATGAATGATTCATATCGCAATACTAGTATGCTCCACTCATTGTATTTTTTTTGCTTACGGGTATGGTTGTATTCATTATTATTGCTCATTTTTTTTACAACTAGGTATAATACAAAAAGCCGACTTGGAAAAAACCCGGTTTTCGAATTCCAATACTTCCTAAAATCCGATTTTTAAAGTTTACAAAAAAGGATAATTCAATTAAAGTAAGGAAAAAACGGTTAAAATGAAAGCTGTTTTTTTCAACCAAATCCGCTCCATATTCGGAGCATATGCACCGCACAGTTCCTCCAATGTTCTCTATCTTCAGCCGGTCTGCAAGCTTCCTCCCAGGTCACGCAGCGTCCTGTAGTTCCGCTGAGTACATCCTATCGATGGTCATCAGTGTTTTTTCACGACAACGTGATCCATACGGTTGGTAGAAGAGACAGCTGGCTTAGTCCCTTCTGGGGCATCCACATGTCCAAGCCGGGTCTATCTTTGCTTTTTATTAAACACCAACTAAAAATACTGAAACATTATTCGGTGAAAACACAAAACGTCTTTCTTCGGAGTAAATGAAGTAGGTCGTATAGTTTTGAAGGCATCAAATAGAGCATAGTTTCTCAACCTTTTTGGCCCCTTTTGAGTCTCATATTTTTCCGTGGCCCCCATATCCGTTGTTTATAAGATTTTCGAGACGAAGTAAGAAGTTGAGAGAATCTAAAATAATTTTCAATTCTTTACAAAATTTTGCTCGCTGGCCGATTTTACTCAGGAATTTACGGATCTCCCAAAATGAAGAGTCCTTTGACGACTTGGAAGACTTGAGACCTTTTTTTTTAGCTCTTTAAGGATTTGCCCGTGGCCCCCCAAAACTGTGCTGTGGCTACCCTAAAACTATTTTTTCTCTGTGAACCCCTTGGAATACGCTGTGGGGGGCACAGAAAGGGGGGGTGCGGTTGAGAAACCTAGAGATAGAAGTTCGTAGTTTAAATTCAGCTTTTAGTATTTTTTTTAAATATAATATTTTTGTATTTTACTACACATTTCATCTTGTTTTATTTGAAAATATGGCAGTTACAAATTAATTTCTTATTGACTTTTTTAATAAATTTGAATAATTAATAGTAAGTAAATTTATATATTTTCGAATATCATTAGAAACAGGTTACCAATTTGAAAAAAACAGGTTTTCGAATGTAGCAAAGTTATTTATTTTAATAAGTAGCCCTTATCGGCATCAAAAATAGTGACAGATAAAAACAAAACGATAACGATTATAGATCTGACGATGTCGAAAGCTGAAATAGCTATTAACTAATATTATAAAAACTGTAAACGTTGCTATTTTTATCATATGATGACGATTTTCTTCGATAACATTTTAAAAACGGTACGGTCGATAGTAAAAAAAACTCCGTTTTCATTCAAGGTAACCTTAATCTATACAATTAACAGTCTTACATCTGCTCACTATTTCCTCGCGTTAATTAATATTCACCATATAACTAATAGTAAGAGAGTTTCCTTTACCTAGTAGCAGTTAGAATGATTTTAAAAACCCGACACAGTCAACCAGACCACCTTCGTTGGTGTAGCTGCATGTCGTACCAACTAGGGTCTCCACTCGGGATCCCGTTCAATTTTGCGATCCCGAAATCCCGGGATTTCGGGATTGAGAAATTTTTAGCAAATCCAGAAGATTTATAGCATTTTAGATTTGGAAGAGCTAAAAAAAAACGAGAGATTTTACGGAGAGAAAGTATAGGCTTTTAAAGATTTCAAATTCGTCATTGAGCTAAAAAAAAAACACGAGTCACGGAAGGATTTCGGGGAAAAAGTATAGGGATTTGAGGATTTCAAATTCGTCGGAAAAAACGAGTCACCAAAACTTTCTCAAATTATTCACGATTTCACGTCGAGTGCCTAATCCCGGGATCCCGGGATCAAAAATAAATCAATCCCGAAATGACAGGATCACAAAAAGGCTCCGGGATTGGATACCCTAGTACCAACCCCCAACAGCGAGGATATAACGCAATGCAGTGACGCAACACGCAACTATAGATAGTTGTAGTCAATACATGAATTGCGACATAGCTGGCACACCCAACAAATCTGATTCGAAAGAAAAAATGAGCGAAAAAAGATTTTTGATAATATTGTTGACAAGAAATTAACGATATTATAAATTCATTTTCTTTGTGAATTGCGTGCATATTATTGGGAAGTTTTCGGTAAATATTATGCAAATGAAATTATGACAGTGTTTGCCATTATTTTCAGATAAATATAATCGCTTAGTCATTAATTATTCAATGGCTTAATGTGATGCATATTTGCATAATTACTTGTCACGTAATAATATTTTGAACAGCCGAGACAGGTCAAAAAAGGATATTTACATTTATGGTAATAATATCTATCTATAGACATAGAAAGCAGCTATGTTTAACCGGGTATAATATACATATTTTAAATTCAAGATAGATTACACAATTTTAAACACTTTTTTCATGTTATTGGTCTCTCAAGAAAAATAGTTATTATAATTTGAATTAACCCATCAAGGACGAGCGTGACCATATGGTCACAGTAAACACTGTTATCTATTGATCCCATTATTCATAATTTTTCTACCTGGATATCGTTGCTTTTACTCATATTTGGTTAAGAAGGGTACAGACTTCAGTAAGTCATCAGCCGCGGAAACAGAAACGGCCACCAAAAGCACGTGCGATTTTTTGAATTTCCGTTTTATTAATGGACTTTTTGAAACTTGTAGTTTTTTTTTTATCAAAACATCAAATTATTTACAGTTCTTTTGCTAATATATTTGAATTGAAATTATGTTGATCTAAAGAGGTCAAATTGTAAATATTTTTAAAAATTTCACGTTTAGCTATATTTCAAACCCGAATGTTTGTGTACTCAAACGGTCACGCTCGTCCTTACTACTGTCCGTACACAATATTACACGGTAATAAAAAGGTGAGCATGGCCATATAGAGTCATGCGGGGTTTCTATAGAACGACTTTGCGTTTTTTTTTTAAAAAATTGTTAGGAATAAAAGTTATCCGTGACTTCAATATGGCATAAAAATTATCGAAAAAAAGCTCTCGTCTCTGAAGGGTTGAGATAAATAAACCTCTATAATCACAGACAGTAATCGTAATGAGCGTAGATAATAAGATTGACTGGAATTGCAGAAACAATAGTTAAAAGTAATTTTGAATCAATAGTGTTTTTTATATTTTTTAATTAATATACAAAATTATTCTAATTGAGTTGAGCGTCATATGAGTTGTCAGTTCGTTTGTTGGACTTTTACTTTCACCTATACAGATTAGCAAGCTACGGTGAATAATCGCTTCGCAACTGTGCTCCTTAAATGTTTCCTAGTATGTTATTTCATAGATCAAATAATTGTTATTTTACTTCCCTGGTGATGAATTGTATACGTGATATTATGACGTAACTGTCGACGGCAAAGTATTCAGTTTTGGTGATTCCTCTTTCTATTATAATTGTATCTTTTAGGTTCGGAGAAATTAAATTCATTATCTGATAACATTTATTTTTTGTTCTTGTTATTTCAATCGTCGTTTAATTTCTATATGTATTAATCACACGGCGTATTATAGAATGACTCCATGCCACAAAATATCTTCAAAAGTACAAAGCTAGAGTTTATTTTATTCAATCGTCACTTCTTCCAATTCATTTTCGACACACGTTTAACGTTTCAATACCATTTTTCCGTATTTGATAATTGATTTTTCATACGCTCCATTTTTAAGATCGGATAAAACAATAATGGCACACTTTCGATGGATTCGGCGGTAACTTTGTGGAAGTTCATTTTAATATAAAATAACTTAGATTATTTCAAGTATTGTGCTACAAACTGTGACACGAGTTTCGCCTCTTTCAGAGGCATCCTCAGACTATCTTACTTTCACAAATGCGTATGTACGTACGAATGCAAAGTACGAATCATTTTAATTTTACTATTCTGATATATGTATAACAAAAATAAAATGAAATGGGAGGCAAAGAGGGGATGATACAAAAACCAACAAACAATAATGGTAATAAAAATGACATTTACGTTAAGAAATGATTAACTAATGAGTTGTATCAATTATGAAGGGGTTAAACCATTGGAAAATAAATCTACCAGTGGCGAATATGTTATGGCAATCCAAGCAATTTGATACGACATTAATAGTGGCATTAAAAGAAATCGAAAAACATTTACATTTTTTTTAAGTTTCCTTTTAATTGATGCCGTATATTTGTGTTCAGTTTCAGTCTTTGGTGATATTACTACCGAGTTCGTTCAATAAAAACACAGTCATTCGTTCAATAAAAGTATCTTTATTTTGCATATTGTGAAATAAACCTGGTGCACATTTTAGAACAGATTCTTTTAAGAAACTCTCCTTCACTGAATGCTTTTCCATTCTGAGCTAAGGAGCGAAGCGTCCCATCCAAATTATATCACTCGTCAAAGGTTCGCCATCACTGAGATGTTCACAAAGTTCGGCGGAGAAGAATTTAAACATGACAAATATCTGTGCTTTGGAAATGATTTAATTTGTAATTTTTCTAAAATTTCCGTTTTTTTAATTCAAGCCCATAGTCACGTTATCGAATACAATGGTCAAGTGCATTGGAGGGGAACTTGCGGCCTTTTGGCTACTCCGATGCGGCCTTTTAACTTGATCAGCATATTCACTTTGATCAAAAAATTGTACTCAAGCGTTTGCAACCCATTATATGTTCGACATGAGAAACAAGGGGGGCGGTCTCAACGTTTTCTTTACTGCGGCCGTATGTTGAATCAGATAAATGAATGTAACCATTAGAAATAAAGAGGTTCCCCACCCCTGATCAAGAGCATCAATGGCCACTTGGCAACGTTGCTTAAATATTTTTCAGTGATAGTATAATTATTTTAGGAAATGAAGTTTGGTACGTACCACAGATTGAGTGTAGTGGGCGGGTGATGCAGTCGCGTGTCCTCAAGGTGAATTATTTTTAGCTTGGCTGATGCATTTACTACCTTTGTTGTACCTACAAACTTTTTTGCTTCAACTCTTAATTAAATACAATTAACTCTATAGAAAAGGAACATTACTCGAAAGTCTTCATTACAATGTCCTGTGAAATTACGTAATTGATGAAGTGAAACATGTAATTGCGGTTGTGTATCTTATTCCTTATTTATCCTTTAAGTTCAGATAGTTGGGATTGGCTTATTTACGGCGTGACATTGATAACCCCCATCTTAAACAATTACATTAAAGATCGTCTATTGCAATACATCGGAATTTTATTCCCAAGAAAAATGTGTTTGTTTTGTATCCCCTCACATTTTTAGTCCCTCCCCCATTTATAATCACTTTGAATTATCCCCCCTTATATTACATGTAGACCCTCCCTTATTGTGCAATTTCAATTTAAACCATCTATGTTGTCTTAAAAATGATTTTGAAAAGTAATAAGCTTATAAACAGTGGTGTAGTGGGGCCAGGTCGGCGACCTGTCACCTGGAAATGAGCCAGGGCGCCGCCCTGCCACCTTTTTGACTTGTAACTTAATTTTTAAGTACATACATATATTCAAAATACTGTCCATACAATTTAAAAGCATTATATCAGAATTGGTCTACCCGACGGACTTAACAAAAATAATTTTAAAAAATGTACACATGTAATGTGAAGAAATCAATTAATTGAGCGTTTTTTTTATTGATTTAATTGTTAAAACTTGTGGTTTTTTAACATCGGACCAGTATAAAAAATAAATAGGAAAGAAATCAATGACCGACCTGGTACCTATTTATTTACCACTGCTTATAAATACATTCATGAGAATAAAGAGGATGTTGTGCTCTTTGACTTTGATGATTAAAAGGTTAGAGGTCACTATCAACAGACTTATTGCTAACTTAAATTAAGGCGAGTTAGCGTCGAATGCAGGGAAGCCTTGTGTGACCTATCTGAACAATAATCTACGACAAATACTCAGAGTGCATTAGTGTGTAAGCTTTTATCATGCCATACATTGGCGGATCCTGGAGGGTATGGTCCCCATGCCTCCCCCTAAGGAGAATTTATTTTCCATTTTTTCTGATTTATTAAAACTTTATTGTGAAATGGGCTCCATAATTGTTTACTATGTTTTATAGAATACATACTAAATTATGTATTGAATAATTTTATATAGATATATTATTTTATGTGTCATGTTTATTTTCAAATTGAATGGCCCCTTCTTGGGACAATTTCTGGAAATCACGTTGACTGAGGTTCATTTGTAAAATAATGTTGCTTTTTATTTTTACTGACTTATTAGTCACTGATCTTACAAAAGTTAGCAGTAAACAGAAAATGAAAAATAAACATTAGGATAAAGCCTCTTATCAAAATATAGATGCATTAATGCCAATCTTTCACGTATAAGAGATCAATATTAATAGACAAGGACATTTGCCTGCCTTTAAACCAGCCAATATTGCCAATAAAAATAAACACTCCTTTTGGCAAACTGGTATAACTAATGCACCATCTGAGTTATTCCAGATAAAGAATTTATATATAAGAATCTCTTTGTATACTTAACTCATTTTTGTCAATTTCGATTCTAATCAGAATAAATTTCACTTGTTTCAGGAAACATAAGTGCTGTGTTTACGTTTAAATCAAAAGGTGAAGCGCTAGCGAGGCTCGCCGACGTTGGCATCAAAGTGATGCTCAACTTGACAATCGCCAACCGGTGTAGTCGTCCGCCAAACCACATGAACAGGTAAAAAATCATCTTACAGTTCCTATTTCAATAAAAATTGTGGAATTTGTTTTAGAGTTCTTAAATAAGACATTATAATTATTCTTTTTTGTTTTAGTTCCATCTTGAGTATTGTAATGATAATATAGTACACTAATTAATATTCTATGTTGTATTTAAAAAATCTCATCCACTTTTCAGGACATCTGTGCTGTTTGTCTCAATATCTTTCATCGTTTTGATGGTGATGTCGCTCTCGTGGCTAGTTTTCTACTACATACAAAGGTTTAGATATATCCACGCCAAAGATAGACTATCGGTAAGATCACTTATGTATTGCATATTGTAAAATAACTATATAAGAGTCAATAAATAAACAATGTGTATTCACTAAATTACTTTCACAGCAATATGTTTTATCTAGTACAGTTGATAGAAACTGACATAGTATTGCAACATTTTGATATGATTTCAGTGCATCCTTCAATCGCTAGTTTGTATTGTTGATAAAACTTGCTCATTATTTAAATAAAGTTATCTTTTGAGTGACTAAATAAATGTAGTTGTAATGTTTATAAATAAAACAATTAAATATATATACGAGTGCAATCTGGTTAGCATTCTAATAATTTAATTCACCCAATGATGTATCTGCTTTTGTTTATGAATACTGCCTCAAGTGGCATGTTGATCTCGAAAACTGATTTTTTTTTTTTGACACATGTCAAAATATAATATTTTCTAATGGAACAATACTTCTTACGCTGTTTGTATGTCAACATCAATAATAAATAACTATGATGTCATTATTGTTTTATAGAAAAGCGACTGGGTGACATGATGGACATGATGTGAATGTATAAAAATACACTAAAACTATGACACAATTAGGGAATCCAATCCCGAGCCAAAATGTTGATCCCGGGATTTCGGGATTAGAATTTTCCGATCCCGGTATCAGTACATTTTTTTAAGTAATAAAAATTGATAATATTGGTGAAAAATAATTTAAAAAAAATATTACATATTATATAAACAGCTGTAAGCTGCCAATACGTAACCAAAAAGCTCTTAATCTCAGTTATTTGCGATGTAGGTGTATTTTTTAATTACTTGTAAAAAAATATATGAAATAATTATTAAACGAACTTAATATGCATACATTATGTAAAAGTACGAAATATAACTTAAAATGATTAATTTCGATAGCTGAAAAAAACAATTACCTACTTCAGACTGCAAGAATGAAGATTTCTAAAATTGTCGTCTACATACATACATGCTCAATAATTTTATTGGAATAAATAGAAGTCTTTTAAATATTAAAATATTCCCAGAGTACCAGAGCATCGATAGTTTTGCCATTTAGTCGAAGGTTTCGGTTTACGGTACAAAATTATTATTTATAAACAATAAATCACGCAAGACGAACACTGCCATTGATATCTGGTAACATTCATTGATGTAGAGAATAAAGCAAACAATAAATTTAAAAAATATTGGAATGTGAAGCTTAATAACAAACAATAAATATTGTCGACAAATACATTCAAATACAGTACATGTGGTGCATATTATGGTGTTGAAGAGATTTAATATGATTGGCATCAAGTTACCTTTTCGGCTGCGACTCTCTCTTATCGCAAAGATAAAGTCTTAATAATAAAATTGTGCATCGTTTATTGCAGTGGTTCCAACAGACCCCCAGGGATCCCTGAGACCGCTCAGGGGGTCCATGGTCGGTCAAAATTAATTTGAGGACACCCAAATAACACTATTTCCCTTGGGAGTTATTTCACTTGAGGGTCCGTGGTCAAATTTTTCTCCATGAAGGGGTCCGTGAGCATAATAAGTTTGGGAATCACTGGTTTATTGCATATGCGTGAACTGCTGACTTGAAAACTAACACGTTTCAGTTTTAAAATTAATCCCGAAAGTTTCGGGATCATGTCTTCTAATCCCGGGATTAAAATGTATCGAAAACTGTACGGGATCCCGTATCCCGGGATTGGATTCCCTAGACACAATATTCTTCATAGTGAATGATAAGCAATCTTCTCGTTCTTTGAAACACTAGAGTCATATTCAATAAGTGTAATACTATAATTGTCATTTGAATTAAGATGTTAGAGTGAATAACATGATGCATTGTGTATCTCTTCGGAGCCAGTATCTATAGCTGAGGAAAATGTATGTTTAATCATTGTTTTGACTATGGCGAAAGCTGAAATAGCTATCAACTAATAAACATAAAAACTGTAGAACTAAATACGTTGCTATTTTTACCATATTATAATGGAGTTCTACCAAGTAAATGCCAAGTCAATTAACAAGGACTAGTAATCATATCTGTGGTGTAAAATTTTACCTTTTTCTTTTTCTATAATCGAAGAAATGAGCATGACTTGGAAAGTTGTAGAACTGTAGTACTAAATACGTTGATATTTTTACCCTACTACAATGGAGTTCTACTAAGTAATTGTCAATTCAATCAATACTTGTAAAGTTATTGAACCATCCCTTGGCTTATACACAGCAATTGTTATTTTCGAGAAAGGAAGTTTGTGTAATTGCCTTTGGAAGTGAGATCAAATATTAATCTAATATTGCAGTCACAGTGTTCCCGTGCAATCATGATCCATCCTGTGACTGATAAGTATTCCTTGAACAATTTCTCAGTATTTTTTGATTTGTGTTTTCAGAAGCGGCTGTGCTGTGCAGCCAAAAAGGCCCTGTCGAAAATACCTGTCAAGAATTTAAAATCTGATGACAAGGTACGTGAAGTCTGTTTTACATTTAAAAACTTATTTTAATTACTTTTTCGTTGGAAGATCACGTGATACAAAACCGAAGTTGAGAATCATTCATGACAATTGTATTGGCAACATTTGAAACTCCACCCATTGCTCTCATAAGAAGAGAATGATTATTATTCCACCCATTCTTGAGTTATTGTGTTTAAATATATATTGTATTACGCTAACCACAATATTGTTTGCTGTATCGCTGGTGAATCTAAGGACAGTAAAAGTAAATTATACTTTTAACCGACATAATTATTGTAAGCCGGATCTTGTTTTTATCATGTGTGTAATTATAACTATCAATAATTGACCTCCTATGTGAAAAAATAGCGTTATCCTAGAAACTTTGTTTTGAGACAATAGCAGTTAAACTTTACAGTTGGCTGTTGTGACGGTACCCTTTATCGAAAATACATTTTTTTTGTAATAAATGTGGCCTAAGTTATTGTTTAAAAAACACAGTATAAAAAACAAAAAAAAAGTGTTGGATAAACATGTTTTTAAAATACACTTGGGCCTCGTATAACACGGTTTTATACAACACGGTTGTATAAATTGTGGCATATTTTTCATACAGCACGCTTTATATAACACGGTTTCAATTTAAAAAAAAAATCAACATGTTTGATTTGTTTTACCACCAATAGAAGATGAATACCAAAGGACAATAAACATTTGTCGTGCTAAAGGCTAAAACCACAAGAAATCCAGAGTCCTTCGATGATGATGAAAACTTACAACCGATCTCGAAAAAGAGTAAAACATGTAGAATGCGATAGCGATGATGAATGAATGCTATATTATGTTATTTAAATTTCTTTCAATAGATATGTAAATTTATATTTGTTTTTTTTTTTAAATAAAGTACATATATATATATATATATATATATGTAAACCATCTTCGATAGTTTTTTTTGGAACACATTCCCTAATTTTGTATGAACTTCAAACCTTGTATAACACGGATTTGTATTACACAACGTTTTTGTGGAACCATATAACCGTGTTATACGAGGCCCAAGTGTATAGACCGAAAAATAAATTAACGCTGTTTTTTTGTAAAATCACGTGTGTACAAATAAACAGTGTACTGTGCGCGGACACTCTGTCTATTTTTTAATATTTGGTGGGTGCATGCATTGGAGTATCTTTGTAATTAAAACCGGCTTAACGATATCATGCTAATATAAAATTTAAAATAACTTTGATTATTCCACGTATTGTGTAATAAACTGTGACACGTGTTTCGCCTCTTTCAGAGGCATCTTCAGACTTACTATTGCAAATTTTGCTTAAGTAATGAAGCAAGATTGATTCTAAAATTTTAAATTATGAAATTACAAAATGGAGTTTGGGTTTTTTTCATCATGCTAACACTGTTTATATTATTTGCAACGCCATATTTTTGACCAATGCCACATCGTAATGTCATGTTAATGTTGTTAAAAAAATATCTGAAATAATAAAGATTTACAATAATATGTGGATGTAATTCATTCGTTTTTTACAATATAAACATGCTCTGAATTTAAATTTAAATAACTATTACTCAAGCATATAATATAACTTAAACTGCATCAAGTTAATGATTAAATAATCATGTTATATGTACAGGAATATATAGCATTGAAGACAGAAGGACAATCGATAAAAAATATTAATCCTAATCACGACTTTTCTTTCAAAAATATATCTTTCATATATGTACATATTGCTGTCATGTTGTGTCAATGCGCTCATTCTCGGAACGTAAAGATGCAAGATATCTCAGGTCACGTAAAAATGTTCCTGTGTGTTTTTTTCAATTGTGGGCGACAGCGTCACGTAGACTATGCTGTACATCTCGACTTGAAAACAGAAGTAAATCAGAAATTGAAATTTACAGACTCAAAATCCAATGTTAATATTACTTACCAAACTTCTCTCTTTAATGTTTTATGCAAACCATATATTTTTTGCAGGAAATCCAGGGTGACGGAGAATGCTGTGCTGTTTGTATAGAGCCCTACAAAATATCTGATTTACTACGTGCTCTTCCATGCAGGTATGATTGAATTAAATTCTATCTACTCATTTAAATATCTTATGGAGTTGATATATATTTTTATAATGGTTATTGCAATTATTCCAGACACGACTTCCACAGATCGTGCATAGATCCGTGGCTTTTGGAGCATAGGACTTGTCCGATGTGTAAAATGGACATTCTCAAATATTATGGATTTGTGGTAAGAAATTTCCCTAAGTAAACATTTTAAACATTAAGTTTATACATATAGACAATTTACATGCTTAACAAATATAAATTGAACCACCTTTAACCATTTGAGGAGTGGGTGAATTTTTACCAAATTCGGTTTCTTCTTATATTTCGATTATTCGTACAATTGCTGCACACAAATATAAATGTATTTTTTTGCATACATATCAATCTGGGAAAAATATTGATTTTATTTCTTTTTTTGAATTATAAAACGCATAGTTAAAAGTGTAAGGTGAATTAATTCATTATTACTCTTAAATAATTTATGACAAGCTATATCTTCGAATTTGGGCTTCTTTCTTTGGTTTTATCTGGAAATTCTATTGTTAATTTGAAACAAAAAAAACTACCAAAAATCACTGACCAGACAAAAAAAATATGTCTGGTCAATCCATATCTGAAGAAATAACAATAATTCAACAAAAAATATGAGAATGGCAATAGATGATAGAAGATAAAATACTTTAACAGGTTAATGCTTCAGCGTTAGAACAGATATGTATAATTAAAGTCACTGAGATAAAATTAAATGAAAGTTAGTGTCACGTCGTTATAGAGATAATTTCTTATGAGCATCCCTCGGCGCTGCATATTTTGGCTCACACTGTTTGGACACTTGAATTATTTAGGCAAGAATTCGTCTGACACAAATTCTCGCTTAAAACCATTGTCTCATGAGAACTACAACATTATATTATCAGTGTTACTAATTTTAAAGAAGGTTAAATGACATATACTAAAGCAAGGTATTCTGTTATTCGAGAACTTTTATTATGAAGTACTAATCTTGAGTGTTTTTTTTTTATTATAATAGTTTGCTTACACTTGAATCATAGAGAAGTGAATAAAAAGGTTTATCAGTTTAACAATTGCTTGGTCTTGAATATTTTTCTCATATTTTGTATTTTTATCATAAAGTCAACAATTCACGATGTACAACATGAAATATTTACGATATTAATCAGAAATCTTGTATATACTCGTTTGTAGGATTACTTACATTGTTGTGCAATGTAGATGGAGCAGGTGAAATAAATTAACAATTTCAATAAACTTATAATGTATAAGCTTCTGAAATTAAATGTTCTGCTGTCGCAAGATTAACCTTGCTTGACAAATAGATCAAAATAATGTGTTACGAAAAATCCTACTTATTACTTCGTCAGTGACCGGCAATATATAATATGTGACGTGTGACTGAAAAATAAAAATTACCTAAGCTTTCCGGCACATATACTGAAATAGATTTTGAACAGCAGATCATTAATATCCGATAAATTGCAGAATGAGCCACAGATTTTAAATAACAGTTGCATATGTAGCCTCATAAAATAATTATGCCATTAAAATGTGTCGAATTGTATTTAAAAAATACGTTCTACAGAATAACAGCAAATGAAACTTTTTCTTTTATTGTGGGTAACTTACTCGTTTTATGATGAGCTGTATAAAAAATGATTTTATTTTTACAGTTTACGGGAAGTCAAGAGAGCATTCTTCAACTGGACGCTGAAGAGGGAGAACGCCGTGGACCCACTGTGATCAGTCCTTTACCCAGACAGGTAAATCATTTTCATTTTCTCTAATTCAATGCACTGCAAGAATTCGCTTCATAATATCCCTTATTTTTATCAATGAGTGATAACCATAAAATAAAATTTTATAACATTGTTATTCCACTTCAAATTTAATTTTATTATACAAAGTTACCGATGAATCTATAAAAGTATTGACAATTGAGTAGGGAAAGAATTCAATCTGCTCTATCTATTAATTTTATTTTATTACACATTTCGTGTTTTCTACTTCCAGGCCAGCCGTGCAGGCTCATATGAAGTAGGCCACAGCGAACGGAGCAGCAGGGCCTCGTCGCCGGACGAGTTGACCCCGTCCTTGCACCAGACGCAGTCTCTTCAATCTCAACCCAGCGTCGGAGACTCCCCTCACTACAGCAAACACCACTCATCCGAACATAAACGTAAACAGCAGCAGCCTTCGGTGCACTCCACTCCCAGCTGCAGCCGGCACGCGGTCGACACGACCATCGTCTCCGGCGAGAGGGTTGGGAGCGACGAGACCAGGGACGCCGTCTGATGCATAAGCGCCGTTGTTTTACTTCGAGGAGTATCACAGTGAACGATTTATTAATACCGCCTGCGCAGGCGGCTCTCTCTGTTAGTGATTTGTGATCGAGAACACTCTGGTGATAGAAATTAGAATGCTAGCTTAGTTATCATAGATGCAGGCTGTTCTGTGACAACTCTATATGATTCTTTGTCTTTTAATGTATGAAATATTATTAAAAGAACCTAAAGATGAGATAGGCCAATGTAAATATTATCGTGTTGTACCTAATGGCGTTTACAAATATTTATTTTAGTCCTTGGATTTGAAATTTACGCGTGAATGTGACATATTTTTTTGAAAATTTTGTCCAGTCCCGAATCGTCCGCGCGCGTCGCGAGCTTCACAGAGGATCAGCCGAGACCGATTGCTGTAAATATTTCTCATAAGTTGAAATGCATTCTTTTATAAAGATCTATGGGTAATAATTATTAAATCGCTACCGATTATCGAATTAGAATACTTACTGTGTCAATATAATTACGTTTTTGAGGATGAAGACTTACATAGAGTGCATTTTAAAGTGACAAACAAAAAGCAACGGGAATGATGACACAGCGCTCGGACAAACCGCTCGGACAAACCGCTCCTAAGACAAATAGCCTCAAATATTCTCTTCAGTGAACTGCGACATGAAATATTTTATTGTCTTAGCTGAGTTATGTCTGGATTATTACTGGATTAAGTCAGAGTTTTAAATAAATATTTTTGTCTCACTTGAATATTTGCATAGATAAAATAACAGAAAAGCATACTTTCATCAATTTGCATATTTAGTTTATGTAAGAATGTGAAAAAAGTGTCTTAGTAAATTCATCAAAAAAATTAAAATTCCACGTACTTTTGCTTAAGAAAGAACAATTTTTATTTTACAAGGGTTCAAGGAGATAAAAGTTACTTAAGTGTTAAATTTATGTATACTGTAAACTATTTTTGATGAATTTGCAGGCTATTCTAAATGTTGTCTGTTGCTTAATTTTGTTGATCGCTTGTTTGAATCCTACTTTTTTGTATTTGAAATTGAAAGTTTTCAGAATACTGTCGGATGCGAAAAGTGTCAACGAAAAAACCTTTGACTCTATTGTGCTCAAGATTAATTTATTTATTTTTGAATTAAAACTAGGTTTAGTTATGTAATAATAATATAACTATTATAAATAATAAACAGTGACGACCGAAGATCCCATTAATTTTTTTAAATATTCTCCTTACCCTCAGGATCCGTGCAAAGAATGACAGTTGTCAAAATGTTTTATCTGATTTTCGTTATCAATTTAAGATAATTGTATATTTACCCAAAGAGCATTCGCTAGTTTGTAAAAAGTTTGTAAAATGGTATGGCAATTGTCTTCATTATCTTCAAAATATATATATATCAATTGTATTTATAAAATAATTGTATGTACTATGAAAATTTATTTCATAAATTAAAAGTTAATACACCGATCAGCGGATTATGCAATATTCATAATTTTGCAAAATAATCGGAATAAAATGTTATGATTCTCTTTTTATCTTACTTGTTACTCGTAAGACCGTTACATGTACCGCTTGGCCGTTTTACTTACTTTTTGATAATGAAAAAAATCAATAGCATTTCAATATTTAACATGTCAATTATGTAGATGAATTGTATATTGAAGATGTATCAATAGCACACTCTGTATTTAAAATGCTAATTGCGTGTGAGACTGTCTGAGAAGCTTAAAAACAATTACTCAACTTTGTATTATTTGCAATATTAAATCATTGATTAAATTCGTGGAATGATTAAATATAAATTCAATTCAACCTCGTTTTCTTTGCCTTCTTTGGGGATGTCGTGAACATAAACTTCATTTTTTCAATAACATTGCCATTTCGAAAAAGAATCTTCAAGTGTAAAATATATTTTATATTGGTGTAAATTACTAAATAATTTAATATATTTGAAATAAGACAGCAGTCTCCCAATTGACGAGCTGGTTCAGTCCATTTGATGGATGCATAAAATACCATAAATGTAGTCGGTATCGACAAAATGGATTGTAATTTTCATTTCTTTTCACTGTTATCTTCTTTTGAATTTCTTATTCTGAATATACTATGCTGTCATTGTTTGAAAAGTATTTCTTATTAATTATGTGATAACTTGTAGGTATTGTAAATATTTATGTGGACCACAGATGCCTCCACTATTCAGTAAAATGATTTATTATATCTAATAAAATTCGAATCACTACAGACGTAGTAGAATTCGAATTGGTATCAACATAATACTACATTGACTGGTTTCCGTGTGTTTTTTTTTAAGGTTCATTTTTATTCATTTAATATCTATTGCTCTCAATGGAAGTAAGAAATCCTTTCCCATTTAACTTATGATTTCATCTAACATTTTTAAATTCATTACATTCTTTAAAAGACAATTAAGTTATTTGGTATCAGATGTATGCGTCCAATCTTATTTATTGACTTAGTTTTTAACGAAAACTATTCAATGATTTGGTTGTCATTTTTCCACAATATCGTCAAAACTATTTTACAATGACCGCTGTTTCTTATAAAGCAAGGAATAAAGTTGTTATCGGTAGATATGATTTTCACAGCATTGAATTCAATGAAAAACGAATCCACACCCTCCGTATTGGGAGCGGACTCGCTTAAAATATATACATTTAATTTTCAAATAAAATGTAAATTAATTTTGTTTTCAAATCTTCCGCGTCGACTGATACGTGTTTGACACTTAAATTGTAAAACTTATTCCTAGTTGATATTTTATTTTGATTCTTTCCAATTTATTTGTAGATTATCAGTTCATTTTATACTGCTTCAAAGGAGGCCGGTGAAAAGTGTAGAAACAAATTCTGGTCAAAACGCAAACTTATCCAATGTCAGCTGGTCGCATTTATAAGTTTATTATCTTAAGTCTAAACAGCATTCGTAATGAATGCGTTTCACTTCATTTTATTCTAGTATTAAAAACAATGTCTTTTCTTTGCTGATTTTTTGACTTTTGTACAGACTGTGATGATAGAAATTTAGGAAAAATTTTTAGAAATCATTTTTAAGTAGTTAAATATAAGTATTAGTTCTGGTGAATTCAGAAATATAGTACGGTATTTAATAAAATGTACCCGCAACAAACACTGTTACAATCCGCCCACTCTTATGGAAACATTGTATACTTAATTATTTTAAATGGCGAAGTCTTACTTAAAAATTTAAATGGTTGTTACGAAAACATCATGTACTGAGAGTTGGAAAAATAAAACGGCTATGATGAAATGATCGGCTTAACTTTTATGTTAACTTATTAAAACTATCGACATTATTATTTCTTTATCCTCTAAAGAAGCTTCTTGTTTGTGTTAATTTGTTACACAATTCTATAAAAACTATTGATAGTTATCTAATATGTTTTTATCTTCCGAACTTCTCCAAAAAAATTGTCTCATAGTTTGTAATGAAATAACGTGCATAATAGGTGTGTTTGAGTATACTTACTAGTGTAGAATTTCAAAGGAACACATTTTATGGTACAAATATATTTCATTTTTATATCATTCTAAGAAGGATTATTTCTAGAGAAAAGAACAGTGTAATATTCATAAATTTAAGGAAAATGTATTTTTACACGATAGTCTGGATATGGAATAGTTCTTTACCAAAAGTATAAACATAGATTGGGCATCAAAAAATTACTCAAATTTTATGAATGCAAATAAAAACACACCAATGATTACATTATTCTATTAATTCAAATGTTAACTAAAGAAATAGCAATGTCCCTTGGATCATCAGTAAGTAAAAAAAATGTTTCATATTAAGTGATACTCATGTCTGCTAAAATATTATTATTATTCATATACTGGCAAACTAAATAGAAGAGTATATTGTTCATGTATAATTTTGCAAAGAACATGTACACGTAAAACTATCATAGATATTCAATAAATCATAGCTGTTTCCATTATTGAAAAAAATATTATTTCACATTTATTTCTGCCTTCCTTTTCAAAAAAACTAAAAAATAAGGACTCACTTAATTTATGTATGTACATACTTACCATAAACATACTATTGTATAGCATAATCGTTTAGTATATAATAACTAAGGTTCTAAGACATTAACCGTAAGTGATATTTGTTTATAAGGATAATCATAAGTTTTATATTATGTAATATAGACTAAGATTGCTAAAATAAAAACCAATTAAATGTATTAAGTCGTTTTCTTTACCTGTTAACAATACAACATGCATATTTAAAAACTCAATGTAATTATTTTGCCAAAAACGAGTGGGAAAACCTCGATCTATCGTTCTCACAATCAATACTATGTTTATAGTCCCAGCTGATCACCCATGAGAACATTATTTAACAGACCTGCATTAGAGGTCTGCACTGGCTGAATTTGACAAAATTACCCGGTCTGAACCCGATCGATTTAGGTGCAGACCTGAGTCTTTCTACCACATTTTTTACCCGAACCCCAGATTTATTTATCATGGTCCGTTAAAAACCTGTTTTTTTCGTATCTTACGTTTTAATATAACACTGGTTATTATAAAAATCCATGCTATCCAGCAAATCCATCGGTTTTAATTTTTTTAATTAAAAATATTAGTCACTTTTAGGGTGTTCTCTGTCAACACTTTGTGGAAAGGCATTATATTAATAAAAACACAATATTCCTTTGTACTTCATTCCACTTCATTTAATACCGTCAGGACCGGTTTCGCTCATTGCGAGCATTGTCAACTGATAAGAAATATAATTTAACAATCCTATTTATACAAAAATGAAAAGGTGTAAACAACAATTGACATTGAAAAGAAATTACCAATTACATTAAAAGTCATTACGTAGCTATCTTACATACGGGAAAGGGATATAAAGACTTTGTCTGTATCCACCCTAGCGATAATTTTAGTCAGGAAACTAGGAGTCCGCTTCGCAGACACCACATATAGTTTCAGTAGGAAAAAAAAATAATATTCACAATAGCCAATAATTACAATAACATTTACGCAGGTCCGTAGCGAGTTCCTTTAGTGCCTAAGGCTAGGCGAAATTTAGGTTTCTTCTTTTTAGTTAGAAGACCATTCTTTGAAACTTTTTTATAAAGTGTAACTTCAAGAAAACGCAAACAGCCCACAGCAACTGCAGCACATTTGTAAAACAGTCTAAAATTATGTTTCATCTCTTCAAAAACTTGAACTAATGCATTTTTAGTTTTTGATTTGCAATATGAAAAATGAGGTTTAATGAAAGATTTTATAAGAAGGCTAGGCGTGAGACAAACAGCCAGTAGTTCCAAAAAAAAATCGAAAGTTTTAAAGGAAAATATGTTTTTTTTCGAATATTGATAAAAGGTACTGGAACGCCGTTCCATCGCGTTACATGGAAAAAAGCCTTGTGTATATCTATGTATATGAGTTAGAGGTCTGCACGGGCCCGGGCCTGGCCCACGGGCTCTTACCCGACCCGGCCCGTGGGCCGGGCTCGGGCGGGTAAGCGCAATCGAGAGTCGGGCTCGGGCCGGGCCGGGCTTTGGAATTTGGGATAATATACCAAATTGAGGATTTCAAATTCCTCGGTGAGCTAAAAAAAAAAAAAAAGGACTTTCGGAGATAATCTGGGGAAAAAGTATACCAAATCGAGGATTTCAAATTCCTCGGTGAGCTAAAAAAAAAAAAAGGACTTTCGGAGATAATCTGGGGAAAAAGTATATCAAATCGAGGATTTCAAATTCCTCGGTGAGCTAAAAAAAAAAAAAAAAGGACTTTCGGAGATAATCTGGGGAAAAAGTATACCAAATCGAGGATTTCAAATTTCTCGGTGCTTCGGGTCGGGTTCGGGTAACAAGTGCGGCATTAGACTCGGGCCCGGGCCGGGTCGGGCGTGAGTTTTTCGGGCTCGGACCGGGTAGTTTTGTAAAATTTTGGCCCGTGCAGACCTCTAATATGAGTACATATCAACATCATTGCTACCAGCTAGCAGACAAATGACTTACGATTCCTAATTTCAATAAAAAAACGCAAAACAGACATTTGCGACACCTATTTATTTCTATAAAAAAAAACGCATAAATTAAATTTAAAGGTTACCAAAAATTAGTAAAATAAATAATGTAATAGATTGTATTCACTTCTTTCGTGGGTTTTGCCTTTACATATTTGATAAAAATTTGGGTTTTGCGTTTTTGGAAATCAACGAATCCTGGATGCTTTAACAACATCAGAAGTCATCCGGTGAAATATGACCATCAGAAAAAAGCCTGAATGAATTGTGAAATTTTTAAACTATGGTATGAAAAACAGTTTTTTCCATAAAAACATTTTAGACAAATGCGTCATCTCACCCATCTATAGAATGTTTCAACCAGATCGATGAAATGTTTACGGTAAAATTTCTCCCACTTTTAAAAGACTGTTGCTACATGGAAGCAGACAGTTGGCACTCTTTAGATGTGTCAACTTTAAAAAAATCATGGAACAAATTTTTGAAAAGACTAGAAAGTTGAAATAATTCTAAAAAAATATAAAAGACACAGAAATTTGTGAAAAAGTGCTGAATATGAGGAAGAAGATGTAACCGAGTGGTTAAATTGTAATGCGAACAATCCGATTTTGATAATACCGGATAATCGAGGTTCTACTGTAATCACAAATATAAATACTTTTCACAATGTATTCGGAAGCAACTTTAGCGTGATTCTTAAAATTTAAGTTATTATTCCGTTAATTTAAGCATGTCTATATAATTAAATGAAATGAAGAGTGGGAAGGAACGAAAATTACTTAAAGCTTGGAAACCACTGACCTAAAGAGAATTAGTGAAACAATTCATCAATAATTAAAAAGTCTGTAAATGTTGCATATTATAACAATCAAACGGCGTATCTTAAAATATTAAAGACAAAAAAAAATATTTATTTATATTTATCAGCTAGGTGATTTTGATTTACGCTTTTATGACTCTGAAACCTCGATTTGTATTACCTATTAGTCACTGTCGCGTTTATTAACAAAGACTGTTTTTTTAATTCTGGGAACACTTATGTGACGTTAGTGACAACATGTCAAAAATGGCTGACTCTTGCCCAAGTAAGGGCGAAATTGAATCAATATTTGTTAAATTACGCGCGGTTCCTGCCAATAAAGTGGGTATATTTTTCTTACAAAGTGTTAAGAATCCCACCTTCTTTATGGATATATATAATTTTATGGTGTCTTTCTTGTGTGTGACTTGATTTACTAGTTCAGAGGTTGAACTATTTATTATTTTTTTGTTTTCCTTATTGCAGGCTTGTTTCGACTGCAGCGCAAAAAATCCAACTTGGTCTTCGGTGACGTACGGTGTATTTATTTGCATAGACTGTTCGGCGGTCCACAGAAGTCTCGGGGTTCATTTAACGTTCGTTCGATCCACTCAGCTAGACACGAACTGGACATGGTCCCAAATAAGAAATATGCAGCTAGGGGGCAATGCAAATGCGGTAAACTACTATTATTCGCAGTGTTAATGTTAAATACTAATTGTCTTCGCGTATCATCCAAACAGTGTCCTAAAACCTACTTTTAACCAATTTATCACTTCCACTAAATTGAAGATAAGTCTCAAGGTTCAATTAATGATAATGTGACACATATTACAATTGCTTTTTTGAAGACACATTAATGTTTTCTAGTCATCTTTCTGCTTCGGGGCTTAGTAATAAGTGGAATGCAAAAATATCCAGGGCTCTGTTTCCATAGTTTTTAGTTTAAATTAAAAGTAGTAGAAACCAAAATAATTCAACTATCTCATTTTGACTGCATTGCTGTGACAATCGTAAACTTTTAGATGATTAAAAACTAAGCGTAAAGATAAACTAATTTATTACGACAATGGTTAAACTCTTCAGACTCGGCAACCTGAAATTGATTTTCAGGTTGATTTTTGACATGACATTTTTTTTACAGAGACAGCAATAAAGTTCACATTGAAGTTATATATTATGTTTTATAACTTTTATTATATATTACTTATATATTACTTACTGTTTATATATTACTTACTGTTTATATATTACTTTTTATTCGATTAACACTTTGAGGGCTACTGTAGTTTCGTTTTTTTTGTTTCCAATCAACAAAAGAATGAGCCCAGCTTGAACACATTAATTTAAAAATAAATGGATATTGTTGCTATGAAAAACATATTTGGTGACATTTGGGACAATCACTGTATGACACCAGTGGTCATCAAGTATTCTATTTAAAAAAAAGTGCGCAGACTGTGCGAATCATAAGAACAGGATGCTTAAATTTGTGTTGAATGTGCAAACTAAACGGATCATATATATGTGTTCTTTTGCACAAATGTTAAAACCAAGTTTCCAGCCGGCTTCCACCAAAAAATGGTTCAAACCGTTTTGACAAGTGGCGCACTGGAACAGCCAAATTTTTGTTGTGTTGCCGGTACATTAAATAATTATTTATTGTTTTTTTCATAATATTAGGTAAAACGGAAAGAAATGACATTTTTTCTGGCGCGTCACTTTAAAATCTGTTTGTCAACGGTTGCCGTTGAGCTAACACGTCGGGGTTGGTATTATTTTAAAGCTCTGTGTGTACTCTTTCCATTCCAACATATTTTATATATTTTTTGCCGTTGTGGAAAAATGGAGAAGCCTGAGATTGAATAAACACATTTGCGCTGTTTAATGCTGTTTTTATTCGATAAAGGATTAAAACCAAAAGAAGCTACGAAGACCATTTGTGACATTTACGGTGACGTCTTGAAACTTTGAAAGTGCTTTAGATGGTTTCAAAAGTTCAAAAGTGGCGATTGGGAGTTAAAAGACAAACCAAAAACAGGAAGACCCCTCAAAATCGATGATGACGTCCTAAAATCATTGGTGGAAGCTGATCCTCGTAAAATAGTGAGGGAATTGTCACACGACATTGGCTGTCCAATAACAACTGTGCAAGATCATCTGAAAAGATTGGTAAAAAAAACACAGGCAAGCTCACACAAAAACACACACTAACACAAACGGCCTTGGAACGAGCGTGACCATCTGTGCTTCTCTATTGTCCAGGCACGAAACGGATCCATTTCTCAGAAAGATAATTACCGGGGACAAAAAATGGGTCCTTTACAGTAATACCAGGGGAAAAAACAATGCCTATCACCAAATCAAGTACCTGTGCCTACTCCACGGCCAACATTGACGTTAAAAAATTTTGTTGTGTGTTTGGTGGGATGTTTCGAAGATAATACATTTTGAATTATTGAAATCTGGTCAAACAGTTACGGCAGAGCTATACTGTGCTCAACTAGAACGATTAAAAGCAGAGTTATTAAAAAAACGATCTTTTTTGGTCAATAACAATAGGCGGATTTTACAACATTACAATGCGAGACCTCATGCGGCAAAAATTACTCAGCAAAAAATAATTGAACTTGATTTCGAACTTCTGCCACATCCTTCATATTCACCGGACATAGCACCTTCGGATTATTATCTCTTCAAGTCGATGAAGCATTCACTTCGTGACAAAAAATTTACAAACGCTGACCGGGTGAAAAATCACCTGGATTTGTATTTTGCCAGTAAGTCACCAGAGTTTTACGAAAAGGGTATCAAAAAGTTGCCTCTTTTATGGAGGACGATAAAAGACAACGAGGAAAATTATATAACAGAATAATATTGTATCATTTTTTTTTTAAATAATTTTTTTGTCACAATAACAAAAAATGTCATTTCTTTCCGTTTTACCTAATAGTAACTTAAGTCTAGCAACATTTTCATTCAAACTTCCAAACAGCAAAATCAAAATAATTAACAATCAATGTTTTGTTTCAGCGATTACGCCTTCATTAGATAATGGAAAATATTTTATTGTCCATGAATAACTTATTTTTTTTTATCCTTATCTATACTGTTAAAACCTTTTGCCCCATTTAGAATATTATCGCATTTGATATAAAAATGTCAATGGTTTCAATGGGAAACACAACTATAATTTTCACTCAATTGCCGTGAAAATTATATTTGTGTAAACCAATTGGGTTAAAATATACGACACATGGCGTACAGCAGTTTTAAATTATCCTGTTATTGTGATAAGAAAATTACTTTATAATGTGTACAACAGCGTAATTTTGTTATTGTTGTCAAACAAATTCATCATACCTAATGATAAACATAGGCTTAATTATTTTAGGGTGTCTACTGTCAATATTTGGTGGAAAGGCATATTCAAAAAATAAAATACACTTTGTACTAATTACCACTTTTGTGACTGATACGTAAAAAAGATATACCCGATTATTTTTTTCACCATTATTAATTAAATGTGTATATTTGAAGGAAATTTCATTAGTTGTGCATTATTTTTAGGGTCAATTCTTCCGTCAGCACAATTTGCAAACAGATGACGCAAGGCAAAAATACAGCTCGAGGGTGGCGCAATTGTACAAGGATAAACTTTATTCTATTTCTGTCAACGCAATGAAGATTTATGGAACCAAGGTAATCTGTCGCCTATAATAATACTTGGGCAATTTAAATAGAAGTGATAATCGGTTGATTTGCATATATTGCTGCTTATTCTGGTGTCTGCAACACAATTGACCTTATTGATAACTGCAACAGGAAATAAAAAAATGACAAAAAATGAGGTCAGCAAGTTGGAAGAAAATGTACAACTTTTTCAAGTGTAGGGTCGCGTATAGTACAAGCATTATTTGTTGATGCTTCATTTTTATTGCTAATCATAGCGAATCCTAGGCATTTGTCAATTTTATAGTTTTTCCATTGATTTAACAATATTTTTTTACTTGTAATGATATGTCTATGTTGAAAGATGTGAATCTGTAGTAGTGGACCAATTTATCAGTGCGGTATTTGTTATGTGCAGGTCTTCATAGACACTCACCAGGATCACAGCGAGCCCAAGGAGGAAAAGAAAGAGGTAGATTTCTTCGAGGAGCACACTAATGAGAGTGATTTTGTGCCTTTTGAGACTAACCAATCGCTATCCAAGTCTAATAATTCAACCAATCATCAACAGGTAAGTACTTCATCGGTTTCATATTGACTGTGGAAAGGAAAAAGTACGTAACCCACAGTTTTTTCAAAACAACTTTTTTTTTCAATAATCACAATGTATCCAAATTGATACACGTTCTATCAAAAGGATGTAAGCTGCCAATGCCAAATTAGTATCTAAATTTAGCTTTTAAGTTTGAAAAAAGATGGGCCTGTGAAAATTGAAACCAAGAAGAAAGACTGAAAAAAAGGTTTTTCCTAGACAATTTCTTAAATTAATATTAGATTATGTCAATTAAACGCCAGTTCAGAAGTCTCCATGCACTTCAAGGTTGTGATTATTTCATAATTTGCATATGGCCGAAAATTATCAAAACACGTTTTTTGTGCCTCCTATAAAATTTGCTGTGTGGGTTACATCCTCTTTTCTTTCCACAGTCGATATTATTATATGGCTAATGGATTCGATATGGATACGTCGGCGAGCGTTTCAGAGACTCCGCTAACGTGCTGTGGAATTTTTCTCTGTTTAGCGTCGCCGTCGAAAGCAAAGTCGCAATCTAACAGTTGACCGAAATGAGGTGAAAATTCCACAAAACATTTTAATTTCGCTTATCTGATTCAAAAATTGCCATACATGTGTTTTGATAAAGAAAAACACTGTTTCTTGGTTGACGACCATACACTCTCATATTGACATTAATGTATCGGAAAAATATCATCAAGTCTATCGTATCTATTGTAAATTTTCTATTTAAAAATCATATTTGGTTTCGAAACAAGATAACGTAACCTAAAAGTTTCTTTTGCAAAATGTTTTAAACATGTATTTGTCCGTTGGCAACCCTGTGTCGTGTTGAAATTAGAAAAACTTTTGTAGTCGACTTTACACAGATGTTTTGTTACTCAAATTGATTTTTCACACCGTATCATTCAATTCAGATGTAGAAATATTTTTCTTCATCTACATAAGCAGCTATGTACTTTACGCATACTGTTTGCTTTTCATTAAAACTATTAAACTCTGCACTGATGACATATGCAAATGTTATTACCGATGTATCACGAAATTAAACTATGCAGCTGTGTCTTCCATATCTTTTACATTCATCGATAATTTTCATTGCGCTTCGTGATTTAATTGATAATATTCAGTCTTGCCTCGTCTGGAACTGCTGTTTCAATATGATACGTTGTATTAGAATGACCTACAGTTCAAATGAAATTGACAAAAATACGATGGCTACTTTGATTTTTAAAACGAAGTCGGGTTAATTGTATCATCAGATATATTCCCTTGAATTAAAATTTCAAGATCTTTCGAGTGTGTGATGCTTCATTGAACACCTTTAAAGAAATGTAATACAAAAATATATACAGGCCGTTACTGATTGATCCGACGGAACCGAGACCTCATGTTGTCGCCCGCTGTGGTCTAGTTGGTTAGAGCTTGCTCTACCGATCAGGGGGGTCCGGGTTCGATTTCCGGTAAGGTCACAATGTCAAATTGGAATTTTTCAATTGAGATCTAAGGCATGGGTGTTTGTGACGTCAATTCTCCTTGAGTTAATCTCATGTGATTTACAAAAATTCTCATCGAGTATATTTCGTATGATCTTTCAACTTTAAAACATTAAAAATATTTGACGCATTGGCGTAAGCTGTAATGTCAAATATTTTTTTTTTTTAAAAAAAAATGTTTTATTTTGCGTATTTGATATAACGTACGTTTCATATACATTTTGGGCTTTGGAATCAACTTTCGAAAAGCTTTTTTAAAAAAAGGTAGTTTGACTAATTGACCAAAGTTTGAATTTTTATTTCTATGGATTTAATTATTCATATGTTTAATGTTACCGTAAGCCTTCTGCAAAAAGGAATTCCTTTAATGTCAACCGTATGATTTGGTGTGGACATTTTTCTATCTAGAATAACTGTCATTGGACAAGGTATTACCTTTTTTAATAGGGTTTCATCAACGGTAAACCTAGCGTCAGACAGGTGAAGGCCAAAAGGGCCGAATTTTAATTTAAAAAAAATGCAATTTAAAGGAATGTTTGTGAAAATAAAGATGACAGTTAAAGCCAGCATGGATAAAAAAATTCTGAATGTGTTTTGTCTTGTAGATATAATTAATTATTGCGCTGATTTGAAATTTTTTGTTTGTGAATGTTCTTTTATTTTTTATCTTTTTTCTTTGATAGATTCAAGTGACTTAATTATATTCTGGTTTGAATTTTCTGTGTTGTGTATAACCAGATTTTTTTTTTTCTTTTCCGTGAATCAATCTTATATTTGTGAACATGTTTACACAAACTATGTTTGTTTTTTAATTAAAAGTGAAACTGATCAAAGATGTTATATATACAATGTTTTCATTGTTCTATGCGGTAACTTCTATGTCTTTTTTCAGGATAAAATAATTTTAAAGAATAAACATGTGAGCATGATCATGTCAGTTGAAGTATACATCTTAACAACTATTTCAGTCCGCCCCCGTTCCGATGACTCAAGCTTCCAAACTGTCCGACAGCAGTGACGCCCTCCCTGTCAAGGCTAACAGTGTGTCGGCGACTGTGGTCGGGCCGAAAGTCGACCAACTCACTGACTCGACTCTCGCTCCCAACGACAATAGGAAACCTTCCATAGGTAACAGGAGAGCGCCTCCGAAAAAGAGTGGAGTGAGTATCGTGATATTAAATTATAAATAAATCATATTAAAAATATTTTTGTGATGAATTTATCATTAATTTACTTCACCGTTTAGCTCGGAGTCAAAAAAGGAGGCCTCGGAGCCACCAAAGTGAAAGCGAACTTTGATGAGATCGAACGTGAAGCTGCGATGGCTGATAAACTTAAAATGGAGGTTGGTGAATTAATTATGTATTATTTTATATTTAGAATTGTGTTTCCTCTTTGACATGATATACAGTCGAACTTGGTTATGAGGAAGATGGGACCGACTGAATTTGCTCATTATAAGCATTACTCGCTATATCAGAGAAAACGTATTTTTAAATGCTTACAAACAAACCCATCACACGAAGACATGAAGTATCTGGAGCGACCACATAGCACAAAAAGTCGCAATTCAAACAAAAATACACAATTAGAATTTATTTACACACATATTACATTTTTCTATCAATCCACTTTTCTTATAAAATTTAATATTGATGCTCTTTTCATTGTTCTTAACTTTTTCGTTGCCGTAAATAATTAATAGTAATTATCTAGCAGGCCGGCTATAATTTGCGACTATTAATTTAATTAGTTATTGACGAGATAACTCGTATTTGGCCTGTTGAGCACGAAAAAAAATACGACATATCTCGTATGTGGCAACCATCGAGTTAAATTTCCCCTCAAAGCACTCAAGTCATTAAAAGACTCTTGGGTAGTCTCAGTGCTCTGTGCAAAAAAAATGACAATGATAAGTACCTACTGACTTCACAAAGTTTGGATTTTTTACATGCAATTTCAACTACAGTCAATCCTCTTTTTATGCGGTAGATGCGTTCCATGAAATATCGCATAAAAAAAATGGCACAAAAAAGACTTGACTTCCATACAAAAAGTGGGGATGCTTTCCATGAATTTCAAAATCCGCACAACTTGAAACAGCGAGTTAAAATATACCCAAAATGGCCTAAAAAAAACTTAACTTCCATAGAATAAGTGGGGATACGTTCCATAAATTTTAAAATTCGCATAACTTTAAAACAGCGAGTTCAAATATACCCTAAATCGAATGAAAAAGTATAGGAAAATTAGGGGAAAAACGCTGTGTAAAAATACTTAAAAATATTTTTATTGAATAAAATTTGTTGGATATTGTTTTACTTTAGAAAAATTCTAAGTAAAATTATTAAGTCACTGTATGACAATGCTAAGTGCGTTTTGCATGTGGTTCAAAATCATTCTTTTTCAGAAGAAATAGTATGCGCATCAATTTCATAAAACGATGGTTTTTTTCTAACAATGAAATTAGTTATCAGAGTTCGTTCAGATTTTCTTTTTTCGATAATTTATTATTTATGCAGTTTGTTATACCCATAAATACAAATTTTAAACTATCGTTGAAACTTGAATTTTAGAATTTGAATCATTTAGAATGAAATGATCTTCTAATTTACTGAAAAGTTGGAGACCTTCTAAAATTATTTTCGTAGTGAAGGGAACTGGAATATCTTCCACTTCGTCATCGTTTTCTGGTGTTTTGTCAACAGTTAAAATTAAATTAATGTCGCCATCGAACGATGACGAAAGCCGAAATAGCTATCAACTCATAAATATAAAAAACTGTAGAACTAAATACGTTGATATTTTTACCCTATTATAATACCAAATCAATAAATAATGACATCATCGTCACTTATAGCATTATCCGTTAGTAATACATCTATATAATTTCGCTAAAGGTATCAAACCCTTCTCCGCCAAGTTCATGTGCTAAAGTAATCATTTCAGCTGATATCGCCAATGTTTCAATGGTTTCATCGACTGTAACATACCCAAGTAGGTGGATTTAATTCAGTGAATGCAGATGAAACATGATTTAAACAGTTCAAATTCGTATTTTTTTCCAAATATCAGTTGTTTTTATGATTCATTCCCTACTCTATCCAAAATACAACGATACATGCTCTTGATGTAATATTTTCAATTTTTATTAATTGTAAAATATAGTACATTTTTTTGAAAATTTGCATTTCTAAAAAACTGCATAACTTCGAAATTGCATAAAAAAACCCCATAAAAACAGAATTGACTATATGCGTGGATACTTTTTTAATGTTGTCGGCAAAAACATCAATTAGGTAATTAGACACTTCACTAGTGTCATAAACATAATCCGATCCCGGCATCTAATGGTCTAGTTACTACTCGTTCGGATTTTATAGCTTAGGGTCGAAAATGTTGTTTTTAAACGATCGACACATTAACAGTTTTAAGAAAAAAATTGACAATATTTTTGCTCGGTGTGCCCAAGAAGTAGCTCTTTATAATAAATAAATGTATGGAAATAACCATAAACTAAAATGTCAACGAATGTTTCATTACATCCGAGATCTCACTATTTCCGTGATCGTAATAACCCTGTTTGACTGTATATTTTTATTTAATAATAGAATTATTTAACTTGTCTAATATTTTATTATAATTATGGAAAAAGTCATTGTTATTATAAATTCAATTACCTTTATTGTTATTAGTAATTGCTGGTACCAAATGTTAACAGAACAGTTGTTAGCGATGATAGTATTATTGAGATTATTTCTCAATTTTCTTTTACCTTGTAGAAAACTGGAAATGTATATACAACTGTATTGCTAATTTGATTTGTTCAATATTTATATACTGAGGGTATTCTTTGGTCTGGCATATATGCTTATAATGAAAAAGCATTTTCATTTTAGAATGATATAAGGAATGATTAATGTAGCAAATGATGTAATTTCTCTTTATTATATGTCACAAATGTAAGCAACCATTTTATTGTACCTATTTTTTTTTTACTGAAATTTAGAACACGATATTTCACAAGGATAAAAAAAAATCTTTAACCCTTTCCGGTCCTATGTCGAATGTCATTCGACATTTTTTTCTTTATTGGTATCGAGTTAAAATAAGTTCAAATGTATTGAATATATTTTTATACCAGTTACGTTAGTAATATCACCAGTTACGAATAAATAGCAAAGTTATGTATTGAATTTAATATTGGTTACCCCTGAGTTCATCAAAAATAAAAAATAAAAAATAAAATTCTTGAAAAATTCACTAAATTAAATTCTGAAAGAAAAAATCCCAACTTTATAAAAACTAATGTTCAAGAGGTATGGCTATACGCGGACACCTCATTCATCCATTTTTTCTTTCCCTGAGCGTAATGCTAGTACTTATGATTCCACGATTCGTTTGGTCAGACCTGCACTACATATTTTAGGCTTGTAATATAATCCAGTGTATCTGCAAACCCAGGGTATCGAGCAGAGTAATGCCCTCTCCAAAGTGGAAGAAGAGGCAACTGTGGCCTCGTTGCGCTTGGCTTACCAACAGCTCACCACTGTCGATCAGAAAAAAGGCAAGGAAATGGAGAGACTGGGCATGGCTATCACCTCCAATAAAACTAAAAGGTACATACTGAATTTGCTATGCCACATAATTTACAATTAATATAGGCTGTAATTATACTTTTATAAAAAGTATCTGATTTGAGGGGGAATACATTGATTACTATGAGGTCATTTTCAATTTAATAATAAATTAATTCATTCACATATTTATCGTTTCTAATACACTTTCTAGTGGAGTTTCTCATTCTGCGGTGGGAGATATGCAAGTAATCCAACAGGATATCGGATCCTCGCCTGAACACAGACCTACAAAAACCAGCCTAGAAGATTACGAAGATTTCGGAAGCTTCTCGTCTAGCTTTAATATGTACAGGTAACAGTGTCACATCACTTTTTTAAAAATATGTTAACGATATTATTTTGAAAACATAAAATGTTATTTATTGCACTATAATATTAAGCTATTTTTAGAAATGACTCCTCTAACAAAAGTCTGGAATCCATGTTATTCGATTCCGGTAATTCGAGAGATAGAGGGGGCAACTCCAATACTTCCTCGTCGACCGGTACTTGGGAAGTCATAGAACCGGAATCTCACGGGCAGTCCGTCAGAGGAATGTTCGACAGCGAACCGTCGACGCCCAACAATTCAAAAGGATACAGTGAGCTCATTTTACATATTCTTAATTCAATTTTATACAAATGTGAATATTTATCATTCTGTATTGTAGAAATCGAAAGCTCATTCTAAAATGTTTTATAGGTAATGCGACATCTTACGGAGGCAGTGCGAACAGCCGTCAGAGTCGAGCCCCCGTCGAAGATACTTCTGGGGACAGCGCTGTGAAAAAATTCGGGGGAGCCAAGGCTATCAGTTCCGATCAGTTCTTTGGTGATGATACGGGAAACCGATTCGAGAGAGATGCCAATTTGAATAGGTGAGAAAAGCTAATTTTTTTTATGTACATACATACAGTGGAACCTCGATTCTACGTTTTTCAAGGGATCGTAATAAATGAACGAATAATGCGGGAAACCGATAATGCGGGAAATCTTCAAATAACACAAAAAATGTTTAATTTTCAAAAAACTCATTTATTTATTAATTAAAGAACAAATAAATGTATTTTTAACTTGTTTAATACAAACTAAGTAGCCTATTTGCAGTTTGGGACTTAAATTTTAACAAACACTCTTCAAAATCGCGTACATTTCTAAGTCAACTAACTCCTTTTTGCTATGTTGACTCGTTTTTCTCCTGATTTTTTTCCAATGTCTTTAATTATTTTCAGTTTCTCAACTAGAGTTCTAGTTTTCTTCATTTAGGTATTTTAGTTTTGACTTTTGAGTTAGAAAAATTTACGCAACCAGATGAAATGTAAGATTATTTATGAGCGAAAAAAATATTCTACAAAAATGGTCAATCGGGATAGATAGTAACTGGGACGGAACGATAATATTTAGATGATAGATCGAAGAAATCGGTAAATCGAGAAATGATTAACGTGGAATTACTAAACATTGCTATTACGGGGTGGGGTCTTGGTCGAAAAAAAAATAAACGATCCATGCATAAAGACGAAGATAGTGAGAACGGAAGATCGGGGTTTCACTGAAAAAAACGCGAAACGAAATGCGAGGTAAGATTATTTATGAGAAATATTCAACGAAAACGGTCAATCGGGATAATATTTTTGACGGGACCAAAATATTTGAACGGTAGATCGAGGAAAACGGTAAATCGGGGAACGGTTAATGCGGGATTATTTTACATTGTTCTTATGGGTGTTTAGCCGGGACTATGAAAAATGAACGAACCATGCGGGAAAACGGACAATGCGAGAACGGTAGATCGGGGTTCCACTGTATATTAAATAAAATTATGAAAGAATAATAATCTGAATGTTGTTTCTTTTAGATTTCAAGGTAGTACGAGCATATCATCCGCAGATTACTTTGGAGTGAATGACCGAAATCCACGTAAGCTTTCATTTCCAATGCTGATTATTATATATTTCATAAAAACATTTTTGTATGCATATTAATGTTGATATCAAATTAACAACTCGCTATAATATCTGTGAGCAATATTAAATTCACTCAAACATATGTTATTCATTATCAGTCTTAAAGCACTTAAATTACAATTTGTCATTATTAAGTTATTATTGTTTCTTATTGCATTGCAGTCAATGTAGACTCTACCGGTAACTGATATATTTTTTTAATCGGCATATCGTAATGTAGATAATTGATTTGACCTTTAAATGTCTTCGTTTTACTTAGGAGCGAACACAAACAACCAGAGACAATTCAACCCACCGGATCTGGAAGACGTGCGAGAGAGCGTGAGGCAAGGGGTGACCAAAGTGGCTGGCAAACTCAGCTCTCTGGCAAACGGGGTCATGACGTCCATCCAGGACAGATACGGCTACTGATTCGCCCTCGCCGACCCTCCCGACGGATAAATATTATATTATAAACAGTCTGACAGTCTTAACTAATGTTCCGTGATGCCAATATTACAAAATATGTTCCCGTAGAATGAATCTAATTCATTCCGACCCGCAGTGTTCTCGCAACGTAAAATTTGGTTTAATATTCCTCCGTCGTTATACAATAGTCAAACTGAAAAATGATTTGTTTTATAGAGCTCTGGGGTGTTTTTTAGCAAACTTGATATTCATTTTGATTAACTATGTTTTAATGTTGTTTGTTCTCATTTATTATGTTCGAATACAAAAAATAAACTATGATATTATGACTATTTTCTGTATGAAATATTGATCAGTTTCAAAACCGCAATGTTATCGTAGAATAGTGTACGGGTTAAAAAAATGTCAAGCCTGGTGTCTGCTAGTGCCGAGTGCATAATAAATTTATCGGGGAAGTTAGCGGGCTTAATTATCGTGTGCATTCAATTTTTGAATACTTAACAAAATTTCAGACGAGGTGCATTTATTATTGTCTTTACTGTTTACCTCCTCCCAGGTGTTGTTTTTATTATCTGATTTATTCAAGTAATCCTTTTGTTTAGTGTCATTCTGTTGAGTTAAAATTGCAAAGCTGCAGGGTTTTAAAAGGAGTTCACTGACAATTCTTAAAGTGATACATAATATAACACAAAAAGTTGCCATGCTGCTAAAAGTTTCAAATATAATTTCACCACATTACGCTGTTATCTAATGAAGACAATAACTTATATGTACATCAACGTTTTCGGTTTTTTTTTTTAAATAATAGTTTTCATTCTGGGTTATTGTAATATTAAACCTAATTGGCTTTTAGCAGTATCGCAACGATGTTTCTTAATCTTTTTATTAATGCACCATTTATGTATAAAGGTTTTTGTAAGTTACGCATGTAGTTACTTAATGTTTTTTTACCAGAATACTAAGTATAGGTAATCATTATAAGTGCGACATGATTAGACTATTTTATTCTCAAACATGCCTTACTGTAAGAATTTTATTATTGAAACTCTGAAGAGACATGCGGTCCTACGTACTTTGAATTCACTCGAGTGATTCTTCATTTTGAAAACCCCGGTGAAGTGTCAAAGGGCATTTCATTGTCACACCGAAGGGAAAGTCGTGCACAGGTAAGTTGAATCTGTCGGTATAATATAGTGGGTCACAAATTAAAAATTATCTACAACTCGATCTTAGTTATGAAAATAACATCAATGCTGAGGCATATAAAGAAATTTGACTTCAATCCTTTGCCGCTTCACTGTTGTAAGTTGTGCTTCTTTCAGTTTGGACCGCAAGCTCACACACGACGTTGAGTGCCGGCTATGATACGAAATATCATGATAATTTTTGTCAAATCAAATATCATTCCTTTATTTTATACTGTTTTAATCAATATTGTATTTTTAAATTTCATTTATTCAGTTATGCATCTTTATTAGAATTCATTAATCTGTCAAGATGGGGGCCACTTTTAGGGATTACCGCAATAATTATTTATTACGCTTGTAAATTCCACTTGTACTGTGTAGAATAATTTTTAAACCTCAAATATATTATCTTATTTTCATTGCTCTGTCTTATTGTTGAATGTGATCATACCTTCCCGCCGACGAAGACTTTGCGAGGGAGTTAACCAGGTAAGTTTCAAAAATTATCAACTGCGTACAGTGCGTGATGCCCCAGAATTTAAATTTATATAGAAACAACAATATATCAAATAAAATCTTTTATTTCAATATTTTTACCTAAAGTGCTAAATTACATAATATATTATTTGTATTTTAATGAAGTCGTTTTGAAAATTTCAGCAGAATGAAATTTTTTAGGAAAAGAAACAAAAAAATATATTTGTGAGAAATTCAGTCATATAAAATCATACTGTAACATAAATCAACATTTTACTGTCAAATGAATTTTTTTGCATGTGCAACTATTATTTGTACCATTTCTTAGAATTCAATATTAAAAAAATCTTAGAAGATAATTTTACACTAGATTCCATTGCAGGTTAAAATTGAGGGGGGAAATGTGTAGACATGTTCAAAACTGTGTTTACCAGCTACTCTTTGCATAGTCAGACGTACATTTTTTGTTATTAGCAGCTTAATGACCGCACATTTTTTTTTATAAAATTTCACCTGGCAGCTGGGCAATTTTGCGAAAAATTCGCAAAAATTGTAATTTTACTAAATTCACTATAATTTGTAAACAAATTGAGACATCTTTACAAAATTTAATTTTCTTAGCTTCCGAATACTTCGCATATGAGTCCGCTGGCCAGCAACCTTTGTTTTTCAAAGACGACTCAGATACGCGTCTGCGGTCGTTAAGCTGTTAATTAAATCATGCCAGTTCCCTATGTGTAGAATATGGTAAATGGCAAACTAATTAAATTCTTAAAGAGCCGCTCTGTAAAACAATACACAAATGCAGTAGAACCACGATTATCCGTACTAATTGGTGAGAAAAGTAGTCTGAATGATTTCATTTTATTAATAAATTCAATGGTTTTTTTTCTCAACACTAGCTGTGTTCTTTTGGAAGTAGCCAAATTGTAAACATGCAAAGGCAAGTTTGTTCACAGGTTATTTTTTCTCTCAAAACCAATTCATGATGGCATCTTAACAGTGAAAAGCTTAAGAATGTATACTACCAATACCCTCACTCCGGCACAAATCTTCTCTTTGTCTTGACCTTGTTCCAGATAATCGAGGATCTACTGTATTCATTTTTATCTTGAGACAATTTTAGAAAAACTGCAAAACCCAATTTATTACATTTGCCTAAAAGATATAGCCCTGGCAAATTTATCAATTTAAGTACTTCAGTGTTTGGGTGCAACATTGCTGAATAAAATGTAAATCAAATACATAATATTCTAAATAACAGATCCTTTACGCCCGTTCATGATGCTTTTCACTTTCAATAGATCAAGTTGTGAAATCGATTTGCGATTTACAAAACGTCAATTTATTTACATTTATGTTAGTTAGACATTCATTGAAGAATTTTTCTCTCTCTTTCAATTATTCTTTTCTTATATGCATGCTATATAAGTATCACTAATGAGACTATTGCATATATTCCGAGTTAAAATAAAATTCATCGCACACAAACTTGTGAAAGTTTTTGAATGGCCAAAACCACATTTATTTTTTTACGAAATCATACATACAGACCAGTGCATGAATTTTCACTTTCATTTCACCACATTGAAACATAATAAAAACAATAACCTAGAAAAATTACATCATTTTTAATTAACTATTGTTTCACGGAACATATGGCGAGCAAATTAATTTTGACAAGAGAATCAGAAAAAAATGTTCACCTTTTTATTATAAATATTGACGTTAACTTTAAAAAAGTATTTGCTTGCTTTTTGATTCAATTAGCGTACGCATGCAGCTTCAATTGCTGCTTGTCAATCTCCGGTATCTCTATTTCTCAATTGTTATGAAAATATTAAACTTTTTTATCTGCACCGATAATGTGATTGTCGATGCGGCAGGCGAGGGTCGGACGGCATCGAAAAGTCATTCGATCATTCTCTGTAAGTACAGATGATTATATAGAAGCACTCGTCAGCGTTCATGCTCAATCTGCTGACGTATTTGGTGAACTTGGACGTTCCCTCGTCAGAGTAGACTAGGTTTAGGGCGTTGTCAGTCATCTCTACGGTGATGAGAGGATCGCTCGCCTCTTCGGGGGCCAAATAGATCGTGGATCCCCCGCACAGCCGTCTCTGCGGCAGCCCCAGGTACAGGATGGTGTCCAATTCGTTGGCAGAATATTCACCGCGAGGCGGTAACACCTGATATATCAAATCGTAAACGTTATAATAGTGGCTACAGTACTAATATTAATAAAAAAAACCACAGCTCTCCCATCGTGCATGTAAAATTAAATTATTTTCATCAGAACGATGATACTTATCACAGCTGATTTTATTATAGAGTATTCAAAATACAATGTTCATCGTGCACTTCACTGGGAAAGCATAGGCTTATAACTGTCCATCTTTAAACTTCAACTTTCTTTGCAAAGGGGCAGTTGATAAAATATTGATAATAATAAAGAAACAAAACACATACAGAATTAATTGTCCTATGGTTACTTATACTTAAGGTTAGTCTTTAAATATTTCTTATTTATAAAAAGTAGAATTAAACGGACCAAAAAAATTGAATCAAAAACGTATTTCCATAAAAATGTTATCACAAATATACCGTATAGCTTCCAGCGGTCCATCGCTGTATTTCAAATCTGTGGTAGCCTTTTAATCTTAATTCAGTAAATTCTCGCAAAAGTCTGAAGAAATGCTGCGATGTATATAGTTGTACCAATTCCTTCAAGGGTTCGGCAAAGTCTGAACTGGGTGTTATTTTTTCAGTGGGTAAGTATTCATAGTGACGTAGATTTGCCGGCCCACAGTCTTCCCAAGGCAGCGCTGCAACACAATTGCCACTGTTTATGAAATCTCTCGAGTAGTCGGAACAACATCGACAATTTTTTCAAAGTCATTCAGGATTGTGAAATTTTTATTAGTAATTTAAATCATTTCATGTACCTAACAGAATTGCATCTACGATGGGTCGATTGGAAACACTCAATCCCTTATGCACCAATTGAGTATAAAAACATAAAATATTTAGACAAATCTTACTCGAAAATACATAAGCAAATAAAACTCACAGTCATTTTGAAGACAGCTTAAAAAGGTTTGGTATTGGTTTCTGAGGAAGAAATCTTCGAGACTTATTTCGGAAGCGCTCTCAATCTGCTGTTGTATTTTGAACTTTGTCCGCGGGGAGAGATACGTAGGTGTTATATACTGGTTGAACACTGATTGGAACTAAAAAATGCACAGTAGAAAACAATAAATTTATAAAAAACCAATTTTCACAGAAGTGATATATTATGATTATAATATGTAAAGTTTTTAGTACAAATTTCAGAAGACTTAAAGTAACACTCGATGATTTCACTTGGATTTTATTGTTGTATTTTTTTTTGTATTTGATTAATTTTCTTAGTAGTAACCGTTAATAGATATTCTATTGTTTTAATACCCACTCGTCTACAAATAATATTTGGTACACGTTTTCTTTAAATATCTGGTATGTGTTTTGTTCTTATATACATGTCAACCTATCCATTCAAGCCTTTTTTTTGTGTCAAACACACATCTATTAGTATTAATAACCTCATCATTGTTGCTTGGCAAGCTTAGCAAAATAGTTAATCCTGATTATTACTCCTAGATTATTTAGCGAACAGATATATGAAATTAGCAAGAGCTGTCAGAACCGGAATTTTTTTTCCATGAAGTGATTAATATTTGTTTAATATTTTACCAAATCGCTATTAGGAGCTTGTCCGACATATTCATAGTTCGGTTCTACGGGGTTACGTGAGTCATCATCGGGTTCAGGCGGACCGTGAAACCAGCCATTTATTGTCAGTCTCGGGAAATCGTAGGATTTCACTTCGGCAACCTTAAAAAATCAAAATATGCTAATAAAAAAACGCATTCCAAAATTTTCATAGTGACTTTTACCTAAAAACAAAGATTATATAAAATTTTGATTGATTTATGAAGGATAATAAATGAATTTGGTACATTTCAAATACATACTTGGTGAAAAGAATCCGAGCAGACTTTAAAGAAAGCAAAAGTATTATTGCTCGGAAGTAATGATTTAACAATTCGGTTTGGTAAACCTTTACTATCTGTATTTAGAAATTGCAGCTCACCGCCCATCGACTGACTCCAACCTTTCTGTAAATAGACAAGAATCACACTTATATTTTGTTATTTTTGCTTAACATGGAATACCGATTCAGATACAGAGTGGGCAGAAGCCTGGTTTAGACACTTATCGTTCATCCTTTAAAAATATCTTCAATTTTTAATGTGAAAAATATCTACTGATATTGGATGGTAAACAATGGCTTTGCTCAATGTCGTACTTCTTTCGATGTATCTATTTTACCACAAGAGCATATCTGTTAGACAAAATGAAAAATATAAAGAAAATAAACAAACAAACCTCAATCCTATTTCCACAGTCAATTTTTATTTTATTTTTTAGACCGCTTCCGGTATCAGCGGTCGATCCGCTGACTTCGTTGGGTTTTTTTAATCTGTCGTCAACGTCTTCCGTTGATATCTTGAGGTCAATATCAGTTTTTGCCGCTTCGCTATTGAACTTCTCACTTAATAAGGTACTATCTTTATCGTCGGAATTACTTTTGAGGTTTTCGTCACCCTTTGTTACCCTGTCATCTGAATCAGCTTTAATTGCTCTATAATCTACACCCTCTTTGGGCACTTTTTTATCACTACCGTCTTTAGAAAATTCACCCTCTTCGGTGCGAGTCTCACAGTCATCCCGTTTTAGAACTCTATCGTCTTTATCTTGGGGCATTTTCTCGTCGACGTCTTCTTTAGCTATGTCGGGGCCGCACGTCGGGTATTCGAGGATATTCCAAGGTGCCAGATATAAAATGAAGGCGACCTTTCTGTCTGCGAGCAGGTCATCGTGGACGAGGAGATGGTCACCGGGACCGTATAGAGCGCACGATGCGGATATGTGGGTGAGATTGAGATTTGTCACTCGAGCAACCTAGAAAAAATGGTGGAGAATACTATAGGGTAAGTCATCAGTTACGAATAGATTAAGCTCACAGAGCTGAATCTGCTCTTATTAAACATATTTAAGGTGTAATGTTATGATTTTTTGGAATCTCCTGTTTTGGAACCATTTGTTAGTTTCATCATTAAGCGTTCTAATCAAACAAATCATAGGAAGTATACAACATCAGGTGACTGTCGCAACATGCTGTTAACATAACATGCTGCCTTCTCAGAAAATAATTATATAAATGCATAACAGTGGACGTCAAGTTGTTTTTAGATTGTTGTAATGAGTAACTAATGAATCTTTAAAATTGGATAAGTTTTGTAAAAATGGATTAAATCCATAAATTCTTTCAATACACAAGTTTTTCGGTGTCAAGGTGGCGCAAAAATAATAATTTTGCTTTATCATCAATACAATGGCAAAATAAACAGACTGATTCTTATATATTATATAATATCGGTAAACAGTACACATCAGAGAGTAAATGATCTCTAATGCAGTACATCTACTGTGTATTACACACGTCTGCAATAGTTTGGAATATTACCCATTTTAAAACATCGCCTTTCAGCAATTCATAGACGGCTTTGATCCCACGCTGCCATGACAGATTAGCCAGATCAGTCGTCCGATGAAATTCGTAGAGGTCCATTTTTCTCCTGGACCAGTCTAAAGTATTCATATCATCTACTATGTTAAAGATGGCATCCGGGTCACTGAGGAAGTTGTCCAAAATGCATATTCGAAACGGATCAGCGTGAAGGGTCAAGTCCGTAGCAGAGAAGCTTTCCTGCTTGGACCAGTGCGAGATGAAGTCCTTTTCTAGGTTCTCAGAAATCAAATTGGGGTTCATTTTAATTTCGGCGATGCGGAGTTCAGGCTTTTTCGATTGAACAATATTGGTGGTGAGATTGGAAGGACGGCTGGCTATGACCAAAGACGGAGAATCATCCTCGGCTTCGGAATCATCAGAGCTGGAGCCGTCGGAACTTCCAGAATAAGAATAATCTGTGGGAATAAATAGGAGTAGTTATCTATGCAATATATTTGGAGAGCAAAGTGAATATTGTGCAAATATATGAAGATAATATAATCTCACAGTTACTTTGTTTTCAACACGTATCAGCGCATTATAAGATATTATCATATCATTGATGGAATAATTATGGCTATAATGACAACGAGCGCCTAATGCTAAATGTGAAAGTTTCTTTCCTGTCATACATAGGCATATTTTTTTTGGAATACCCACCTCCACGTATTCTTTTGGCTTCGGAAACACTCGCTTGATAGGATTCCACGTGACAAATAGAAGATCCGTCACTTAAATCATCAGAATCATCAGAAATCGTAATAACCGACGCTCGTCGTTTTGGCGCCTGCCTAGGTTTTAGCTCTGATTTTTTATCTATGTTTTCTACGTCACGACTGAGCTCTGATTCCATTTTTTCATTCGGATTGACTGTTTGGTCGTTCATCTTTTCACTTCTGATATCACTCGCAGAATTTAGCTCGTTTTTATCGTCGTTTCCATCGCTTACAAAATGCGAGGAGACGGAGTCCTCATTGACATTTGTTTCTTCTTTATTTTCACTGTACGTATCCATTGTGAGTAATTAAGTTACCAATGTTTATAAATGGTAATACCGTAGACTGCTAAAGTCCGTGCATCGTATTTCAGCAGTTATCGGGTGTTTTGATAGTATAAACAGACTGACATTCTACTGCATAACCTCTCACCATTTGACACTTTAGCAAAGCGGTTTGGAAATTCATAGACAATAATAATAACAGACCATAGGCAAAGCTGTATAAATAGATATGTTGATATATTTTTTTACAAAATTATAATTTTGTAAACATTTCAAAACTGATTTCTATTACTTTTCAAAAGGGAAAAAATTATCCCCAAAGAAAGAAGAAATATCATTAGAGAACATGTAGGTACTTACTAAACTCATCTATATAATATAAACGTCACTATGTTTTCATAAAGTTTGATCAATACTTTTAAATAAACTGTATTTGATGATTTTTGTTGAAGTTTGAGTTATAAAACATTGAAATGAGTATGTATCGATCTGACTCGCTGAAATCTAATGATAGTTTAAATCATGAGAATGAAATTGATACACTTAAAGCAGAATTTGAAAATGAAAAGAATTACAGGTGTGTATATAAATATCATCTTAAATAAATAATTATTGGTCAAAACGTGAAGTAAGTCTTTATTTCATGTTATCATTATTCCATATTATGCAATTTTACCTTATTTATGACGTGTTCTTTATCTTTATTCATGCAATGTATTCAATTGTACACAAATCTTCAATTTCCAATTACAGTCAGTTCTCGACTTGCCCATCTCGGTTGTAAGTCAAAATGGTTGTAAGTCAAACTAAAAAAAACCACATTTAAGTATTTAAAAATATTTTATTTCTGTTTGCTAAATGTATGAGTAAATAATTACATAATATATTTAGGTACAAGAATTGGTAGATTTTTCGGTGACTGATTAGGGACTCCAACTCGGATATTCGAATATTCGATATACGAATAAATTCGGCTCTTTTTAAACTATTCGATATTCGGATATTTGGGGAAATATCCAAATAGTGTTCGTTATAATTTTTAATAAAATATTGTACAAAATCTACGAATGATCACATCACAATTTTTCCACATTTAAAGAATAATTCTGAATATCCCAGATAGTGGTTTTTTTTGCCTACACCCAACTCGAATGCTACAGTTTTTACACTCCAAATTGGACTTTTTACAAATAAAACTGGACATTTTACAAACCAAATTGGACATTTTACAAATCAAAGTAGACATTTTACAAAAAAAATATTGAATAATTTATTAATTAGGTCAGGGGTTATCAGCCCCGTGCCTGCGGGCGCCATGGCGCCCACCGACTGAGTTCGGTGCGCCTGCCAACTAATTTGGGCAAATCATTAAATTTCTCCAATTTGGTTTGTAAAATGTCCAATTTGGAGTATAAAAACTGCATCAATATCGTAACGTTTTTGCCCTGGGATCAACTTTTCAATCTTAAGTTTTCTCGCGATCGACTTCTAACATTCTTATAAGAAATCGTATTTAGTAGGGTTTTTTCTCTTCTTCAAACTTAGAAATGTTCATTTTAAATGCGAAATAAATATCATTAAATAGGTATGTGCTTACAAAATAATTCAATTTTAGTATTTTTGTATATTTTATATTTAAATTATATATTTTTTCGAAATTCACGGAAGCTTTCAGGATCGACCAAATTTTGCTGTGGGATCGACCGGTTGATCTTGATCTACCGGTTGGACACCCATGTCTTATTATAAAACTTAAGTCCAAAGTTATCTCAAAGTTTGATCTTGCTTGTCCATTCGACCACTTGGGTAAATATGATTTTTAAATAATTCACTTTGAAGTTGGCAATCCCGCCTTGATCCACCACATAGGCGGATCCAAGGGGGGGGCCATGGGGGCCATGGCCTCCCCCTGAGAAGATTTTTTTTCTTCATTTTTCTACTTTATTAAAACTTTATTGTGAAATGGGATCTTTAATTGTTTAGTTTACGATGTTTTATAGAATACATACTTAATTATGTATTGACTACTTTTATATAGATATATTATTTTTAAATCATCTATTTTTTAATGTATTATCTTTTTATGATGTTTATTTTCGAATTGAATGGCCCCCTCCTTGGACAATTTCTGGATCCGCCAATGATCCACCAGTAATAACTTGTGGTGTTAAGAGGTAAGTAAGTCACTTTTATGTTTGAATGAAACTCATCTGACCTTTGGGTGTTGAGGAGATGGTCTGGGGCATTGTCAAAAATCAATAAAATTTTCAAAGGAGCGTGGTTTTTATCATGGTATTTCTTTATTTCAGGAAGTAATAAATTAATGTTTTGTTCTTCGTAAATCTAAACGGTCATAAGTCGAGGCGGTCGTAAGTTGAGAACCGATGGAATTTTTAAAAATATTGTTGCAAATAATAGTATAACTCTATAATATATATAATGAATAATTTCATAACTTTTCAGGGATAACGCATTGTGGCGGAATACCGAATTAGAAAAGGCTATCGTTAAGCTTCAAGAGCATTTGCAAAAAGATGATTATGATTGGGAGCATGATGAAGAACTCGGAGCTGAAACAAAGAGTGTTCAAGAACTTACTGATGAAATAAAAACATTGAGAGACTTATTACCCGAACTCAAAGAAAAGATCAAAAATGCGAAAGTATGCGGAAAAGGTTAGATAATCATAATTATCTTCTTCTTATATTCTCTATTAGTCTTGTGGTGGTTGGCCTTTTAGGATTTACCTCGATGTAGCTCTATACAGAGCAGTTTCTCTGAAAATATCAGACAACACGTCTTTGAATCTAGCTCAACTTTGTTAGTCTCACGCTGTTCTAATATAATATTTTGTTCATGCATGGCTATGCCCACAAATCAGTCATTAACCGCAGCTCGGCTTGATGTTCTTTAGAATGTGTGAGGTACACAATGATTAAAGCTTTGCGTTAAAACGTTTCTGTACTTTTATTTTATAAATATTTGAGAGTGACTTCGCTCTATGAAATCGATAAGTTTGAATGCTATTATGCCGTTTCATATTGCAAATTTACCCTTTGTTTGCAGATTGCAAAATGAAGCATGACAGTCTAAATATAAATTTGGATGCTATGAATGAGGTGAAGTCCATAATTTTATTTTTTATTACATTCACATTTAAAATTGATAATAATCTACAATTGCCATGATAATAACGATTCAAAATGTATTTTAAACTCTTTCAGAATGATCTAATGAAAACTGCCAAGCGTTTGGAAAGAATGAGAACTGATTTAAAGAGCGCATTGATCAGTAAAGAATGGAGTCTTGATAATGAATCAAAGGTAGTAATTATAGAGCAAAGATCAATAGCTTTTAAATTAGAATAGTTCAAATTTTGTATATTTCCATATATTTTATCACTAAAGACCCGAGGTTCGCTTTTCGGCATCTTTATGCCTTCAAGTGCACGGACGAACTTGAACTGTATCCGTACACAATTTGAATGATTCATTTTGACATAGAAATTTCATGAAGCACCTCCAGCGGAAATCCTAAAAACAACATTTTGTATTTTACAGGGTTTTCAGAGAGTTTTAGATCAAAAAACTCACCTGCAAAATGCTTTGTATCATACTAATACGACACTGTCTGCAAGGAAGCATTCAGCAATTGATCGTTGGCAGTAAGTTCAAACCACCTCCATTTATCGTCAAAAGTAGTAAGCGTACAAAGTGGAAACTGCTTAAAATGAAAAAATATTCTATTCCCAACAAAACGGTACATTGCTTCCTACATTTATTTGTTTTCTTATAACGTAAATCAAAAAATTCATACCTTTTATCCCAGAAATTCAAAAACAAATGCTCCAGGTGTCAAATTGTCCAATTACAGTGCTATTATTTTAACCAGTCTTACCACAATATATAACCTAGTATTTATAATATAAATGACAATTTATAAAACAGTAATTACACAATATTTATGAGCCTTTTTGTTTACTTTTAGCATAATATATGTTGCCCAAAGATAGTTCTTTTGATATTGTGTGATGTTAAATGTGTTCCGCTGGATATTAAAGTTTCCTTTTTATAATCATTCAATGAAATCAAATTTACTGTTTTCAAAACACTATTTGTTGTTTGCTAATAATTACTCCAGCTTAAAATGTTTTTAAAAAACACAATACTATGCATCCTTAAAACATTGATATTAATTTATAAACTTTATAGGGAGTTAATACTGTCAATGAATAATAGTGGTCGGTATTTTGTTTTATTCATTCAACAGAAATGGAGGAATAACGAAGCCAAACCGTACTCTCGATCTCAAAAAAGGTCCTATTAAACAAACAGTGGCATGTGAAAAACTACCATTGCAGACCAAATCAGCAACACGGGTCAAATCTACAGACGCCAAGAAATCAATTTAGTTATTCAAATAGTGGTTCTAATAACCAGTTACAAATCGCAAAGAACACTCCCACTTCACAATTAGTGACAATATTGATATAGTATTATCTTCATAAATTCATAAATATTTATCCTTGATAACATTTCACAATTTTGGTAGTACAGTGGAACCCTGATCTACCGTTTTCACATTCTTCGTTTTTCTGCATGCTTCCTTTATTTTTCATAGTCTTAGGCCAAACACCCATAAGAAAAATGTAAAATAGTCGTTCCCCGATTTGCCGATTTCCTCCATCTACCATTTAAATTAAGGGTGGGCAAATCATTTGGCTGTCGGGCCGCATTGGGGATGAAGGTTTAAACAATTCACATCATCACATTACAATCACATTATAAAAACCGAAAAATTAAGTAGTCTTTTTTAAATTAGGAAGGCTATTGGGAATCCCCGAATGTAAATTCATATTTACTATTTTTTAAAAGGTATGAATGTCTGTGATGTTTTAATTCCTTCCCATCTGTTAAATTTAACTCCTATCTGATCTATATATCAGATATACTCAATAATGTCCGTCTGTCCGTCCGTCCGTCCGTCTGTAAATTGTCCCCGATTTCCCCGATTAGTAAATCAAATAAGAAGAGTGCATTTTTGCCATTGAGTTTTGGTAGATTGTTGCATAAAACAACTACCTTTTATTTTATGGTTCATTTTTGGTGGTCAAAATTATGTAGAAAAGCAATTAATTTAAGAAATATGTCAATGTAACAATTTTGTAGAATATGTAACAAAATATAAATGTATTCATCAATCTGTTCACTCAAAATTGTAGAAATAAAAAAAATTTTAGTCTGAATTATTTTATTATTTACCTTAGTTACATTGCGTAATCTATCCATCTAAAGATTCCTACAGTATCAATGGTCAATTATTATCGGTAGGATTAAGCTGTCGCTTATATCAAATAGGTATTAAAACAAATTCAACATCAATATGGTTCCTTGACTTGATGGTGATAAAAACTATCAACTGCGGACTTGAATGCCCGAATATGCCGAAAATATATGGGCTTATATTATATTCGCTATTTTTAGGCCCCTAAGATTCAGCGAAAAAGCTTATGGAAGTGAGAATTTAAATGATTCAAATTTTTAATTTTCTGTCAGACAGCAATATAAAAATTCCACCACCTACAATATTATTAATTAGAAAATAAAATAATACATATGTTTAAATACATTTCATACAAATAATATTATACAATACAGGTAGGTAAATAAAAAAACCAATTATAGCAATCATAATAAATTATCAAAGCCTCTAGTGTGCGGTTAAGTTTACCGTCTATTATACATGTAACTATATTAATAAAAATTATAAAACATTTTAATTACATTTTTTATATTTTAATTATAATAAGATATTTTTTATGTTAGATTCATTAGGCTACAGCAGGAAAAATTTTCTTCAAAAATTGCAGTGTTCATTGTGTTTTATAATCGTGAAACAATTATTTAATTTAGTATAAAAAGACATTCTTTCCAGTTCAATATATGTAAACTATATGCTATGGTGGAACTTCCATCATAGGGATATTTTTTTTTTGTTAAAGTAGTAAAAAGTGAATCAATATCAAAAGTATTATGAATACTAATGAACAAGAATATGCGATTCACTACATTATTAATTGATTGTGAACGCCTCAGCCGATGGGCTTAATTATTAAATTTATTTTTAAGCTTATTCTGATATATAAAGATAAATTATATATTTGTTGTAATACAGTAATTTTCGGCCAGTGTCATCAGAAGTCTTGCTGTTTATTACAATTCTGAAAAAAATAATTGAACAAATGATTATCTTCAAATGCGATCAGCAAGTTATGACCCTAGGTTATAGTAACAGTGCAGTGAGGACAGTTATTAAACGGATTTCACAAAACAATGTAACTCATATTTAAATAGCAAAGTTTGATAGTTCCATTTGCTTTCTTAGACTGTGTAATTTCAAAACTGTGTAAAAATATGTTCAAAGAGATAATCGAGTGTATACATATCTAAGAATAGAATCAAAGACATTTTACAGATATTGAGTTTTTAAACGTACACTAGAAAGTGTTCACCCAATGAAACCTAAATTTTTATATAAAATAATTAATTATGTATTTGGTATAACACAAACCTATTGACATGTTTTAACGATGGTATCGTCCTGGTGTGTAGGAGTCCCTTGTTTTTTTCTGTGCTGACATCGAAAGTTTCACCTAAAAAAAATACAAAATAAATCTGATACCATATATCTCATACGTTTAAACTCAATTTTTTCCTATATTATTATAGCAAATACTCACCGGGATGTTGACTTTCTAAGATGTATTTTGTATGATTCATTTTTCCCCCAAAGTAGAGAGGTAAAATGGCTCCTGGCATTTTTGTCTCTCTTGCGGACGTGGAGAAAGTGATGTAAATAATCCTCTGCATTAAAGCGGCTCCTTCGCTACACATGGCGTTCACTTCATCACATTTTTGTTCGCATGAGCTAAAATATTTCAGAAACCCTTGTCAAACATGTTACTGATTGTAATATTGTAACTTTGCAATAGTTACTTATTGATATCAATTCATACTCATGACTATTGCAAATTAAACAGTGGAGTTAGGTAGTTCTGAAGACTCTGACTACATTTTCACAATACTTTTCTATCAAAGATTAAGATCTCTAGATTCTCAGAAGTTAGGGTATGGTAAAGTATATGAGGTACAGTATAGACAGAGTAGCCTATGGTATGTCCATAATACCACTCTCCGTGCCAATCTAAATATTGAAACCATAAAGGAACACATCTTGAAACTGTCAAAGAAATTTTACAGCCACTTGACTGAACATCCTAATTCTCTAATCGAGGGACTTATACAGGATTACATTCAATATCCTCGCACTAATCACTCAAGATCCATGAGCGACTTACAACACACCTCCATACAATCACGCCGGCTAGCCCGGCTATGGTATCGCACCAGATAGACTACGGCGTAGATGAAAAAGATGTCTTGGACTACAGTTCGTCTGGGATCCCACCAGTTTGATCTCCTCTTGAGGTTAATTAATAAACAAAAAGAGGGACGAGTTTGATACAACTCAAACTTACACTTACACCTATCACATGTAAAAAGGTCAATAGACTTTATATAAAAAAAACCCATAAAATATCATCGCATATCAACCCAGCTTGAAATATATATACAACCACACCAGAATAATTCGATTGCTATCCCCATATAAAAGCAGCTCGAGATTATTTACATTTAAATTTACTTCCATATTAGTGCTAGTGCGAACCTGATGTTACAAATTCATTCATCCTACAAACCTTGTTCACTAAATTTGTACATGCATTATTTTGCTAAATAGAGGCCACATAAAGTTTTTTCACATCTTCCTCTCTGCCCTTATAAAGCGGGAGGACGTTTTTCGCGTATTGTTGCGATTGTGGTTACAATGATGGTTGTCACTTCAACTGCGGCCAACAGATACATCACTTTGTTTTCTTCAATTATTCAACACTACCGTCAAACTCATTCCCAGAAATCACAACCTACTTCAAAGCACCGCAGATGAAAGGGATAAGGGGCTCACGCTCGACATCCCCCCCACGGAAGAAATATAAGTCAAAGTATAGACAGAAGAGCTTACCCGTTCTTTAGATTTCGTTTGTAAAAGCTGGGGCATGGAGTAGGAATACACATGTGAGATCCTCGAGTGTTGATGCAAATATTTGTTATTCCATCGCAAGAGTTTTGATTCAGCATGCATTCGTCCACATCTAAAGGAATAATAACAAGTGATTCGTATGAAAAATATAGCGTATCATCTTTTCTTGTAGATAATAATAAATAAATTAATACTTTTTTACTTATATTATGTCAGTAAATAAGGATGTACTATGTGAAAAAATAATAATGATCTAAATGTTACCAATGCAAGTCCCCGACGATAGACTGAAGCCACCCGGGCAATCGTTATCGACCGGTAATAAGGTGTCCTCAAGATTTTCATACGAATTAACATACAAGTAATCGTCACTTTTGCCAGCAGCATTTTCACTGATTTTATTTTGTTCCGTTTCATCGATACCGTCAAAAATTTCCTCAACCGAGGAGTCACCGTCTTTTCTCTGTAATTTATCTTCCTCTTCTTCACGACCTAAGTAAATCAAAACAGTTCCAACGTAAATATACTAGAAGAAAAATATTTATGCTCAGTGTAGCTTATAATTTTTTGTTTAGTCTTTCAATTTGGTGTCTTACCGTCCCAATTAGAAGCGTGCTTAGAGAAACGTTGCTTATTTTTAGCATCCGTGTAATCTCCGTATTCGTCACGGTCAACTGGGGAAAGAGATTTTTGACTCCTGGCGGAAACACCGTAGTCGTAATCATTGTCAACGTCATATTTGTGAGGTCTACGTTTTCTTTTGATCATTCTCGATTCTTCTTCATTTCTCTTCGGCGAAATTCTCGTGAGCAGAATGTTTTCTATGTCATCATCCGGCATCGAGGGTCTCGCGGGCGAAGGGTTTTTTGGATATCTAGGTGTTGCAGGAGGACGCGGTAAGGGTCTCGCGCCCTCGTAATATTTTCTCGGATTTAACGATGATAAATCTAGAAACGACTTTTAATTAAATAATTGTGCATTTTCGATAACATCTCTATGGCTAGGTTACTATTATTCTTCTACAGTAAAAGATTCAAAGTTTCAGAAGAAATCAAAAGATATTAAAAATTGAGATGTACAATTTTTTTTTTAATTGTGCTGTTTTATGTTAATGGTGTGTTCGGGTTATTGAATTACCTCTAGTGCATGTTCTTTGATCTGCCGCAAGGCTCAATGGAGAAGGGCAGGCACATTTGTAAGATCCGGGAATATTAAAGCAGTCATGAGAGCACTCGTGGGAGTTTTGGATACATTCGTTTATATCTAAAAGATAGTTAATATATTATTATAAGACCATTTTATTTTATCATTGAATGTCTTAATATGGTATGGTGTATTATGTGAATAACACAAATGTCAGATTTACCTAAGCACCGCTGGCCCATTCCGTTTGACATATAGCCACGTTGACACAGACACACATAGCTTCCGATAACATTTTCACACATCTGCGTTGAATGACATCCGTTAGTAGGAGCTTCGCATTCATTTATGTCTAGAGAAAACAGAAAACACCTATTATACATATTATGTATTTATCAGTAGCATAGGGTAGCATAGTAGACAACATACTGTTGCCATGCCCAATGTCGGATTATCCTATTCATTACTTACAAAAATATACTTAACCCTTTTAGCTACAGAGTGCCAAGCAGCTGGTGAGCCAAGAGTATATCATCAATTGTAAACTTTGGCATACCATAGAAGTGTGATGCTTACTGTGTAATCACTCAGGCAAAAAGGGTTAGTAGAAATACTAATATTGGTACTATTTTTACTTTGTGGAATAAAATTAATATAAATGAAAAATCACCTTGGCATTCTTTCTTGGCAATATTGAAAATAAATCCAATGGGGCAGCCCGTTTCTGTGGATGAACTGCTTTCACTGTAAACAAAACACAATATGGATTTCAAGCTTTAATGAATGGTCATAACTAGGGATTCTGAAGTCTCAGCTATTTTCAAGTCCCGGGACACAAGACATGTTTTCTATATTTCAGGTTGATTTTTATTCACTATAATTAAAACATGAGGAGTTATGAGGAGTGAACTTCAGTGTAAATATTTTACTGCTTTTTATTATAAGGGAATCGTTTGGTTTTGCTGGCGAAACCATTTACTTTGAAAATAATAAATTTAGTCACTAATTTTATGGTTATTATTGTAAAACATCTGTCTCACATAAGCACTATGGTCATATTTTATTTTATCAAGCAAAAGGAAGATTTTGAAAGATTCTTAGCTTTTTAAATAACACTTGGGTGTATAGCTTCATAAAAACAATTCCTTATGCATTTAAAATGTGTCAAATTACAAAATTCTACTAGGCAAAATATTTTTCAAAACTTAATAAAAAAATATTTAAAAAAAATAACAGTCAACAGTTTTTTCAGTAAAAATACGATAAAAGGTATAAATCTCTAAAATTTCAATCTTATCTTTATAAGAAATCAAGTGACTTTAATGAAATTGGTGAACTATTGCTATTATAAATGGACATCATAACAGAGTATGTTTTGGCGTGCTGTGCACGTCATTCGAGCTTGAAGGGTTAAATCGTAGGTTCCCAACTTTTTTCAGGTGGCGACCCTTTTTTTTTTTAATAATTAAAAAAATATTTGACATTACAGCTAACGACAATGCGTCAAAGCGGGCGACTTTTTATAAAATGCAATTGAAAAAAGCATTTTTTTTTCAATAAGGTAATTTTAGTTGACTGTAGTTTTAGTTTTGTTGTTCAAATCCAAAATCGAAAAAAGTTGGCGACCCATTGGTTGGAAACCCGTGGGTTAAATGACTTATAACAACAGACGTTGTGGTATGAAATACTTTATTATATTTCGTGACAACAATTTAAAGTAGGCGTCGGCAACCTGCGACCCGCAAGATTCTCTCCGCAACGCATGTGACCCAAGTGCGGCCCGCATTAATCCCCACGTAAAATATTTGTCACTTTTACAACAAAAGGTTGCCGACCCTTGATTTAGAGCATACATTATTTTAGAATAACGAAAAATTACCTGGAACTGGACGTGTCAAATGGAGAGTCCGGTATGGAGCCATCTATTATGATGTCCATCAAAACGTCACCGGAATGTGTCATTCCGCGGTTTTTATGATAAAAATGCACCTGCTCACCTGTAAAAGAGTAATGGAAAATCACTGTATTGCTTGGCAAACAGCGTATATCCTAACTAAACAATTTTTATAAGTGAATATATTACTGTTGTCAGTATAATACTCATTTCTTTACTCAACTACTTTTATATAATTGGAATGACTTGATTAATATTATGTCTGGATATAGACAACATAAATTATATTGAATGCTCACCGGTAGCAAATTGAATTTCTGAGTCTTCATCGTCGGCAGGGCTCATCATTCGCAGTCGTCCTGGTGGTACTGGTTTTTTGTAATTGTCTAATCGATTGCCTTGCATTGAAATCGGTGACACCATAAATGTCATATAAGGCAAATAGTTTTCCTAAAAATGTTTTTAAAAATATATTCGTCTTTCTGTAAGTCATTCTTTTGAAAACCTTCTGTGGCCCAAGATATAACAACCTCGGTAACACAACTCAAGCTTTACGAATATCAATTACGTTCAAATAATGCCATTTGTTTAACCATTAAATGATTTTATAGTTAGCGTAAAGATGTAACCAAATAAATTTAACAGTTTGATAACAGATTCTCATTCACGCGAGTATGGGGAAATGTTCAATATATTCTTAACCATCCAAATTCACAAATGGAGCCATTTTCGAAGGGAACGAACGTAAGTTTTATAAGAAATATATTATGTTCGATAATACATTTCCAAAATTGAAACATTTGGCGTAATTACCTATCATTTTCGATCACCGTTGGCCAAGTGATTAGTCAATATAAAAAAAAACAAAAATTAAAATCGCATGTCGCATTAATTTTGAGTAATAAAGCTGTTAGATTGTTTTATCTTTTATTAGGTCTGTCAGAATATTTCAGCAAGACAACGCCAGTTTACATTATTGGAAATGACGACTGATATATTCCAGCAGCGTAGCCACCTCGTAGCAGTGTCATGAAATGGTTAATGAGGGCCCAACGGAAAAGGGGGCCCATATTTCCTCATACTCAATGTCGTCGATTTGCTGCAAGAAGTCATTAAGTGGCAATTTGGTAAAAAATGAGCTATATTAACAAAGTACTTATTTATTCATTTTGCATAAACTCACAAACTTGCAAGTGCTTAAATATCAAGAAATAATGTCAAATGATATCACCTTTAAAATTATCATGTTGTATTTCATGCATATATAAGAATGAAATACATCATAAACAAGCTTATGTAATTCTTCCAAAATACACTTCAATGACTTCTTGCATCAAATTTGACAATATAACAAATTGTCTGGCACGATGTTTGCATGAGGGCCTCAAATTTCACTGATATATTCTAATCTTTTGCTCCCATAATCCCTTTTCATCTAAAATCTTTATATAGCAAATATATTTTATCACTACATGAGCATGTTTACTTAGTTTCAAATAATATTTCAACCTGGCGGAGGTGAAAACAAATTCATAAAATTGAGTGGAAGCAAGGGAACGATAAATATAAATGTCTTCATACCTCTTTAGATATAACATCGTTGACAGATGTCTGCACCACCCGTTGTCCGTGCCGATCCAAAATGTCTGTTTCCAAATATTTGGATCGTAATGGTTGACCGTTTAATTTTCCAGAAATGTATAACAATGCTTTATTCTTGTCGCCTTTCCTGTACACGTCATTTGCACTTATAAAAGCTTTGTTGCAAAACTGAAGAGTATCTAAGCATTTTTCTATCTGTAAATGATAATGTTTTAATAAATATAGCTAGACTGTGTAAAATTTCTACTGACTTTTGATAGATATTTCACAGTTATATCGAGTTTTTTTAGATTTTTTAAGGATTCAAAATAAAAGTCTTTTTTTTCAACTTTTTGATAAAATATTTCACTTTAATTTAATTGAATTGCACTGTGTGAAAATAAATTGTGATAATCCTGACTTGATTTCAGTATAGACTGGATTAAGTAATAATAAGAAAGAGATGTCACGAACCAGAACATTTGCTCCCATGCACGGTTTTCCGCCATTTAATGGAGATGGTGTGTTGCAATCTCTAGTTCGCTTCATTTGTCCCACCCCGCATGAAGCCGAACATGGACTCCAAGGTTTCCAGGGACCCCAACCCCCGTCGACTAATAAAAAGTACAGTCTATTAAATCCACATTTTTTTTATCCTGATCATATATTATATTATAGAACGCCAATTAAATATTTCAACATAATTATTTGAAAAACATATGAACAGTCATAGGTGAATTGATCAACTTTCCTTTACACAGAGGGTTTAGGTTTAAGTTTGAAGAACAGACCGAGTTTTAATTAAGGAGAATGTTCATTGCACTAACCCTGGCATTCCCCTTGAGTGCACGGCACCACTTCTCTTCTCGATCCCAGACAAGTATCAGCGGGTCCATCGCACATCCTCACTCTTACCTGTGTTCCTTTTCCACAAGTCACTGAGCACTTACTCCATGCAGACCAAGGTAACCTATATGACGAGATAAATTAGTTGATTTATATTAAAGTCATGGAGTATAATAGAAATGAACATTTTTTTACTAAAGGATGCTAATTTTATGAATTTCTCTTACTTAAAAGATGAAGTATTATACTTTGTTTAAGAATTAAGAATTACAATTCTCATTATACATGATATGATTTTGACTTGAAGTAAATAGGTTGCATAATTGAAAATCAAATCACAATTATTGTAGATTAGTAATATCCACTTAAGCAAATCGATCAATCGAATATATATAAAACAATCTCACCATTCAGAACAATTCGATCCTTGACAGGGCTCCTGCTGACCATCACTTCCGGTACAGCGTGCTCCGCCATGAAACGGGGCAGGCTTAGAGCAACTTCTGTAGCGACGTTTCGAGCCTGTTCCGCATTTTACTGAACACGTTGTCCATTCGCTCCAATCGCTCCAACCGCCGTCGATCTAAAAGTAATTTTTATTGTTTTCTATGTTTATCTTGATGAAATAATATAATGTATTTTCAGTACTGTTATGAATTGATTTGCATTTCAGGTAACATACCTTACAAGGCGCCACAAAGCACTCCCTGCTTTCATTGTGATTCCCTCGACACGATTTCTTATCTAAAAGTTCTTCTGGTATTTTCGGGTTGACTTTCAGTGTATCCGTTTTTTCGTCAGCGTTTTTATTGAGGTTTCCCACGTCTGTATCTGGAATGATTAATATTTATTTTCAAATGCAAGGCAGTACTACGTTGAAAATTACATCGCAGATGATTCAATTCAGGCTGGAAATGTCACTCTTACTTTAAACTAAATATAAATATTTCAAATAAAAAATCTAATAAGAATCGAAAAACAAAATAGATGATGGCATAAAAGAATTTTGACATGAAAGAAGGAAAATGGATCATAACGGAAGAGACAGCATGACAATTGAAAACAAACTTCCAGATTCACTAGGATAAATGGATCCTGAGGTATAGATTAGTTTTCAAGTACAAATTTCCAATACCGGTAAATGGTAAATAATTCATCAAATTACCTTATTTTTAAATACAATTTTGTACATATCTGATTTTTTACGTTCTGATTTAATATTATAGTTAGCCGGCACGTCATTTTACTTGTAGAATTTTTAAAAAATATATTTTTTGTAATTTTAATTGAATATTTGTTGAATGGCGCAGCGGTTAGCGTTGTGGCACTCCATACCTGATCTCACGGGTTCGAGTCCTATTACGAACAGCATTTTTTTTGATTGATTTATGTTCAAAGGCATGGGTGTTTGTGATGTCTAAAAATTCCCTCACACCCTGTTTCGATACTTAATAACTGAGCGAAGCGAGAGCGTTTAGCTAACAACTAGTCCTGTCCTAGCCTTATACTTCTATCCCTACTACTTGTTTCAAAGAGAGGTTAGGCGACTGAGTAACAACAGTTCTCGTAGATAAACTTCTGTTGAGATATCTCCATTAGGAGGCCATATGCTCCACATTGGAAGCGGACATGGATTAAAAAATATATATTAAATAACAATGTACAAGCAATTGAGAGTGCCGATATTACCGGAAAATTTTCTGATTTACCAGTATTTACCGATGGTCAATTTTCGTTGATTTACTGGTAATGCAAGGCCTAGTGGTGCATAGACATTAGACGAATAGTGAAAACGAATGTATAAACATTACCAGAAAATATATGTCATCTTAAATTTGAATCATTCAAATTATGTACACTTCCACAGATTTTGTCACTAACGACCCGGGTTTCGCCTTTCGGCATCTTCAGGCGTTCAAGCGCACTCTGTGGGAGTGTACATAATTTGAATGATTCAAATTTAATATTGAAATTCCACCAAGCACCTTCAGTCGAAATCTTAAAATATCTCATCTTAAATCAGATAATAAATTTAATGAGAATGAGAGGTTCTAAAAAAAATTATAAATCTAAAAAGCTAGGGCGACTCAGTTGACAATCTTGTGTATTACCATTGATAGATTCCGTAGTGGAGTTATTCGTTATGGGTAAGTCAGAATTATTGATTCCGGTGATAGCTTTGAGATCTCCGTAAAAGTGGCATTCTCGAGTCCTAAAGCTTTTTCCATTACCACAGCTCATGCTGCACTCGCTCCACTTACTCCAAGGACTCCATTCAGCCGGGACTGTTATTGAAAAAAAAATTAAAAGAACTAATCTTATCACGCACGTAACTGACATACACTAAGAAAGCTTTTATCTGTGTTGTAAATTTGATGTTGCCAACAAAGTGATGATTTACTGTAAGTTATGGAAAATTTACTTTTGAAGATGTGGATGTATACTTTTAGTGCAATATTAATGATCGACGATTTATTAATGAAGGCCTTTCTTTGTCTATCCATTTAATAGTTATTTTGCTTATATACTTATTTAAGATTTTAATTTTCTGTGGATAAGTATGAAGACCAAGCTTGAACATCATTAACTATATCATTAAAGTGCATAATCAAAATGAAGAGGAAAGAACACTAGAATTTTTTAAAATTATTCATATTAAATTGAAACAAGTTTCTCACTGAGTACTTTCACATTGAATTGTTTCTCTACGGTGCCAGCTTTGTTTTGAGCGTTGCATACGTATTTGCCAGCGTCTTCCAAATTGGCATCCATCACGCTTAAATATCTTCCGTCTAGTGATATATGCAGTGATCCTCTCGAATTAAAGTTTTGAACTCGATAGCCGTCCTAAAAAAATACCGAGAAAATGAACAGACTTGCTATACTCGTTTTTCTCAAAAGTAAGCAGTAGTTGCGATTGTACTAATCACTTTTAACCCTTTGACTGGGGTATCACTGTATTGCTGTGATCGAGTGTCACATCCTCAATTATCAATCGCCATTCTCAGATTTGTAATTGAATACCCATTATTTCTTCACAGTGGATATACATTACTCTTATTATTTGTTTCAAATGGACATTTATTTTTGGAAAAGGTTAATATTTGAGAACAAATCTGTAGTAATATAACTCAACACTCAAAGAGTAAAGAAGTTGAATTGCAAGTTACTATGATAATAGATAGATGATACCTTAAGCCAAATTATATCAGGCTCAGGATGGGCGACAACATTGCATGTTAGCTGAAATCCTCTCCTTATTTTTACAGAGACTGTTCCGTTCGCATCTACAATACTTTGTTTATCATCTAAGGGATCGTCGATTATAGCTGGCATTTCAATGACTTCCACTGTGTAGAGCACTTCTGTCATTCCGATAATATTGCTTCCAATGCATGAATAGTTGCCATTATTTGCAACGGTTACATTCCTTATAACCTGGAATCGAAAAAGTTTCTTTTGTATAATAATATGATTGAATAATTTCAATTTCTCACTGACCCTTATTTGTTTTTGAAAGTAAGTAGATGGCTGGTGAAGATACTTAGGTATTTTCATTGTTGTCCACCGTTTTATATAGATTTGATGTTTAATAAAATCTTTAAAACCAAACAGAACTGTTTTTTAAGATCAATTATTATATAATAGAAATACCAATGTGCTGTTATCTTCCTTCATTGTGATTCCTGGATGCATTCCCGAGAATATCTCCGTGTAAGGATGCTTAAGCCACCTCACTGTTGGTTTTGGATTACCATTTACGGGGCACTCCAGGTACACGTCTTGTCCTTTGGTGGCTGATAAAAATAAACTTTGATCTCGTTGCTGTTCAACGAATGGACTCACTGTAAAGAAATATTGTATGTTTTATGTTCCTCGAATATAGCAAGAGTCAACTAATATTACATTTTTATTATAAGAGAACTGCTAACATTCTACATTATTCAGAAACGGATTTTAGTTGAAAGGAAACGTAACTTACTTAAAATGCCATGTCTCTTAATTTTATTGAAATGAAAATATTATATAATATTATGTATAAATTTTATCAAAAAGATCAGGTAATAAGACTCCGCACGCATAAGATAAGGAAGCTTAAATTGGGACTAATTACTTACTGTAAACATCTAATAAGAAATCCATTTTGTCTTCCCCGACACTATTTCTGGCCACACAAGTGTAATTGCCGGCGTGTCCCATGGATACTTTTTTGACATGGAGCACTTGGCCCTCCTCATGGGTCATCATATTGGAGTCGTAGAATCCCATATATTTTCTGTCTTTGAACCAGTAAATTAATGGCATGGGATTTCCGTAAGTTTTGCAATTGAACGTTATAGGTTGCCCCGCCAAAGTTTCCGCTTGCTTCCATTTTCCTTTTTGTACATTAGGCTGAAGAATGGCGTCGATGTTGTTTGGTGTTTCGTTAAATATTATATCAGGAGGCACTGCAAAGATGGGTATCATTTTGTTTCATGTTTTATTATATCTTGCAACATAGCTCCAAGGACTACACCATCATATTATATTATAAAAAGAGCTGAATACGTATGTAATTTTTTTTGTTTTTGTTTAATAACCATATAATTATTATAATCTCATTCAATATTGTTACATTATTATATGGATTCAAAATTAAAGACACGCCGACTATAGGATGGAATTTTTAATTAATCGATATCCTGGATAATCTGGAGTTGGATAATTCTGGTTTAAGTGTTGTTATGAGAAAACTTTTATTCCAGTGTAATAAATGTAATATGAAGAACAGAAATAAGAATTCACGTTATGTTATTTCATGATTGGAAAATCTTTTTAAAACTCCAAGGCTATAAAGAAATTGATGATTCAAAATATGTAGGTAATGAATATTTACCTAAAACATCAATGTCCAAGTCGAATTCTTCAGTACCGGCCTTGTTTTTAGCCAAACATGTGTATTTTCCTGAGTCCCTTACTTTTATTTCTGAAAAATTATATTCTGTCATATTTATAGAACCGGAATCGTTGATCACGAGTCCCATCCCGTTTCTGATCCAAATAAGTGAGGGCTGAGGATTTCCATGTGAATTACATCTTATGGTTGTATTCGAATTTTCCTGAAATCATTTATAATTATTGAATTGAAAAGAGTCAGTGGACTAGGTCGGGCTTGGACGGTTAACTACGATCCGGGATCTCGGAGCCGGGCCGTGCTCTTGTAAGAAATTTATTTTTTAGTAACATAGTGGAAATTGTTTTTCTAAAACCTACATGTATATATTAAAGAACCATATTTTATTGGAAATTAAAACTTCAAACAAATATGTTGACCGATATCAAACATCGTTAATTCTATGGAATGTCAAACTGTAAAAAATGTGGTTTTATCATACCTTGGAATAAAAATGAATGAAATATGTGAAATATTATAATATTATCGAATCTTAGAGGTGGCTATAAAAAGGCCTAAATGCATTCCTTTAATAGAACATCTAAAAAATGCAATTTTATTTTGGACTGCAGTAATTTAGAAAAAATATAGGTAACTTTATGAATATTAAAAAGTAATTTTCTTGAATTTGCGGAGCTAAGGCTGGCTCGCTTCATATGCATGCAAAGTGCACGGTGAGACGGTGCGTAACCAACGACGTGTAACCAACGACAATTGATATCAGTCAACATAGATTTCGCCATCGGGAAAGGTTTGGGAGACAAATGTTTTAGTGAGCCTTGGGATTAGTCAAAAAAATAACTGGTGAAATATAAGCATAGATTTAGTTCCATAACAATGTCATAAGTCTAATAGTAATTTAAATTAATATCTCACATAGCAAGAAAAATCAGAGAGCTTGATCAAAGCAGCCGAAATATTTTTATCAATGCTTTCTTTGATTGTCAAATATGTTTTCTTGTATTTCAATAATATGTATTGGTAGAAGAAATGAGGATGAACTTATATATTTTGACAGTAGCTGTCGGCTTACCTTCACCGAAACGTTTCCTGTGGCATCGATCATTTCTTCAGTACCGTTAGCGAATACAGTGACAGTCGGCATGACCGGAGACTCGAGAACCGTGACATTGAATTTTTTGATAGCAAAACCTGCTTTGTTAGTGGCATTGCAAGCAAAAAATCCACCAGATGAATTAGTAGCTTTATAAGTTTTCAGAAGTCTTCCGTCGCCGATGATCGCCCAGTCCGGGGCAAATCTGTAAATCGTATCAAACACGATTGCATTGTGACCAAAGTTAATATGGGTAAACAATGTCGACAAAAAATATTTAAAATTGAATTTATTAAGCTTTTCATTGCTTTGGAATAATTTCATCTGTTACAGGGAAAGGAAGATTTAATGATTATTCAAACAAACATTATTGGCCTTCAAGGATTCCCTTATCACATTTATATTACGTAGTTATAAAATATGCAATAATGTTAAAACAACATCATTAATAATCAATTTCTGTGCTGAACTGATTCTTCAATTTTGATACTCTTCTTTATCATTATTTCAATTATTATGTTTCTATAAATGTTTTAAAATAAAATTACATGACCAATCTTTTGAATTAGATAATTATATTTTTTTAGTTTATTGTGTCACTCCATAGCTATTAATAAAGCAATGTTTTAGTTAAAATAACCGATTACCCACTTTCCCGTCCACACGATATCCGGCTTTGGAAATCCTTTTGCATAACAGTCCAGCTTCATCGCTTGCCCGATTCTCACTTCAAAATTTTCTTGCTCCGGTCCGTCAATCTTAGGAATAGCTTAACAAAACGAAGAATCCATTAGTCTTTTTTATTTAAAATATGATCAATCATAAAAATATCGTAAAGAAATGATACCTGATACGTGCACCGTGAACTTTTTGGTCGCTTGGCCCAATGGATTAGTTGCAACACAAATATGCTCACCAGCATGATGTGTTTTAACATAGTTTCGTTTAAGCATAGGCGAAACCTCTCCGACAACCGTCAAATCTTTCATCCATTGCACCTGAATTGAACATTTATCAAATCATTATATATCAACCAAATTTGGAGGCCCTGTTTTTTGAATTACTAAAACTGTTTTTAAAATATTATATGAGTTATATAAAATATATGCCATTCTGAGACCCCTAAGATTCGAGGCCCGAGCACGCGCCTCGTGTGCTTATGGGGTAGTCCCCCATCGGTCACAAGAGGTTGCAAGCTGTGCTTCCTTATTATCCCATTTTCGTCAGGATAGGCTTTCGGTACTTAGCCGGTAATCCAATGCTGCTTTGGTGAATTAACTACAGGAAGTTAAAGAGACAAAAAGAGCAACCTGCACTAGGAAGGGTGCAGGTTTTTTTCAGATACACTTTCCTTTCCAGAACCCAAACTTGGCTTTTGACATTAATTAATATTCAACATTGTATACGCGAACACCCGGCTACGAAAGATGACCGTGCAATCGCAAGGGCAGAAAAAATCCATTTCCAAAAATAACATAATGTATATTGGCACGTACAATGTCCATACCATGCCCACAGCCGAGAAAGACCGCCACACCATCTGTATCTTGTGGAGCTACGGTCTAGATATTCTAGTGAGCGAGAGGCGCTCAAAAGGCCTGATGACGGTCAGCTACTATCCATAGGATAAACTCAGCAGGACTAAGGGATGCTGATATGTCATGGTAGGAAGCAAAGCTATAAGCGAGAGACAGGGAATCATGGAAGTGCCGAGTGGTGACCATACCCTCCACATAGGAACCAAATATGGTCAAAGAAGAAGAAAGAATAAGCGGATATGAATGTGATAACAATACAATAACAATAATGAAATGATTTAATATTTTTGATGGATTTAATCTAACAATGTTTCAATTATATATAAGGAATGATTTGCAATAACTGTAGCCTTCCAGAATATAGCTTTGGATTGATTAATGTAACAAAATAGTGAAAAATACTTACATCAGCTTCTGGGTTTGCATCTACATTACAAACCAGTTTCATCGGGTCTCCTTCCAATAGATGCAGTAGTTCCTTATCTTCAGAGAAATCAACAAATACTGGTGGCCAATGAACAGTCAATTTTATAATTGCTGACACTTTACCGACGTCGTTTGTTGCCAAACAGGAGTATTCGGATGCATTGTGACGAGAGACATTCACAAAAGTCAATGTCAGCTGGTTATTGTTGTCAATTAAATCCAGTCCCTATAAAAACATGAATCAAATATTGTATACGATATTATATACATTCCGGGTGTTTTACACCAGCGGGAGAAATCAACAAATATATTTTTTCACACGATTTTATGTAGTATAAGTTGTCTTTGACATACAACGGAGATACGCTCCTAAGGTTCGGTTATGAGTCGAATTTGTTCTTTAATAGGACAAAAAAACATTCACTATATTCAAATAATTCAAATAATATTCAAAAAAAGGTAAAAAATCTTCATTATCCACACTTATCTAAGTATAATCCATCGAAATTCACTACTAAAAATCACAAAATACACAGTTTGCCTTTTATTTGATATTCTGTTGTGAAATTTAACTGCGACTTATGGATTTTTGCAACTATTTCAACTAAGCCGTTGATGTTGAAATATATTTTGGTTAGTTAACATTTAATATATAAAAGTCCCTAGTAAAGATGATAAAATAAATACACACAAAATATTATCATATGAGATTGGTTGATTATTATGATAACGCACAAATTTGTAAAACTTGCAAATGTGAATTGGCTCAACAAAAAAAAATACCTTTTTGGTTTGGATAAATAATAATTAAATAATAATGAAGCATTTCGCTTTTTTTTTAATGCATCATACTAAGCAAAGCAAAGATTTAAACACACAAGCCCAATAATTTCAAAGTTTGTATATTCCAAAATTACCTTATACCATTGAATATTTGGTAACACCAGAGTAGATTTTAAGGGGCATTCCAAAATTGCATCAGTTCCTTCGGCTGCGACAACTGTTTTTGAATGTTCCTCAGTCTCCATCAATGTCGGGGGTGCTACAAATTCGTACCAATAATTATCAACAAGACCTGAACATGCCTCTTTCTAAATAAAATATTTTTGAATTACACGTAAATGTGGGAAGTCAATTCTTACACTCGTGATCTTGGCATATTTGTCTAGAAATCTTTAATATAAATATTTAATTTTCACATAATTTATCGTAAAGATACTGTAAATATGCAATTTAATATATAAATTTTTATATTCTTTGGAAGGCTGTTAGTTCTTTTGCGATGTAGTTACACAATAATAAAAAAGGTGAAATGTTTAAGTGTATTTATTATATTATACCTATAACTTTTAGCGTATAATCAATTTCTAATGATCCTTCCGTGTTTGCAGCCTGACATGTGTATTTACCGCTCAAATCTTCAGTGACATGCCGTAATGTTAAAGTACCATCTGCTTGGACTCTCACGTGCATATCTGAAATAGTACAACGGCTTGAATGAAAGTATAAATGCATTTCACTGCTGTTCGATCAATCAATTGATCATCTATATGTCTTTATGTTTCAAAATGAAATATATTCTGGCTCTGAATAGTTTTATTCTCTCACCGTTTATAATATACTTTCCATTGTGGAGCCACGTAACGTATGGTGTGGGATTTCCGCTGGCTTTGCAAGGAATATTGAATTCTTCTTCACCGTTCAACAGTTGAATGTTCACTGGTAGGTCACTCGGTAATATGTCAGGGGGTTCTAGATCAAATTGAGCCTTGTCAAAATGTTGTCAATGTCAAATCAACTATTAACAAGATAAAACTTTGTACTTATAATAGTGATAGAAAATATCTATTCCATAACTTTAATAGAAAACCATTATTCATTCTATAAGAGTGCTGAAAGCAGACCAGTAGTTCAATGTGGAACACATGGCTTCCTAATGGAGGTATCTCGACAGAATTTTTTTTCTACGAGAACTGTTTTTTACTCAGTTGCTCAACCTCTTTTTTTTGAACAGAGAAGATGGGCAGGGCTAGGACAGAACTAGTGGTGAACTAATCGCTCTCGCAAAGTTATGTTATTTTAGGATTGGAATAGTGGGAGGGAATTTTTTGACATCACAAACACCCATCGATCAAATACAAAAGTCAAGTACACAAACAAAATTACTTATTGCTTACAGCACCATGTCCTTAGGCTTTCGACCTTTTGTATGTACCTTATGGAATGAGCATAGCTGAACAGTTCTCATATTCATATGTCATTTTTATTAAATTAACTTATTAACCTCATTCACTTATTACTATATTATTGGAACAAGCCATAATAAATATTGCTGTACGTACCGTGCATTTCAACATAAAACATTTTCTGTGTGACACCGACACTATTTTCAGCTTCGCAAATAAATTTACCAGAACTATTTCTTGACACATGTGTAATGTTGAGGCGTCCTGAATCATTCAATCTGTAATTACACATAAAAGGTTGCCATATTGAAGATAACTTGGTAACAATGGGCGTAGATAATTAAAATGTTCCAATTTTGTTATTTTGTGCTATCTTAGAAACTCTATAATAATTATAATACTATAATGTGTACACTAGCATTGTCACATCTTTATTGTTTACTAATTTCCTGTGCTGCAGTGAAGGATATATACTGTACACCAAGGGTGTCCAACCTTTTTTGCTCTGGGATCGACTTTTCAATCTTAAGTTTTCTCGTGATCAACTTCTAACATGATTCTTATAAGAAATTTTATTTTGTAGGGTTTTTTCCCTTCTTCAAACTTAGAAATGTTTATTTTAAATTCAAAATAAATATCATTGAATAGGTACGTGCTTACAAAATAATTCAATTTTAGAATTTTTGTATATTTTATATTTAACTTGTATATTTTTTCGAAATTCACAGAAGCTTTTGGGATCGACCAAATTTTGCTGTGTGATCGACCGGTTGAACGTGATCTACCGGTTGGACACCCATGCTGTATATCCTCTGGTTAAATTAAATATTCTGCCATCAGACAAAGTAGTAAAATGTTTCTTAATAATATTGTAATTACTCATTTTAATTAATTTGCCCTTTTCTTATCCTGGGTTCGGTGAATGCAGAAATATGTCACAGGATAAAAAATATGGATGCAAAAATGTGATAAATGGTATTCGGTATATGGATTTGCACAGAGAGTTTGATACCATATACCCTGTTTACATCTACAGCACTGCTCATATCTGCGCGTAGAGATGAGAAATATAATTGCATTTCAATTTCTTGTATAAGACTCACATTACATTAGTTCCGTTTTCAACTATTTTTTGTCCATCAACACTCCAAACTATAACAGGTTTTGGAAATCCGATAGCGTGACAATCCAATACCACAGCTGCACCCTCTTTGGCTTGGAAAGTTTCCGTTTCCTTGGGGTATATTGATGGCGGTACTGAAAATGGAATTATGACATTTTTTTTTTGTAGTTTGCAGTGTTTATCTGTTAAATATTAACTCGTTTAACAATAATCAACATTTTTGTAATAAATGATTTTTAAATTATTCTATAATTACTCTTACCAAATACTAAAACGAGATACTCCTGACTCGTATTTCCGGCTTTGTTTATCGCTTCACATTGATAAACTCCTGAATCTGTTAAATTTGCCACGAACCTGAACAGAATTTAAGCATTCATCAAAATACGTGCACAAAATATACATTTTCACTAATTTAGTATCAAAATAAAAAGATGTGTGCAAAAAAATATGATGGAAAAAATTTACTTAAGCAAGAAATTTCTCTTTAAGAGAATTGCATTTCACAAATTTAATTTGTTTCTAATAATAAGTAATTATGTACATCAATATTTTTGGTGATTTTGTTCAGAATGAAACATTCATTCATTTTCAAAACTATAAAAAACTGCCATATCAACATAAATTACATATTTTTATTTAAAAATTTAAAGGAGTTAGAATCGAAAGTAAATCAATTCCTAAAAAAGACAACCAAATATAAGGTTCTTATTTTTATAAGGCCTAAATAGAAGAATTAAAATTTGTGAAATGTCATATTCATTCCATGTGTAGTTTAACGTCATTGCCGATAAATATTTAAACACAGTTGTAAATTTTACCTCAGAGTGTATTCAGAGTCGATCTGTTTTTTATCTGACATTGTTAAAGGTTGTTTGTTAAAGTGCCACGAGACTTGCGGAGCTGGAACTGCATAAACTGAACAAGGCAACACCACCAATTGCCCTTCAATTGTCTGCATCACTGCATCTTTTGCTTCATTCGTGAGCACAGGCTTTACTGGATGGATTGAGAATTTTTTTTCATTATAATTAATAATAAAATAATATGTTACATAAATATACCAAATTTGATATAGTTTTATCAGTTAATTTGTTAAATTTTTCATTCAGTACCCATCACTGCAACCGTATAGTTTTTAACAACGCTCCCCATAGGATTGCTGGCGTTGCATGTGTAAAGTCCAGAATCAGTTATCTTTGCATCTTTTATTCCTAAATTGCTGCTGTCATCGGTATACCTGGAATCGTATTGAACCAGATTTGATTAATTTTGTTTGTAAAATGTTCAGGTAAGTACACGCATTTCAGGTGAATATATTCATTAATTTTACTACCCAATAGTAATGCACTCTAAACATGTCCGTCTGGACTCCATTTATTATAATATTCCTGCATCAATTTTTGCTCATCCATTTTAAAATAACCAATTGTTCAACAGTTGTTTATATTAACCTAATATTTCTTGGAATAAATTCAAATCTTACATAGTATCAGTGTAGACAACTGGAATGCCTTCCTTCCACCAGGTTATCAGCGGTCTTGGATTTCCTTCAACTTCACAAGATAACACAATATCCATTCCTTTTTCGGTTTCTATAGGACCGTCTACCTCCTCATCGTAATCACCATACACCATGTCAAACCTCGGAGGCTCTGTAATGAAAATAAAAAATTCAAACTCCTTTCTTATAAAAATTGATGATTTTGCTATTCCAAGCTTGTTTAACTAGGTATAATGTGAATTTCGTTTCTCGGTATAATGACATTACATTTGAATATCTTTACAAACCTTACAAAAACTTTAAATTAAAAAAGATATTTTAAAACTACAATCAAAATGTCAAAATTCTTGATGGGTAACATAAATCATTCCAAAGTACATCTATGAACATTCTTGAGGTAAATAAGATTGAGCTCCATCACACAACTTTATTTATATATTGTGACAAAAAAAACAATTAAAATGTTATCTTCATTATTACATATTAGATGAATTGGAATTTACTTCCTAAATCTTCTATTCTAACAAGAAACAAAATAGCAAAGTATTGAATTCACTGGCATCAAAAATATTACACGATTATGGTAGAATTATATACTGCTTAATTTATGAATATTAATTATTAGAATTAGAATAATGTTAGACTAGTCATAATAGTTAGTTAATAATGTAGTTATAGTTTGTAGTAATAGCAGTTGTAGTAATAATGTATTTACTGATAGTTAATAATGTAGTCTAATGGCTATTGTTATTTATTATATAAGTATTATTACCATGAACCACCATAGTAAAATTATGGGTATCAACACCAACAATGTTCTCCGCAACACAAGTATATACACCCTGGTTTTCTGCAATTACATTATCGATTTTCAAGAAGATGTTTTGATGGATGTCTTCTTTCATTACTGAGTTTTCGGGTGCCGTAGACTCCTCTGAGTAGTCAACTTCATTATCGACTGATAAACCCAGATCAAGTTTGACGCCATCTTTTTGCCAGTACAATGTAGGGCGAGGTTTTCCTCTCACTGTCCTGTAAAATTGTAGTTATGTGAGCGAGCTTTAAGTAAATATCTTATAAATAGTAATAAAACATCCAGGTTTTTGCTAGTAAATGGTGCACCTACTCCAAAAGTGATGTATGTTATAAAAAATATTTAATAAAAACAAGAAAAATTAGATTGGCTTAATTTAAAGGGAACATGTCACAGTTGCTCATCGTTTGGTCTAATAAATAATGATGCATAGATTTTTTTTCATTCCTGCACAAAATAAAAAGTACCTGCAATTCAGTTCTAGTTTTTGTCCTTCTTTGATAATGACTGATTCATTCAACTTTTCAATCATAGGTGGTTCTAAAACAAAAAAAATATCAAGAATACAATACTATTCAAGAAATTTTAAAACACTAGTCTTTTAACCACTTACATGCCAGTGTGAAATATTTGATCTAGGCCTCCACGCCAGCGGTTTTAGAACCATTTGAAATTGTATAAAAAATTATTTGACTTAATTTGTTGTCTCAACACATAATAAATATTTATTTTTAGTCAATATTATGTACAAGAAATGAAAACTCATTATTAACTATCGGCTGTTTATTCAGAGTTGTCACAATATACATATATATTATTATTAAAAGATTTTGAAAATTATTATATATTATTGCATTTGACAACCCTGAACCTGTTAATAAAATTCACCTATAAATTATAGTTTCAATTTTTTCTACGAGGCATTGTGAAAAATACCTCCATATATTATTCGTGTATGTCGTGTATAAAGATCGATAGGTAGCCCTTGCAACATCTGTTGAATTTATTTAAAAATAATATGGCTTAACTAAGATCATTTTAAATGTTTAGCCATTATTGGGTTCATTAATAAATGCATTAGCACAATAAATTTTAGATATTGAAAAAATAATTATTTTCTACGAGAAAGCATTGCAACACTGGCGTGTCGCTGGTGTATGGAGTTAATAAAGATGTGACGCAGCAGCGAGTCTTTGACGTGCTAGTGGCTAAATAAGGTAACATATTTTTTAAAAATTTGAGGAAATAGCACAAAGAATACTTTTTGTTTTTTAATTTTTTTTCTAATTCCTTTTCGCCAAGAATTGGTGGTTACACCTTACTGGAGACATCTTAGAACGCTTTAATAAGGTAATTTATGCGATCCTGTTGATTTCTCTCCTGTATTGTAAAAATATTTCTACGACACCAAATTGAAAAGAGAAAGATTATTAAAGTATACCTAGACCAGTAATGTTTAGATACATCGTATCATTGACGGCATCATAAGCGTTAACAGCAGAGCATAAATAAGTTCCTCGGTCAAGTAAATTCACATTTTTCAGCATCAATATGGCTCCATCCTCCTTAACTCTCTCCTCGTCCAGAATCTCAACAGAGTCATGATACCAGCTCACTTTTGGCCTCGGACTACCACCAACATTGCAGGGGATCGATATGGATTCATATATATCAACTGTTTGATCTGAAATAATGTAAATACTGTTTATTGCTGTGTTCTTGTAACATCTTTCAATACATGACATTTTGTCTAAAAAATTATTTGGGATATATATTCTTCTTTTTCTTTGACCATATTCACTCCCTACATGGAGCAAACGGTCACCACATGGTGCCTGTCTCCCGCTATTATGTTTACTTCCTCCTGTGACATACCGGCATCTGTCAGTTCCACCGAGTATATCCTGCGGAGAGTTCCCATAAACAGGGTCGAGTCTCTCTGGAGGCATCCGCGGCACATATATATTTACATAACTAAATTATCAGATCTGTCACAATTTTAATTAAATACAAATCTTTTGATAAAACTTTTATTCCGATTCATTGTTGTTAGTGAAAAATTAAAGATAAGATACGAAAATCTCACTCACTTTGTAATTTATTGGCAAACATTAATTTGCTCCACACTGTCACAAGAATCTTACTAATATCAACTCCAAATTGGTTTTCAGCTCTGCATTTGTAGGATCCATCATCCACAGGGTTTATGTTGTGTATCACAAGTCTATCTATCGAATCCACCTGTAAGAGAAAGAGTAAAAATTAAAATTATTTCAGCTTCTAGATACCATTGGATAATATGGTCAAGTAATACATACACTTACTTGAGAAAGAATAAATAATCAATAACAGATCATTATATTTCAAATACAGAGATAAAATTTCGCTCGCATAATATTATCAGTCTCAGTATAATTTGTTTTTGTTTTATTAAGACAACTTTACCGATATTCGATCATTCTCTCCATTTTGTTTGTCAATTGAAGAGCCGTCGGGTAATATCCATGCAATCGTAGGTTTGGGAATTCCATTAGTCGGACATTCAATGGTAATGCTACTTTTTTCTTCTGCCAGTAATTTTTCCTTCAGGGGTATTATCGAAGGCGCTTCCATATACTTGGAGTAAACTATGGCAGATGCTAAAATTTTTTTAATCACAATGTGGTTTTACTAGTGAATAAGAAATTCTAGAAAAAATACAGTAAACTGTTCATACAGATTACAAAGTAAATACAGATATTATTCAAGAAATATAATATTTGACACTTCAATAAGAGTAAATGAACAGACTAAAAGTGAAAGACATCAGTTCTAAATAATAGCATAACAGAATTACTCACCAAATTCATTTTCCCCCCTATAGCCATTGCAAACATATTTTCCCTCATTTTCTAGAGATGAGTTTGTGATATCTATCAATAATTTCAATCCTAACTTATTTCCAGTGATTTCACGCTGTTCGTGTACATTATGGATTTGAGAAATATCTTTGTTTAAAATATTTAGGGCATCATTTGAGAATACCCAGTTGCCGAGAGTAGTGCCATCGATGATGCACGAAAAACTAAAAGAATCTCCTTTTACATATTCCATGATTTCTGGAAACGCTTCAACTTTGATGGGATCCAAAACATTTATAACGCTCTCAATTTGTGAAAAGCCGGCTGAAAAATAATAACATACCATTTAAAAAAATTGTGAATGTCGAAACTAATTTTTAACACCAATATTTAAATTGTCTTGGGATCTCCCCATTGGATAATTAAAATGCACCTTTATTTTGCGCGACACACGTGTATGTTCCTTCATTTTTATATGAAGCTATGAATTGGTATTCATAAGATGTAGCCATTCCTTGATTGCTCAACACTAATGCTCCGACGTCGTCCTGCTGTTGGGTTCCTGTAAAAATATTCATTGTGTTGACAATAACTGAAAACAATTTTGATCTAATTAGATTCCACATTTCGGTTAAAGAAAATTGTCACAGACTTTTAAAAAGTTCCCGTTCAGTTCACTCTAAATATTTGGGTATCGTAAATCAAAATAAAACATGCCAATCACTGTCAGCTCACCTCTAAAATTACTTTTAGGCGTAAAGTAAATATTGACATTCGATACTCTGAGTCCACTTTCAACGAGACAGTTCAAATTGATCGTCTCCCCTGGTGCCGCAGTTATCATTTCAGGGCTCATTGATGTTTTCGGAATAGAACCTACAAATTAAAAAATATGAAAACTTCAATCATACTTTTATTACTAATATGGTTAAAAAAGAATATTTAGTATTGAATCATGTAAATCATAACATAGATAACATTTTTTGTATCAGCGATTCAGTGTTGAAACGAAATCTATCTGTGAGCAGAGTTGACTTAATAAATAATATTTTACCTGCTACGACAACATTTACATCGGCAATCGAGTGGCCGGCTTTATTTGAAGCTTTGCAAATGTATTTCCCTTCCGAGCTTTCGTCAATGTCGGCTATGAAGTGTTCCACAATGGCACTCTGTCTAAAAAAATATGATATTCATCTATTACCATAACTAATTAAATGAAAATGGTAATTAATTTCATGGAATCAAAAAAAATGTGAATGTATCTCAAGTCCAAAGTAATAATGTAAAAAATTACTTACATGTGCTCTTGTTTCTTTTCAATAAGTACACCGTTCCTAAACCACCAAACACTTATAGGAACGAGACTTTCAATTTTGCATTGAAGAGTGATCGATTCATGTATATTTGCTGTCACCTGTAAATTGAGTTTTGAAATGCGAGTCAGTAAAATTATTTTATTTAGTATAGTGTTGAATATTTTTAAAAATATTAACAAATTTAGATGCTTTATTCCTTACCTCATTCGGTAGACTTATAAATGGCTTTTCTGAAAAAAACATTATAATTTGAGAGTTGAATTCAATATTTTTTGTGAGTATGTAACAGTTATATTAAAAAACATAATATTTACCAGGTGACTGAGTGTGAATCGCCGTTGAACTTATTCGTCTAACCGGGTGGCCATCTTTGTCAATACCGTTTATCTAAAAATGAAGGTGGACTTATTCACTTTCATGCATTGTCAGTTTGACGAGTTATAAACTACACAATAAGAAATAATATTCCTGAACATTTTAAATTTCTATTTGAATAATGTATCAATTAATTAAAAATTATATTATATAAGATTATAAGCACTGACCTCAGTAAAAGAAATTGCTTATAGTTATTATTAAATTATACCCTCACCCCGAGGTAGAAAAAATCTGATGGAGGCAAAAAAGGATCAGCCTTGAAAAGATTTGTGTCATTTTCTACTTTATTTAAAGGAACTTCAAAGAATGAAGCGCCTGACATGTTCAGCAACTCCACAGATGTCAATTTCTCCACTCCTGAACTGTTATCTTTCAGAGATATCAATAAACTATTGTGGGTATCTGGAAAAAAAATAATACATTTGTGTAATTCATTATAATTACATGCAACGTTCCCTCTAAGCTGAAGGGTTAGCTGCACGGAAATTTCAAAGTCTGCGCGGAGGCTGCGCGAAAGCTGCGCGGACCGATCAAATATTAATTGAACAACTGTCTTGCAGTGCGCGCCAACCCGGAATAAGTGCGCGGGTGCTCCCCAACTACTGCGCGGCGGCGCACGCGCGCAGCTTAGAGGGAACGTTGATTACATGCAATTTAAATGTTTATTTCTGTATGTCAATTATAAAATACTACTGTGAATTCCGTTTTTTTTCTACGCGCCAAGGATTGAGAGTATTCTGATAATTCTTAATATTTATATATTTACCGCCTGTGTGGTCGAGTGGTCAACTTTGTTGGCTTCGGCTTCGGAGGTCACGGGTTCGAATCCCAGTACGGACAGTTTTATAAATTGATTTTTCAAGTGATTTATGAATTTCTGTTCAAAGGCATGGATGTATGTGATGTGTTGAATTCCCCCTCCCACCCATCCTATCCTATGAACGGGACGTATCGAGAGCGATTAACTAATCACTTGTCAGGACAGGTCCTAGCCCTATCCTTCTATTCCTTCTCTCTTTAAAGAAGAGAGGTTGAGCAACTGAGTAACAAGCAGTTCTCGTAGAAACACCTTTGTTGAGATAAACTCCATTAGGAGTCCATATGCTCCATATTGGGAGTGGACATGGTAAAAAAAATATATATATATATATCGTGTTTTTTTTTTTTTTTTTTCTTCATCTTTATTCTGAAATGTTGAATGGAGAGAGGTTCAAAAAATCGCAGGCACTGAGCTTACATTTTCTTTGAAGGACCCTGAATCTTAATATTACCATAGGCTAATTATGCATTGGATCTTGTGGGAGCATGGGGCTGGTGAGGATTTATTTTCTATTTTTATAATTTATCAAAACTTTTTTGTGAAATGGGGTCTTTAACTGTTTAGTTTACTTAGTTTTATAGAATACATACTTAATTGATGTATTGACTATCTATATATATATAAAACAAAGTGGGGTTATTTACACCACGTATATCTCGAGAATTACAGCACGGATTTCAATGATCTTTGATTTATTAAATTTGTCTTTGCCTAGAATAGCAGAATAAGCATTAAAACATCGGAAAAATATCACTGGAAAGAAATTATAAAGAAAATTAATATTGTCATAGAGTTTTCAAATGACGAACAGCTTCAAATGATAAAATGTCGTACGCTGGTTTCAGAAAAATCCACCAGATCGCACTGTTTTCTATATTTGTTTGTTTTTGCTTCTTTTGCATACGATTGACTTATAAATAATTTTTAATTTAGAATATGGATTAGAATAAAAGAAATCGATGATATGAAATGAAAACAAATGAAAATCGGATAATATTGAAATAAGGTTATGTTTATAATTAGGTATGATAAATTTTTGACAACAATATTTTGCACGAACGTTGCTTTACTCTGAGATGACACGTTATTACACTTGGAACGCTATATCGAAGAAATTTTAACGTCAAAAGCAAAGCGATGCGGTTCCTGATCACCCGAATGACTATTGATGCTCTTGGTCGCATTTACACAGTTCATCCGAAAAATGACGAATGCTTCTTTCTACTTGCATGTCAACAGCTCAATTTGCTTGAAAATGATACTTATTGGGACATGACAATCGCTGAAGAAATTGTTTCTGAATCTCCAAGTCAGATACGCACATTATTTTCTATCATTATTTTGACATGCTTCACATCGAATACATGTGAACTGTGGAACAAGTGCAAAGATGACATGTCGGAAGACATTTTACATTGAATTCGTGTCAGTTCGAGGAATCCCGATCTCGAGGTGAATGAAGAGATAAATAACCAGGCTTTGATTTAGATCGAAGACATGTGTTACCTCATGTGAGGCATTTTGTAAGTCAAGTTAGGAATGCCAACGCCACATCGCGGGACTGGAAAGATATTCCTCATGTCATTGATTATGGCGACTGTTCGTGCGAGATCCGAAATTGCTGTAGCAGTTTCGTCTTCTGAAATAGCGGCCACGTTGATAGAAGGATGGCGAACGACTCATTCAGTGCTGAAATTTCCGTTAAACCTTTAAACGACTGAAAAACTGATCATCGAAACATCGACTCTGTGGCGCTATGTGAAGAAACTTCAGCTAACGATAAACATGCGAGTTGCATTTTTAAACGATCCATCTGCCGAAGATTTCTCCAAGCAATTGCTGACTATCGTCGGTAACGGCCGTGTTCCTGTTGATGAATCGAACGGATTGATTTTGATTCCGCCGAATTTTTGCAATTTCGTCTCAATGAAGGACGGCTTCATCAACAAAATGTTCCCAAACATCTAATCACAAAAATCACAATTGGTCGAGTGAACGAGCAATTCTTGGGGCTCAGAAAAAAGATATGGATCATTTAAACTTCACAATTCAAAATCAAATCGTTGATCTACTGCATTCCTTTAAATCTATCGACTATGCAACGTGAATTACATCATTTCAATGTAATTTAAATACTTTTCATTTTGAATTTTGAACATTTATTGAACTTAATTCATTTTGAGTATTCATTCAAACTGAATTTAATTCATCCAATAAATTAACACAACATTTATTGATTCTGAGGCGGTACGAAGTTCGTCGGGCCAGCTAGTTTTTATATAGATATATTATTTATTTTTTAATGTATTATTTATGTATCGTATTTATTTTCAAATTGAATGGCCCCCTCCTAAAATAAAATTTAGCATGTAAATAATAACAAATAGAAGCAAAAGGAGTAGCAAGAAGCATATAAAAAAAACCTATTTTTATATATAATATTTAATAAACTACTATGATATAAACTATATTGTTGAAAAAAACTTTAAAAACTGTTGTGCAATCTGATAATATAAAAACTAAATACATATTCAACAAAAATATTTTTTAAGCTGTGTTGTGACAACCCTGGTAATTAAAATTAAAATTTCTATTTTTTGGCTGGAACCAATTGTTAAATTATCTCTAGTAGGAACAATAAATGTGTTATTGTGATAAGATTTATGACATTTTTGTTACATTTTTATTTGTATTTTATTTACGATCTAGGCAGGATGCCGTTAAATATAATGACTTTCTACCGAAGATTGACAACATTCTTTATTGAGTTGGATTGCTAAATTGACAACTTGAAAATTAAATATAAATATATTTTTTAATTTTCAAATCGACACATTGAGAGAAGACATGATTTAAAAAGTATTCCGAATTACATTACACAATAATCTATATTATTCAAATGATTATACCTTCTAGCGGTCTATTACTTGTTTGAGACATTTTGTTTGTATCCTGCGCTGAGAAACCGTGATCAAAATCAATTTCTGATAACCCGGTCACTTTTACAGAATGCTGTTCCGTGCTGCCGACTGTCAATGTCCAATTTCCAGGTTCTGGGTCGTTAATATTATAAATCTAGAAAATTCATTGAGTTTGAAAAAGTAATACATATTTATTAGGAGATCATCAGTTTTGCATGCAAGAATTCAATACCAATTTCATTGGCGGATTGAATCATATATGATTTCAATAATTTCAGCGTCTTTTGATTATAAAAATACAGGTGCAGCAAAATGGAGAGCACAAAATTTCAATAGCAGCCGACATACGAGTATTGGAAAATGATAAAAAGAGGGAAAATCTAATAGTATATGTATCTACTGCAGATGTCTATATGAAATAAAATATGTTTATTTAAAATAATTTTGCAGGCAATACACACCTTAATCTCTGAAAGGATCACAACTGGAACAACTTTTGGTGGGGAGGCAATTTTTTTTCCTGTTGGATCAACAATCGACAGCATGAGATCTCTTCCCGATAGCGATACAGTTACTTGTTTGAGAGAATCATCAACGGAAACCTAAAGTTCCAAGAATTATATATTTTTTTATAAACCATCTAAATAAGTTCAACAAAAACTTTGAATGAGGTGAAACTTTACCTTATGCATGTGATCATATCCGGGAGGATTTATAATGGATTCCAAATTCACTCGATCCTTATCTAATGTTTCTTCAACAAACTTCAGGACCTTCAATAAAAGAATTTACAAATGCAATTATTGTTTCTGAATTGATGAATTTGGGATCTTTCTCGCTATTGCGACATAAGATTTTGGAAATTTATTTTTTATTTCTTATTCGTTGATTAAGAATTCAGTAATTTTTCGATGATGTTACTTCACTAACCTTAGATATCTCTGTCTTTTTCAAGCGAAAGATTTGCCCTGAACTAGCGGCTGCAATTTTTTCATACACTTGATACTGAGCTTTGTCTCGTTGGTCGCAGTCACCCGTCAGTATAAACACTATCTGAAATAAGAATATCAATAAAAATAAAAATAACTTTTTACTCGGACGTGTCTTTTTTAGTGAATCGATACATCTGACAAACATTTATGACACCTGGCTGATACTGGAGATAATGTTAAGATTTTATCAGGAATAGGGAAATTATAGAGCTCCCTAGTACACCAGCGGTAACAGAGAGGCATTGGAATCGGCTAGGATATGTTTTGTAGATGCCTCAACCCTCCTGTGTCCTGGAATCTTCAGGCGTTCAAGTTCACATATAAACTTGAACTGACACTTTGTAATAGTAATAGTTGTACAGTGTTTATATAAGAATAAAATTTATTGTCACTATGTTAAAACTATTGAAGGTGGTCAGGATTAATTTTACTGATGTTTTGATTTTAACTGGATGGCTGGCTGCCACAGACGAGATATCTCGTTTTTATCATCTCGTCAAATTTTTCGTGCTTAACATGCCAGAGTCAAGTTACCTCGTCAATAACTAATTAGATTAATAATTGCAAATTATAGATGGCGTGCTAGGTACAAAAGTACTTTTTTCTACGGCAACCAAAAGGTTAATGACGTTCAATCAATTGGGGAAGTAATCATATAAACAATTACAATTTCTGTAGGTCTTTGAAATCATATGTGATAATCAACAAAAGATTATTTGAATGGTCATACAAAGTCAAGGTTAAATGACTTATTTTTGTTATTTTTCTGGACTAAAAAAATAGCAAAAAAACAAGGAAAGAATGAATGCGAGAACGATGGTACGGGGTTCCATTGTATTGCTGTGAAGCAAAATATTAATGTTGCCACAAAATTTCCATACCTGACTGTGGGTCCTTTGAACTAAATTTACCACGCTGTCCACTATGGTGTGGTCGTCGGCAGTGGCATCGGTGAAAACGTATATGTAAGAATTTGGTCGACTGGCATTGAGGGCGGCTAAGATTCCAGTTAGAGATTTTTCAGGACAATTTCCTCCGCCAAAGATTCTTATTTTGGACAGTTCTTCTTTTAACACTGCATCGCTGTCTGTCACAATTACAGGTCCAACATCTATGGATATGGTATATATAACATGCAGTTCATTTGTTAGCATACAATTAAAATGCAAAAAAGTACAGTATTTTTAGAAGATGGTTAAAATATTACTTATTAACAGCGTATCTGTGAAAATTACATTTTTTCTTTAAGGTTATATGGCAATAGAAAAGTCATGGTTGCTCTACAATGATCTGATTTTTGGTGTATTTTGGATATGTTCAGAACAAACCTTTTACTACTAAAGAATTACTTATGGTGATGAGCATAAGCAAGTAAAACCCTTGGAATAATAGACAATAAAAAAATGATAGCTTGGGTATAATATGGCTGAGGGAGCAATTTGAGGAATGGTTTATGATCTAAGCAGTGGTGGCTAATCTAGCAAGGTTGTGACAGCAATCCTATGACTCCCGTGTAGATCAGTCATATATCATTCCTGTTAGATGTAGTTTAACATAATAATATCGATAAAACTATCAAGGGATGAGTATCAGTTACTTTTTTAGCCTAATATAATAATATAATTTGTTCAAAATAATATAAGCCCCAAAATTATGGAAGATACTCAGTGGTGTAGTGGGGCAGGGGTGTGTGGAGTCAGCGCTCCCACATTTTTTTCTAGAAAATTTGAAAATTTTGCCAAATATAAATGTTTATTTTTAAGTAAATATAATAAAACTATTTTTATAACCATGTATTGGAAAAACATTTTGTTGGGAACTTCTTAGTGCGGATATTGTATCTCTCTCGTTAAAATATTGTAATTAATCGGCGCTCCCAGACTGTTTTAGTTAACACTACACCACTGAAGATACACAAAAAACATCCATGAATCCATGCTTTGTTTGGATCTTTGTTTTTTACAATTAGAAAATAACAGTGATAACGTATCTTATACTTAAGTAAAAGTAGGGAAAGTTGGTGCATTGATTCCATTTTAGTCATAAAATTATTTATGTCAACAATATTTACTATCATGACAAATGTGACAAAAAGTTCATACGTGGATCTCTAAATGGCACCAAAACATAGTCCACTATCGGCTTATCCTCCCTCTTTAGCATCGCTTCAATGATCATGGCTGCTCCTTCCTGCAGTTGTGCCAGATCATTGGACATGGAACCCGTACCATCGAAAACGAAAGCCAAACTGCCTTTATTTGAAGATTTGTTTTTGAGTCGCGTCCCATTGGAATTTTTATTATTGTATTCCACCTCTTTTAACAAGTCATCGGCGATTAGCTTTGCGCCCCCTTTATAATTTGAGTGAATTATTTTGACAGATTCTTGAGATGATGGTGCATACTGAGCGTCATTCTGAATTTCTTTCGCGTCAGTAGATCCTTTGGAACCATTTTCACTCTCAATCAATGTGTTAGAGTTTCCTGACTGGAACATATTGTTGATTTTATTCTCTTCGGGTGAAGTAGAGTTTATCAAAATTCCATTATTCTCGGTTACTGTTTTCAATATGTTCTGATCTTCAGTTATTGTATCAGGAATAAGTGATGGATTACCATCATTATCAGGTGAAGTTGGGCTTTTGAAAATTTCATCATTATCGGTTATTGCTTTCAATATGTTTTGATCTTCAGTTATTGTATCTGGAATAAGTGTTGGATTATCATCACTATCATGTGACCTGTCAGTTGTAATCAATAGTGAGCTGTTCACGCCTTCAAGGCTATCTTTGGAGACATCTTCAGTTGTAGATTTGAGTGATATTTCAAGAGACTTGTTTTCAATTATAGCCGAAGAAGCATAAGCTTCTTCGTTTGCAGTGGGTTCTTCTGGAAAGGAATCCATTTCAAAAGAAACATTTTCAAGAGAGTCATCAATAAAATCTAGGTTTCCATTCTTTTTATCCTTTTCAATATCGTTATCGGGTAGATCTCGGCTATTTTCAAAATGATTTATAAATTTTGTTTCATTTGTCACACAATCTAAGCTTTCTTGACAGTCAACCGATTTAAATACACCCTCAATGGTCACATTTTCTGCGAGAATTCTTTTATTGAATACCAAAAAAACAATCAGCACTATATTCAGAACTGAAAATATCTTTACAGGCCTCGGGGCCTGGAAAAAACGTTTCATTGCTTTTTTATACTTAAGACAAAATATTTTAGTACATTTTAAATCACATTTCACAGTATTTCAGTTGTATCGAAGAACTTTTATTTGATTAATTTTCTTATACTACGTATCTATTAATTATGTTATGATACGTATAAAGATTTCCTATTCAAGTTTAATCAAGCTATTACACAGAGACCCATTAGCTAATTCGATCGCTTCGATAGCCCTTTGTCGACTTTGAGAATATTATAAAAAAGAATAAATTAGCAATAATCAGTGCAAAACATTTCACGGTACTATTTTAAGATATGATTCAATCGAGCTTCATATCAGCAATGCGATGGTAAAGTTGACCCCAGGTCAAACGATTTACCAATTATATATATAAAAAAATCATCTTCATTGGAATTTGTTTGTAAATATTATTTAACTAACACAGCTCTAGAACCTTGTATTCAAATTATCAATAACACTGATAATATTAGATACTTCATTGACTTAATAATAATTTTTCTTTTTTACTATATTTATTACTCATCATTTTTTGACATACTATTATAATGAATTAATCAATTACGTTATGGATTAATTTGATGAATTCTTGTTGCCAAAACTTTGTCTTCTAGTAAAAAAAAACTTTTAAGGTCAGCAGAATTGTATGTTGTTACTCATTTAGGTACTAAAAAATATTATTTTAGCAAACCTGCTATTGTCTTTTGTTAAGCATTATATCAAGGCATCAAAATGGTTCTTCCATCTAATCAGACAGATTTAGTAAAATCTTCTACTCGTAAGCTCAAATTAAACTATATAGAATAGGGAAATTGATATTTTCCCAAACATTTTACTAAAGATTATGAAAGTTCTTTAAAACAAGGTTGCAATGGCCTAGTAAACTCACAATTTTGAAATAAAGCATAAAACAAACCTAAAATGGCAGTAACGTTTGTTAATTTATAACAAATTGATAAGTATTATATTTGCTGCTGCATGTTTGAAATAAGTTTATGGATTCATGGCCCCAATGATGTCACTGCAACACTCAGCGAACCATCGAAAATTTCTTGCAAGCCACCATTTGGCGATTCCTGCTCTATAGATCACAGATCCTTAATAGTAAAACAGTTGTGACTACTATTCAATTGGGTACAAAATGAGATGCACAAAGTTATAAGCTACTAACTGTCTATGCTAAATTGGCGAAGCTATCGCATTTAAAGTGTTCACTGTCAATTCTCGGTGGAAAGGTTTTGTATTGAAAAAAACACTTTTTGTTTTAATTCAAAATATGTATTTAGATCAGGCCTTGATTTACTCATCAGGGAGGCCCCAGGCGCAATACAATTTGGAGGCCCTTTTTTCAGATGACATAAAAACGTCAGAAAATTCCAAGAAAAATTCTAAAAATATATACAATCTGAACAAATAGTATATGGCGTTTATTATATAAGCTATTTTTGAGGCTCCTAAGATTTGGAGGCCCCAATCCGCACCTCATTTGCATATAAGGAAATCCGTCGCTGCATCCTGAGCAACGTTCCCTATAATTTTTCTATTGTGTGTGCGTACCATCAACTTCCGTGAGTAGTAAATTTTCAGCAAAATATAAAATGTGCGCAAATATAAAAATTTGGTGAAACAGTCTTTTTTTTACAATATTTCTATGTGCAGCCTTGTGCGGCGATGAAAAAATGTGTGCAGGTACATTTTGGTAGGTGTGCGCGCGCACACGCGCACACCTTAGCGGGAACATTGATCCTGAGTATTATCAACAAATGAAATTATAAATTGATACAGGGTTTTTTAGACAAATTTAAATAATGAAAAAATCAATCACTCTTTTGTACTAATTTAACATTTATATATTTGCATCAGGACCAATTTTGCACATCATATTAGTTAAAATTGGTGAATGAAATGCAAAAAGAATTTAAATTTGAATCATTCAATTCATTATTTGTCTGACCCTGCATTACATAAATATTATTTATTTTAACTCTTTTTAAAGTATGTATTTATTTGTTTACCACTCATTGATATGAATAAGGTAATGTCAACAAGTAAGTTGTTATTTTATAGATTTGCTAAACGGTTTTAATGAGACATCTATAAATGCGATTAATAACAGATATGGGATTGAGCCATCTTTACATAATTAAATACTATTTATCGATAGTAAGAGTTATAAATTATAATCAATGTTGCCATAAAAATTTCACAGAGGATATGCGGTAACACGCTCTTTAGATCATCTGGTATACCCCATATTATTTACAACTGCAACATATTTCTGTATTTGAATACAGTATTTTTACTTAGACGGTTAATGCGTTCCGAAGGATTCATCGTAAGTTGAGGAATACTTCAATTTGTGTATATATTTGATGTGTAAATTGTATTCTCAGTAGTAGGATATAGCACCATGATAAAATAAATGAGAATAAGTTGATAATATTAGCCATGAAGTATATTTTATTTAATAGGACTATGAACTATCGTAAAACGGGGTGAATAGGGACGTTTCAGACTTCACATTCGATTTAAACCCTACGCTGGATGATTTACAAGCTAAATTTGATTGCCAAAAGTATTGTGAGTACTTAAACATTACGGTTTGATGAATAGAAACGCTAATTATTCACTCACTATTTATATTTTCCCAATATTATGGTCTGTTCCTATTTACCAACAAAACAGGGTGAATATTTTTTGGCAAGAAAACATTTAAAATTTTATGAAAATACTTAAGCTGTTAGAAAACTACATTTTTATTTATATAATCTCATATCTCTTCTATCAAAAATATATATCTATAAAATATACATTTGTACAAATTACCACTTTCATTAAATAAGATTAGGGCTGGTTTGGCTCATGATAAGCATTATCAACTGATAAGAGAATACAATATTACAGTGTTTTTTATACAAATAGAAATGAAATTAATATGGTGTAACAAAAAAATTCGTCACCTTTTTTAACAGAAGTTTAAAAAAGGTGACGAATTTTCTTTAAGTTATATTATTAAGCTGAAATTCACTCAGTGTGCTTTTAACGTCTATAAAAAATGCTTGATGAACAATCTACAAGTAATATTTGATTTTACGGAAATCATAGATCACTTAATCTAGTAATAATATCTGCATAGTGGTAAAATTTACTCATGCGAATGTTTACTAAGTTACTTAACTGTCGGAAAAAGATCTAACTATTTTTTTGATAATAGTTTTAATTAACATGCCTTTATGTAGTAAAGGGTACAAATTTAAATCTACATTTAAAATAGGTTTATGATATTATTGAACAAATAAGCATTATATTATGTCCTTAATGAAAGAATATTCTGATTGTACCAGAAAGAATCGAAATATCTTCAAAATAGTATATTAAATATTATTATATGTAATAATACGTAGCATTTCAATACAGTAAAGCAAAGGTCGGCAACCTTTTGTTGTAAAAGTGCCAAATATTTTACGCGGGGATTAGTGCGGGCCGCACTTCGGTCACATGTCATTACACTTTAATGACATGTGTAAGCAAATATTTCAATCTAGAGAACCTTGCGGGCCGCGCCACGACGCCTCGCGGGCCGCGGGTTGCCGACTCCTACAGTAAAGTAAAGGGTGTATGTTAAGTAAACAGTCAAGCGATTGGTTGCTGTAACATAGCTCGAAACGATGTATTTATTTCAAACTTGGGCGTGCGCAATTTGCGCACAGTGAATTGTCGTCCAAAAATGAAAATAAGTTGGCAGATTCAAAATATAAAAAAATAAAAACAAAATATAAATAATTAAAATACATTTTAAATCTCATGTCTCATAAAAATAAAAACTATAAAATTAACTCTATTAAATGAATGAAAACAGTTTTTTTCATCTGCATAATATATTAACGTTAGATAAAATAGGCAAATTGACAGATTATTGTGAAAAAAGCTTTTACTATTCAAATACCTAGGCCATATGCATCAAACTAAGCGTGGACATGAATTTAAAAAAATAAAAAAAAGAGGCAACTTTATTTTAAAAAGTCCTGAATTTTCTCACAGCTTTGCCTGCATACTTCTACTTAGACATACAATACTTCTAAAAGATTATCACCTAAAATTAATGCTCTTATTCCATCAGAAACGGTTTTTAAAACTCTCGGAAAATAGTCCTAGCATAGACAAAATATTCTTATTGTAGGCAATTCTGAATATGACATCCCGTTTCACATCAATTAAAATTATCTATGGCGTTTTCTATCCGAACTGAAACTAACCTAAATTGTGTTCGAGAATCCCACAAACTTAAGGATCCCTAGAGACGAAAATTTCAGAAGTGATCATATTTATCGATAGAAAATGCCAAAAAAGAAGACTGGCCAGCGCAAAAAGGCGGAGAAACAGAAGCTAAGGCAGAAAGAAATCAGAAATGCCAAAGAAAATGTCGAGTTGGCTCAACATCCTTGTAATACTACTATGGATTGTGACAAGTGTCAAAAGTAAGGAATTCCACGGTCAGCATATTTTGGGGCCCTCTTATCATTGGTTCCATAGCATTATAAACCTATTTGAAACGAGTTGGGAGATTCATTTCCGAGTTATCCACCCTGCCAACTTTAAATACCTTTTCTCCCAGACATGCTTATGATTTTTACCACATGAATTTTGTCGCCGTTATTACTACATAATATTTTGTTTTCTGTACACAGTTATTAAATAATTTTCGAAGGAATTATTGTCACTGACTTACAGTGAATATCATATTTCTTTGTATATTAATTAACTTAATTTCTTTTTAGGAAACAAAAGAGCAGAGCTTTTTGTTACTTTTGCTCATCGCTTCAGCGACTTCCGATTTGTGCACAATGCGGTAAAGTGAAATGCATGCTAAAAACTGGAGACTGTATCGTTAAACATCCTGGCATCTTTACAACCGGGCTCGGTATGGTGGTAAGTTAATTTACTAGCCATGCAAGTTTACCGCATCTGCTGTTAATACTTCACATGTGTGTTAATATTACTTGCAAACCTGGCTCATTCCAAAGTTGTTGAAACATGAACCATAAATGTAATTTAGTAGATAAAAATAATTTTTGAAAGTATTTTTAGAAGTCAGTCTCGAACATGGCTTGACAACATCCAAAATATCATTCCAAAGTAAAATCATTCCAGACTAAAAATACTTTTAAAATGTTTATTATTTTTCAAAATTAAATTCAAGTTTGAGTTTTTAACCATTTTGGAATAAGCCGTGTTTGCAAGTAATACCCTCATGTATTCAGTTCACAAAAATACGCCTACGCCCAGGTAAATCCAGGACGCTACGTGGGAAAAGCAACATCAAAATACACCAGATGAAAGGGAAATTGGAGCTTGACTCCACCAGCCCCAGAATTTGATGTATAGATATCAATCAATCACAAAAATATCATGAAAGTTACTTCATATTAATTAAATCTACGTTAATGTTTTGGGAAAAATGTCAGGAAACATTTTGCTCATACACGAGGGCTCACATTAGTTGTCGCAGAAATGTCACCCTTTGTGGCAGTTGTCATTGCTGTGTATGAACATATGTTTTTTTTTGTTATTTAATTGCATAAACAATGCAAGTGAAGTTACATTATAATGTTTATAAGTTCCCTACTATAAAAAAAAACACTCATTCGACCATCCACGATCACTACCTAGGTATACACAAGCCATAGACTAAATTACTTCACAAGAAAGATGTCACATCACAACACCATGATAGCAAAAAAGAAGAACTTTCAAAGATGAAAGTAGCAAAATTGTTAAAATAATATGTAAGCGCAATTCTCCCATTTTAAAAATAAACACAGGATCTTTATTAAAATTAAAATAAATATTACTCAAACATATAACTTGAAATGTATTCAAAGTAATGATTTAATAATAATATACATTTACAGCAATACATAACATTACAGAGAGTAGGATAAGCCTTAATGAATATTAATTCGAATCATGATTTTTATTTTTAACATTTCTCATGTATTTCACATATGAACACACTACTGTCGTGATGTGCCAATGCGCTCACTTCCGGAACATCAATATATAAAATATCTCAAATCTTGTAAAAATGGCGCACTATGCTGCATGCACGTCTTTCAACACTATTTAATTCTTTGTAACATAATGATTAGAATATTAAAAAAACTGTTAATGGGGTCATATTATGAATTATAGAGTGACATTTCTCTCGCAGGGTGCCATATGTGATTTCTGTGAAGCATGGGTGTGCCACGGTCGAAAGTGCCTCACGAGCCACGCTTGTACCTGTCCATTGCAAGAAGCTACTTGTATAGAATGTGAAAGAGGTTAGTGAAGACATCATTTATAATCATCATTATTTAATAAAAAATAAAACACAACTGGGTATTGACAGTGAACCCAAAACTGTCAGAAATTAGCTAAATTAGCTCTTTTACTTTATAGTATTCTCTGACATATATCATTATCATTTATTTTGTTTTCAAAACCTAATATCATTTTTTTTTAAATTTTTCCTGTATTGAAAATTTTGTCTTAACTTGTAGATGTTTGTTATTTTTTTTAATTCCAATTACTTAACAATTGCATGATATTAGTGATATTGGTACTTCATCGCTTTGTGCTAGTCAGTAAAATGTGCAACGGTCTTCTCTGGACCTAGTCATCTATGTGGGGCGTTACTGGACGTATCTCAAAATAAAAAAGAAAATATTCAATCCTACTTACATTCATGCTTTCTCGAACTTTATCTTCAAGCCGACTAGTTAGTTATGTGACGTGTCGTATGGATGACCTTAGAAGTGAGCATTTCATGTTTTTCTGACTGGCACAACATAATGAAGCACCGTGATATTATGTATGACAGATGCATCCAGAGAATGTAATATGTTGCTGTGAGTTCATCGTTATATGAATCTGTATGTTTTATCAGATTTTTGTGCCACTACTGCGGTAATCTCATATCCCTTATATATTCTACATAATATATTATACATTCCTTTCCACCACCCATTCTGATCCTAAAAATAGTGTGTAACTAGTCCTTTCCTAGCCATATCCTATCATTTCCTCGTCTGAAAAAGAGAGGTTGAGCAACTGAATAACAACCAGCTGTCATCGTTCATAGGCTCCACACAAGAACCATGCCTGGTTGAAATACATATAACAATTCCCTACTTTATTGATGTTTTTTGTTATAGGTGTGTGGGATCACGGTGGCAGAGTTTTCCGTTGTTCATTTTGCAATGGATTTCTTTGTGAAGATGACCAGTTTGAGCATCAAGCCTCGTGTCAAATTATTGAGTCTGAAGACTTGAAATGTATGTATGATAAATCACTATACATTTTTGTTTCTATGTCTATTAATTTCTTCTGAATACATTATTTTCAAGAATAATTCATATAATAAATAATAATATTTGACTGCCTGTATTTGTTTAGATTTAATGTTCAAAAATACTTTGATATTCAATAATATTCGTTGATAATAATTACTTTCAAACTGGAAATAAAATATTTTCTGAACCTGTTGAAAGTAGTGATTACACAAATGAAACTTGTCTTGTTATTTTTCCATTCCTTCTTGTCTTCTCATTAAGCATTCAATGAAAAAACAAATTTCAGGTCAATCGTGCAATCGTTTGGGACAGTATTCGTGTCTACGCTGCAAGACGTGCTACTGCGATGATCATGTCAAGAGGAAAGGTTTCAAGTATGAAAAGAACAAGCCCATTCCTTGTCCCAAATGCAATTACGATACGTCGCAGACCAAGGATCTCAGTATGTCTAGTAAGTAAACCGAATTTAACCCTTACCACTCCAGAGCATTTTTCATTGAAATTTTAGCAAATCCAAGCATTAAATGCAAAAATATTAGAAAAAATTAGTATACTTATAAAAAATTGAAAGAAAAATTTCCAGTGAAATAATGAAATATTTTTTTTAAGAATTATATATTTATGATATTTCTTAAAACAATCTCCTAAATGCATATGTGGTTTGTTTGGACATGTGTCACAGTATTCGCTGGTTTCACGTCTGCCGCCTTTCACTGCCCTTTTTGAGCAGACCACACAGTCTCTCTTTGCACCTTTACTCAAAATATGAAGTTTTCCATCAAGTCTGTTCTCTGATGGAGCGGAAGTAGATGGCCTTTTTCGGAGATCTTTGTAGTCATTCACTAATTGATCCACTAAAGTTTTGATAAAATTTAAATGGGTCATAGGTTTCTCATTATTCTTTTTTTTACGACTTTTTTCTACGACGTATCGCTAGCAAATACAATGCACAATTGAATGCCAAGTGTTTATACCAGCGATGAGATCATTATACCGTCACCGCTATCGTAACTTGTACTCATTGCTTAGGGCACCCGTACGGCGACATCAGAGTTGTTTAAATATTCTCTATGTCGCCGTAGCGGCGCCAACGGAGTTTTAAGAGTTAAAATAAATATTTTTGCATCATGAATGGTTGAATAAAAATTCAAAGAATACTTTTTTTAACAACTGATTAACAAGCAATTCTTGTAGAAAATCTTACATTGAGATAAACTCCTTTGGATCTGACATGTTAAAAAAAAATATGTTGAATCAAAATCATTTCTTATTGTTTGTTGGAAATTGTTTTTCAGCTCGCAATCATAAGTTTGGCAGACAAGGAAACACTGGCGGAGAAGATGATGAAGAGTATGGAGGATACGGATTCTACTCGGGAACATCCAACGACTATGCGGCCGGTCGTAAGTATTATTTCTCATCCGTGTTCATCTGTCAATGGATGTTTTATCTTGTCACAGAGAGGTAGACCAAAGATGCAGTGATGTAGTTTTTTTGCAACAAATCCAGTCAGCGGTGGGCTGCCAATACGTTAACAAGGGGCTCGCTTAATCTCAAAGCAATTATTGGTGCTCTGGGGTAGAAGTGAATTTGTTTATCACTCCTATCCAATTACATGCGATATTTAAATAAGCAATCGATTGTTACTTAATACACTTTTAATATGTAACAATATGCAATTTACCGTAAACTTATCAATGTTAATGGCTAAAATTGTACTACTGTGTATAATGAAGCTGTCATAGATAATATATAAGTCAGAAATTGCAGTTAGATTGGTTGGATACTAATTGGATATGGGAACGTTGTTTTCTCTTAAATTAACAAGGGGCTCGCCGGCCTTAGTAAAAATTAACAAGGGGCTCGCGCGAGCCCTTCCGAGCCCCCTCCAGCCCACCCCTGAATCCAGTGATATTTCGTTGTTTGATAACAAAATTCAAATTCAAATCTTACCATCAAATCTGTCTAAAATATTCAATATTATTTTTTATTAAAACTGGCAAATACTCTTTATATATCTGTGTGCAATTGGAAAAGAGCGTTATGTCTTAAAAAAAAAAAAAACAGTTGGACATACCATAATAACTACAATACATACATATATATTCATAAAGGAGTAAGGGGACCATCAAACCAGCTTTCCTGAATTGGTAAATTTCACAATGACGTATCACATTTTACATCTAAGTTCATCAAAACGCAAATCTTGTTTTAAGATCTGATTAAAGATTTCACACCTTTTTCCTTTTGCATACAGATATACTACCTTTCTTTTATTGAGTAATTTGAATAATAAATTTTCTTGGTACTACAGCTATTGAATGCTACGGTTACGCTGGACACACCGGCGACACAAGTTCGTCAGGCGACGACGACTCCGATTCAGATTATTCCGAAGAAGACGAATCCGATGAAGAATCAGCGGATGACGACAGCAAAAAAGATGAAAAGAAAAAATAGACTTTGCTGCAGGAACAGAGTGTCTTTTGAATATCTGTTTATAATCCAATTTTTATTTTGTTTTCCATTAAATTAATAAGAAATAATTCTTAGTAAATATTACAGCTTCCTATAATAAAATTTCTCAAATCAGTTTTTTTGTTTTTATTATATATATAAATCATTTTTCAATATAAGCAGTATTTCCTGTATTTATGTTGAATTTCTTGCTGGAATCGTGATGCGAGGAAATTCCAAGTCCATTAGAGCAATTTTTCGTAAAATTACAAATTTTATGACTAAATAAAAAGAATTATGACACTTGCGGGTCCGGTGTTGGCCTGTTTGGCCATATTTTGGAGACCCCTGATTTAATTTATAAATTACATACATTACACTATCACTATAGACTACTTCATATATTTATGATTAGGATATAGCCTTTCATAAACACGACACATTATAAAAATTCTGATTATACTCATATAAATCAAAATCACACAATTACATATTTATTAAAGGCACATATGCAATATATACAGAAAATAAATGTTTGCATCATTTTGATATGAACCAAATTGTTTGTGGTATAACCGCCCGTAAACATGGTCTTATTCAAAATCCAGATTAATAGATAGTACACCAAACTAATGAAGATTTTTATCTTTAGTGTATCCTGCAGTATACTTACAAAAATTTTGGAACAAAATTTGGTTCATTCGTGTTATCTGGAGCAATGTTTCTTAACCTTTTTACATTTACGGACCACAAAAAAATCAAATAATGTTTTTTGGACGATCAATATAATCTTTTAAAAATAGATACTAACTATTTTTGAACTGCAGAAAAATTTTGCAGCCCACCAAAAAATCTTCACGGACCACCGGTTAAGAAACATTGTTCTGGGTGTATTTTTTTCCATATCCGCTTCCTAGTCGAAGCATATGGCCACCACATGATTCCTTCAAGATTCTCTGTCCACCTCCAGCCTTTTTGCTACCTCTCATGTCATCCAAGCGCCTCATAGCTCCACCGAGTATATTCTATAGATCAGTGGTGGCCAAAGCGTAGATCGCGATCGAGTGTAACTATTTTGTCACCCGCCTGTTGATATGTACACATCTCTGATGCCCTTCCGACACATACTTTGCTTATGATCAATTTACACATGCATTGTTGGTAGACTACCGTCTATCATTTAAAAAAAAGTCGATCATAGTGATCAAAAGTTTGACCACCCCTGCTATAGATGGTCATCAGTAGCTTTCCAAGACGGCGGAATCCATCCGGTTGATAGGAGAGACAAGCAGAATTCAGGCTTTCTTGAGGTTTCCAGAGCACATGTCCATGCCAGGTCCATTGCCATTTCTTCACTTTTGACGTATTTAACTGTTGTTTAGTTTGTTCACTTATCTCCGTATTTCTGAAGTCAAACCACCGCACTCCCAGTATTTGGTGCAGGCATCTGTTTTCAAAGCACAGTTTAAAGTTACTCTGTGCTTTTGTAATGTGCCATGACTCGCAACTGTAAAGCAGCACTGTCGGAATGCATGCATTAAACAGGAGGCACTTGGTTTTGACTGAATACAGCTGAGAGGCCCAGACTTTCCGCAGTGAATTGAAAGTTGCTCCAGCTATCCCCAATTGGATTGCTAGTCCTTAACGCGGTTTGCCATCTACGTCATATCTACCTCCAGATACCTGAAGTCATCGACATCGACCCTCTTGATTTTCTGCCCCGCGGTTGTTGGGGGTAGTCTGGGTCCGGGCAGGTATTGTTGCAGAGCACATTGGTTTAACTCGCATTGACCTTAAGACCAATGCGGTGTGTGTTGCTCTATAATCTGTCCATTGTCACCTGAATACCCTCTACAGATTAATGAAATATGACAGTGTCATCGGCATACTCGAGGTCACATAACCTTAGGTCGGTGGAATTGACTTTCTCAGAATGAAGTCAAAGATTATGATGAAGTGGAATGGAGCTACGATGCAGCCTTTGGGAGACCCCAAAATATTTGGTAGTACTATCGCTGACTCATATTTAGCACTCACTACCCTCGTGCAGGCATTTATAATGGCAACGATCTTGGTTGGGATTTCGTAAAGTTGTAATATATATATATATATTTTGATTTTTTTTTTAAATTAATAATTTATTATATGAATTGGTTCAATTAAATGTGAGCGATTGCCACAATCAACTGCCAAAACAGAATATCGAAGGCAAAGGATTAATCGTTGAAATCAGATTTCCGCATCATACTTTAAATATGCATATAGGTTATGCAAAAATAACATTAGACATCATTCTCAATTGTGTAATGTATATTGCCACCTTAGTACTACAACTAGGTAACTCTGATTTGATCATTGTGTGAACAAATTATTTGATCTTTTCTTCGATAAAGTAAATGCTGCGGCACAGCGGATTTTTTTTCGCGTACGACTTATTTGCCACAACTGGCTTGGAACCATAGTGTGTGTCAGTAGAAATATGTTGAAGTACTTGCATCCTTCTGCCTCTAAGGCAGCGATTTCCAAACTGGAAGGCGCGCCTCCCCTGGGAAGCATGGACTACTGCAAAGGGAGGCGAATAGTCAAAAATATTTATTTTCCCTTATAAACGTCTGTTTATTACTATATGAAATAAAGGATGAGGAGGCGCGGAGATATTTTTTTCTTCAAAGGTAGGCGTAGTAACTTAAAGGTTGGAAACCACTGCTCTAAGGAGTTACGATTGTTGCATTCTAAAAAACATTGAAATTCTTTTGTTAAGACGATTCTTAATTTTCTGCCACAAATAAATATTAGAATTAAGTAGATATACTTTGACAATTTCTTCATATTTGGACATGAATATGTATAAATGCTTCCCGAGTAAAAATATTATAAATCAAATGGTATTGAAGTTAAATAAGGACCACCCAAAGGAAATATTTTTTTAACCGTTATATGTTATTTTTTATTTGAAATGCTTTCAAACAATATAATAATAGCATCAGTATGTACTTATGATATTTTATGTACAATATTTTAAATGAATAAAAAAGGTAAGATATTATTTATTTTATCGTAACAGTTGCAAGGACAAGCTATAATGGAAACACTTGTGACAACTACTGGTAAAAGCAGTCAAATAACAAAGTCTTAAATTTTAATTTCCATGAATTAAGTTTCCCCCGGAATCATAGAAAATATGAAACAATACATCATATTATTTACAATACATTCAAAAGAATAAAGTGCGCCAATTTTTTTGTTGGTAACACTGCAAGCTGGCAGGTCTTTTATTTTCTTTACGTTCACTAACCTGTTTGTTGACTTACAAAATTCAGTCGAAAGTTGACATTTGCAAGTAGGAGTTGCGTACGATGTCGCGAATGAAATGTTAATAAAATAAAAAAAGTTTTATATTCGCGTTTTAAACGCAATACAGCTACAAAAGTGAAGTTTCAGTGATGCAACCGAGTGATTGATCGTGTACATAAATTACTTGACATCAGTTAAAAATGGGTGTAGGCCTGATGCCTTTGGAATTTACGGACTGTCTGACTGACAGCCCGTGGTTTAGGGAAAACTTGCACAAGCACGAAAAGGAATTGGACAGAACCAGTCAGCAGATCAAGAGGCTGATCAAGGAAGTTAAGGATTTATTACAAACGGCCAAGCGTAAGTTTTTATAGATAACTTAATGCGCTTTGAAAACTTTTGAACTAACTAAACTGGAAACTTTCAAACTCCGACTGTTGTCATACAATTTACTGATAAAGGTGATAAATGGTTAGAGATCTAATTATCTCGACGCGATTCGAACGCTCCGTTGCTGTTTTCAAAAGTAAATATATTAAATTAAATAATTTGATGTACGCGATAATACCGTACGTATTTTTTAAACTAATGATATAAAATAGAATTCTTATTCCAACGAGGGGCACACGACATATATAACTACATATGCACTTGTTTATCTTAAAAATCAGTACTTTTATTCATATCGTATATTTTATTAATTAAGTCTTATCCTTCTTGCGCCATCTCCATTGTAGGTCTACCGACGTCCCTGCCGACGAACCTGTCGACCTACTGCTGATATTGAACATGTATTTTCTTCCTTTGGTGTCTGTCGTCCTTGCTGTAATTATTAGACGGACAATGAATTCCTCCAAAAGGTCATTATTATGGGCGAGGTTCTAGCCATGTCATAATAAGTACCTACGAAGAGCTTCAAATACTTAGTCAACCTGTCCTTGTGTCAAGAATTTTAAGGATAACTACTTAAGTCTTCTTAAAATCACGTCTACTGTTTTAACACTTAAAGTTGATTGATAGTGTTCCAATAGGATACACGCTAATAATTTATTAATAAGGTAAATGCTTATCTATTGTACCTACCTAGTTATTTAATTCAAAGACCTACTAATAAATTTAATTGGTACTGTTTTAACTTTAAAAACCACAGCAGTCAGTCATCAGCAGTTACTTGTTCGATGAATATCAAAAACGACGCCCCTTTTTAAAAAAATAGCCCTCCGCGCCAAAAATTGTATGCGCGCTTCTAATTAAAACAGGATATTATTGTTTTTCATAATCGAGTACATAGAATTCTCGTTATCCAAGGGTAATTAATTGATAACGAAAAAATGCCTCTCAAAGCGAATCCGCTTAATACGAGGATCAAAATTATTGGAGATTTGGCTCGATTTTGTTTCGGTTTAAAAAAAAGCGTTTTTTATATATAAAAAAATACAACCTGACGTAAACGAATGAAAATTCTTCCAAAGATTTGTATTTTGTGTACTTACATATATTACTTTGCAGTTCATAATTGTAAAGCTGCACACGCAATTACATATACATTTGTACTAATTCCCACTTTTATTTAATAAGATCATGGCCGGTTTCACTCATAACTAGCATTATCAGTTGATATTTAATATAATGCCTTTTAGTATTGACAGTGAACACTCTAAAAGTGGCCAAAGTAAAGATGTAGTAAAATATCCAGTTTTTTTAAATTTTTTCTACAAATTCGTAATTGCGGGTACCCGGATAAAAAATACCCGAAAATCGTGTGCCCCCTGCATCTCAAGAACCTACTTATGAGTTTTATCAACGAAATGATTATTTCTTTTATTTGTTTATAAGAAGTCTTGGATTTTTTTTTTATACAACGAAAAAACTCATTTTTTTGGCATATAATTGAGCATGCGAAGAAAGTTTCTTTAAAATAATAATCGTGTCAATGTTGACGCTAAAAAAGTCTTAATTATCTGTGTTGATCATTTCGTCAGCTGAATGCAACTAGGTTAACTGTTATTTCGTAAATTGCATAACAGAGACATTCATAACTGTACCTTTTCAATATATCCCTATATAGACTACTTCGATTCAATAATGAAAATCGATTGAGATATTAAATTATTATATAACCCTTGTTAAATTATTAATTACACAAAAAGACAATATAAATTACTTTATTTATCTTAAAAATATACCGGAAAATTCATTTTATCGAAAAACCCCCATGCCTCTAATGCAGTGGTTTCCGACATTTTTGTCATTGCGCCTCCCTTTGAAGAAAAAAATATCTTCGCGCCTCCCCATACTTTATTTCATATAGTAATAAAGACACGTTTTAAAGGGTAAATAAATATGTTGGACTGTTCGCGCCTCCCTTTGCAATAGTCCATGCCTCCCCAGGGAGGCGCGCCTCCCAGTTTGGAAATCGCTGCTCTAATGATGTGATGCATTTGTTTTACCAGTACCTTCGAAGCCAATAATTATCCCGAGATGCATGATTTAGAAACAGGATTGTTGTGCTTTACTCTTCTTTTCACATGATTTTGAAATAAAATGGTCTACTAAAAATAACAATAATACTACATTTGTACACGAATTAATTGTTCTAACACGATTCCATGACACAAAAAAACACAACCAGATTTCTTAATAACAAGTTCCACCACTGCACAGGACAATAATAACAAACTAAAGTTTCATTAGATTTCACACATTAGAGATATCGGATATCTCTAGTGATTTATGTCCTCATAAAAGTCGCCGTATATAATCAATTGATAGTAAGTATATTTTTAAAAATTAAAATACATATTTAAATTCAGGGAACCATTTTTTTTCTATGAATTCTGTCACTTTCTTACATGGTTTTTATACACGGTTTTTTGCGGAACTTATTTGCCTTAAAAAAAGAGTTGAGTGTATTCAATATATTTGTATAGTTTTCGACACGTTAACGTTTTGATAACCGCTACACCAAACATATTTTGGAATCGTTAGTCGCGAATCACGTACAACTTTCGCTCGGTGTTTTTTTTGCTCACTTAATAAATAACAATTTTGGATAAACTATGTTATCTTGTTTACCCTAGTACTTACTCGATATAAAATAAACTTATTTGAAATGTAAGCTAATCGATCGATGCTTTAAATCGGAGATTTAATTAACTTTGCAAATTTGGAGGAGTATTAAAAAATATACACTTTGATTATGATTCAAATTGAAAGTAATCATTTTATCGGAAAATTGATAATCTTTTCAGTTTGGCGCATTACGAAAACCTTGATTAAATATTTAGTATCGACGCACTTCTTAGTTATATGTCCAGATTGACGATTGAGCATTCAAGATCGGAGATAAGACGTGAAAAAACAAAGATTAAAAATTGCCTAACTTAACAAAATATGTGAAATAAATTTTTATATGAAAATTCCCGATAAACATATGGATAAGAAAATATAGAAATGAATTTATGATAAATCAAACAGGTATCGCCAAAATGAAATAATTACTATTCGTTGCCATGTGTTACAATATGACAGGGAGGAAGTTAAATCGAGGTGAGATGAATATTTATTGCTTTCGATGGATTCGGCGGTAACTTTGTGGAAGTTCATTTTAATATAAAATAACTTATTATAAATAGAATAATTAAAAACATTCGTACTTGAACAAGCATTGTGACAGTAAAATTGTCTGAGGATGCCTCTGAAACAGAGGCGAAACACGTGCCACAGTTAGTAGCCCAATACGTGGAATAATAAAGTTATTTTACATGAGTATATATTTATTTTTGATACCTTCGCTGTGTGACGGGGATTAGATAGGGCAGGCATTTCAAACTCGTTCATTACCATGGGATAAGTTAAGTATTGCACATAAAACCGAAGGCCGCATTACGAAAAAGCTATCATAAAAGATATCAATTTATTATACTTCTACTTAAAAAATAACCATCGTACAAATACGAGGATGTTGTAAACGCTGTTAAATAAATAAATGTATTATTATTTTTTTGAATAAACTTCATTCACCAAATCTTTAAAATCTGGAAAAAATATAGTGGCGGGCCGCGTGTTCGACATGCCTGAGATAAATGATAAGGAACGCACCCTTATGCATATATTTTTTAGATTCTTTAGATTAGACAAGCGGCAGTTTGTCAAACATAGATCATTCATCGTATTATAATCATGAGATCTAAAAATGTCTAAAAATGTGTTAAAACTTGAATTTGTACTTTAAAACGCATTTCGTCGTATTCACGTGTGCTCGTCGTTTTGGATCAGCAACGGTATTTTTTAGATATCTTCGGTATTCTCAGAGTAAGTTTGCTTCGCGTCGTCCGATAAAAATACGATTCGTTCGCTGCCCTTTGAGGAATTAGGGATGATTAAATTTGGTAAGGTACTCGTTTGCTTCCGTCGCCTCACGTATACCGTAAGTATAGTCACGACTCTCGAGAAATATTTGAAAATGTCTCGCATACCAACTTACCGCACATACTTATATAATAAAATTTCTAACGCACAAGAAAGCACTAAATTATTACATTAAGAATATATTATTCCATAAGACTTCAAATATGACAAAATAAAATAAACCTTTTTGAGATCACGGTGCACTTTTGACTACAAATCAGCCGAGATCACTACGGTCAAAAAACTTACAATAAATTCACAAAAATTAAAATATAACCACTTAATGAGAATTCATGAAACCTTTTTATGTAGTTGTACAATTTAAATATTTGTTTTGTTTAATGCTATTTTTTTTTCATATCGGTAGTAGTTTTGTCGCCTGCTGTGCACAGCCCAGTTAGTTAGAGCTTGCTCTACCGATCACGCAGGTCTGGATTCGAGCCAGATCCCGGTCAGATCACAGTGAATTTGAGAATTATACAATTCAAAGTTGTGATCGAAGTCTGGGTGTTTGTGATGTCAATTCACAACATTTTCCTCTCATCCTTCTGATCCTTTAATAACTGGGTGTAGCAATAGCGATTAGTGAACCACTAGTCATGTTTTAGCCTTATCATTCTTTCCCTACTACTCACTTTGAAAAAAGTGAGGCTGAGCGACTGGTTAACAAACAGTTCTCGTAGAAAAAAACTTCTGTTGAGATACCTCCATTAGGAGGCTATATGCTCCACATTGGTAGCGGACATGGATAAAAAAAGTAGTTTTGTAAATGTTTATATGATCATATACATTGTGTCTATAATAGTTTGAACACCCGAAGAGATGTGTTATATTGTATTTTTATTTGGTTCACCTTGTACTTACGTAGATTTCAAAGATTCTTGAGAATATCAAACTCAATGCTGATAATAATAATCCAATGAATCGTCCACGTGGATTGTTTGTTGTTTCAAGTGTACAAAAGTGATGCCAATGAGAAGAGCTCAAATTTAAATTATTCAACGATATAACTTCGGAGATTGACGTTTTCCACATGGAAGTGATGATTTTCTTGGCTAATTTGTATTGCGTTATTGTTTTTTTTGTTGTTATATATCGACTTTGCATTCATTTTTAATATGCGTAACGTGAAATTCACGGTAAATTTTATGAATATTATCTCAAATATAATAACTTAGCAATTTATAACAATTTAGAGTCTGCAAAGTGTGCGCTTGGTTTTTAAAATATATAAACTCTTTACGAATACTGATTGTGTATCGTTTTATGCCGAACCGTATAAAACATTGGCCAAGGGGGCTTGAGTGTTACCGTAACTGTACATTTTTTCCCAAACAATATGGTGTCCCACCTCTACCCGCTGTGTATGCAGTCGTTTTCCCCGGCCGCCTTCCATAACGCAATAACTCTCATGAATATTCAATTATTTACTCCTCACATTCTCGGTCCGATCCGGAGCTTCACGAGACCGATCTTTTAGCCATGCCTTATAAGACATAAACCAGTTAAATCTCTCGAGTGAACTTTCTTGAAAACTTTCGATGTGTATGTACCATAAATATCTCTTTAATTATAATGTCGTTTAGCGCCATTCAGAGCTTTTTAAACGTTGCTTAATTGCGTTAACGTGGAATATGTAGGTTAGTATTATAGAAAACTGAGACATTTGATTAGCGAGCAATCTGCTCACTCACTGTAATATCATCATCATTAGTTTGCCAATCGCCTATCACCGGGTGGGTAGACCAGTTTCCCATCTGCAAATATTATCTCCATTGTGTTTTGAACCTGCTGCCTTTAAATCTATACGTTTAGTATGTAACCGTGTTCCTTCTTCCCACGCCAAAGCGCTAATTTAAATATCCTTTCTTTTTTAGATTTGGCAGCATAAAAATATGTATTTAACGTTTAATGCTATGTAATAATAACAGGAGTTTCAGGAACAGGTTGGACGGTCTCGCTCGTTATTTTAAGAGAACACAATATTTTCAGATCAAATTAGTAAATAACTGTAATTTCCGACTTGTGTATTATCTACGACAGCTTCTGTTTACACAGTAGTACATTTTTTTCTCATTTAGATTGATAAGCTTACGGTAAATTGCACATAATTGCATAGAGTGATAATAAATTCACTCCTTCCCAAGAACACAGATAATTACTTTGAGTTTAAGCGAGCCCCTTGTTAACGTATTGGCAGCCCACCGCTGCGAGAATGTACATAAATACAATTTGTACTCGTATAAAATTTATATGTAATTGTATGACTTCACTAAACGCTTTTTTTTGTAACCCCGAGAGCTCTATGCATCGATTCGCTTTGGGCGATTCTACCGCGCAAATCGTGGTATGGGTATATACAAAGCCCCCGATAGTGACTGCTATGGTATATATCATGTTAGAGTACTTCCCAATACATGCTTTTTAAACTGTCATAAATAACTTATTTTTAAGACATCTTGTACAAACATTTATTTATTCTAATTAAAAAATATAAATTTATCATTTGCGATATTCGTCGGGACAGTTTTACAAAGCACTTTGTAAGTATCGGAATCGCGTTATGACTTTCTTGTATTGGCACCTTTAATTTAATCGATTTTATTTATATTGTGTGATATAAACTGAACTGATCCCATATATAATCAAAACCCATGCAAATACTTTGACCTCAATCTGTTGGCATTTAATATTTTGACATTTGAATAAGTAGTGAACGAAATATTATTATTTTTTCAAAGCGCTTCAAAATCGCTCTGTGCTCGTGCCGTAGATGTGTTCGTCTGCCACCGACCAGCTCGTCATGTTATATTGTATGTAGGTATAACATAAACAATATTATATTGCAACTATGGACAGCTAGGTACTTGCTTAGTTTTCTATTATTATCTGTGGTTTTCCGCAATGACGTGAGTCACTCGATATTACCATTGTGAACGAGATATATATTTTTAGTAGAAACATAGCAAGGTGATTTTTCGTATTTTTTTCTATATACTGGACCAATTTAGTATAATAAGTCCGGTAATGTAGACGATATTTGTCTAAAAAAATCAAATAATATGAATGCACCGTGGATGCTTGCGTGGGTGAATCATCGTAGTAGATAAGGTTGAGATCGAATCTGTTCATAGCCGTGCTATGATTAAACATATTTATTTAAAAAATACAGAGAACCTGTAATATTAATCGACAGGTAATTGGTCAAATTGGGTCATAATATGTACGTCTATTTGTACACGCGGTCGTATGTGATTACCGACTCCCTTCAAGAGTCGCCTCCCAAAGACAAGCTATTTTAAATATCTTAGGGCAGTGAAGGGCAAACTCCATTAGTCAACTGAGACAAATATCAACTATACAACGATTAAAATTTCTTTTGAGAGTGAATTTTTTTAACTTAGACTGTATAGGTAGGTACATTGTTATTAACTTGATTAGAGAAAAACTTAGTAGAAAACTATAGATTGTCTAATGTCGATTCTGTTTCAGTTCAATATTCAAAATTATTATTTTCTTTCTTTTTTTTAGATATGCAGTATGTACTTTGATTTTTGTTGGTTTTTTTTTTTACTGAATATTCGTAATGCATCCGTTTATAAAATGGTAGTGTTGTTGACCGCAAACTTTGATAGCCATTTTTTATTTTTACGTTATATATTCCAAAGTTTTCGTGTAAGCAAATCATTAGTTGATTAACGCAAAACAACAACTTCGTGAGTTTCTCAATGTTGATGGTAGATATTAACTGATAATTTTATTGCTATCTCAATACTGCGGCGATATGTACAATGCGATACAGAGTGTGCTATCGTTGCTCTGATAACGGAATATCGCTCGGAAAATTAAATTCAATCATCCAACATCGTCGAAGAAGTGTTGAAAGAGGGAGAAGGTGACCTACGCAATCTATTACAGTGTCCTTATAGATTGCCAGATAATAAATGATTAATAATAAGTAGCGGCGATATTTAATATATTCATTTTTTGTCATGGCGAGATTGGCGAACGATTCGAAGGAGTGTTAGACGTAGGGCTTGCTTACATTACCGATAAATCGACGAAGATTCACCACCGGCTAAATACCGATAATTTTGAAAATTTACCGGGAATTATTTTATCACGAAACAAAGAAATATACCGGCATACTGCAGCTACATAGCTGTTAACAATTAAAGTTAGTTATTATACCATCGCACGTCTCTTTGTACACATTCTTCATTGTTTGTGTATAAATTATTCGTGTTTAATTGCAATGCAACGAATTTCTAAATATCGAAAATATTGAATTTTAAAATAACTCAGGCAGCATTGATTATCAGCACTGCAACTAGTGAAAACATCTCTAAAAGCCCTATGTTGTGAAGATATACATTTGTAATTAACCAACATAAAATTGGAATTTATCCTTGTTGCACTCGCTAAATATTTACATACAGTTCTTTTTTGACCATGGAACTTAGATCAGGTAATGATTCGATGACAGGAAAGAAGGACGAAATATACCGACGTAGTTATTTATCTTTTTTAATCCTGGTTCAATTAACGATTTGAATGTATCTGGAATATTCAATAAAACTAAAGATCTCTAGTGGAATATTTTGTTATGGTTTTCTTCTATCTGTTAACCCCGCGCAACACTGAGCGTAATCGAAATTAGCAAATTGTATTCGGCTTGGGCATAGAGAAATAGTAATTATCGTCGATATGTATTTTAATAATACATATGTACTTACTACCCTGTTGCCTTTTAATTATCGGCAAATCTTAACACGAATCGAATCATATGCGCGAATGTACAGACGTGAAACATACCAAATTCATTATTATTTATAAACCAAATCTTGTATAATGTTATTATTTCAAGTTATATGAATTTCCATAATAAGAGTGTACGTAAAATGTGTAAAACGGTGCAGACATTTCACATTTAAGTAGGTCACGCAAAAATAAATAACGTTGATAATAAAGTAACTTCTAAGGCAGGAGAGCCAGCCACTATTTTGAGATTTAAAAAAAATGCAACTGTAATCGCAAATGTGTGTTTTTTTATAAAACATATTTTCATTTCAGATAAGAAAAACTTTCTGAAATCCCCTTACCTAAAAATGGACTCTCAGCACAGGGACGTCCCGTGGGCATAGGCGAGTAGGCAGTTGTATAGGGGCGGCTAATCCTAGCGAGCGGCAAATGATTACAGAATACATATTTGAAATGGGTTAATATTTGTGACGCACGAATTTAGAGTAAAACAAATATGATGCCCCAATGTCTTTGATAAAAAAAACAAAAGCATTTTATTCAATGGTAATAATATTGCGAACAATGGGTATACACAGTGATGTAGTGGGGCTAGGTCGGGCCAGGTCGACGACCTGGCACCTGAAAATGAGCCAGGGCGCCGCCCTGCGACCTTTTTGACGTATAACCAGAGACACTTATAACTTAATTTTCAAGTTCATACATATATTCTAAAACGTTTTTTATTGATATAATTGTTAAAACATGTGTTTTTTTTTTAACTTCAGACGGATATAAAAAAAAATAGGGAAGAAATCAATGACCGACCAGGTACCTATTTATTTACCACTACACCACTGGGTATACAGTAGTTAACTTTTTTGCAAAAACCTTCTTTAAATATGGCATTTACCGATAACAGCACTATAGGAGGCAGTTTTGGCGTAGATTAATAAAAGCGAACGGAAATGACCCGGGCCATAACATGCAATTAAGGGACAATTTAAAAAAAAAAAAAAATGATTACGTAGATTACTTTAAAAAAGTAGAGGATTTGAATTTCGAATAATGAGAAATATTTTTAAAAAAATGACACTTATGGCTGTAAGCAATTCATATTTTTATTTCATGAATAATAAGGGTGCTAGTTTAAACTCCGCCTATGGGGCTGCACGTAGCCTAGTAACGTCACCGCCTCAGCCAACGAGTGACCGATATCACATTTTAGTGTTTTACTTAATTATGCATTTTGATAAATTTGTTGATTTTATTTTTGTAAAAAAAATAACAAAACATACTTTATCAAAATAATCAAAATACTAATTCGAAATTCTTCTTCACTGAGTTAATTTTAACTAATAAAATGTTATTCACAATATCGATGTATTACTTATAATTTAAGATTTCGACTGAAGGTGCTTGGTGGAATTTCAATATTATATTTGAATCGTTCAAATTATGTACACTCCCACAGATTTTGTCACCAACGACCCGGGTTTCGCCTTTCGGCATCTTCAGGTCAGTTCAAGTTCATCCTTGCACTTGGACGCCTGAAGATGCCGAAAGGCGAAACCCGGGTCGTTAGTGACAAAATCTGTGGGAGTTTACATAATTTGAACGATTCAAATTTAAGATGTATTACTTATTTAAAAAAAATATATTTTTGGGTAAAATGCTAAACAGACTGTTAACCAGATGGAAAATTCACTACCTACTCTTTTCGCTTGGTTTGTCGATGTATAATAGCATATGTATACACGCCGACATGTGCTTCGTTGCTTACCTCATTTACCTGTGTATCGATATACACCGCTATCAGCTTTTCATTAACGGAATTTTTCCAACCAACAAAAGGTGCGCATTCAATTATGTATGCATTATCGCAAAAGGTAAACAAGTATTGTACTTGGCTGCCTACGTCCTGCCCGTTATTCATTATCTATCACATTCATACTTCTGTAGTCCATTGCTTACCGGCTTTATAATAATTGATATTGCATATTATACGTTTTCTCTTTGCATTTTCTGAAAACTGATCTCACGGCATTTATAATATGAATTGAGCTGCTAAAATTTTCCTTGAAAAATAGTTTCGAACTTAAGACATTTCCGCTTCGGATTGTCCTCAAAAAAACTAGTAACCGTATATACTTATTAGAGGTCTGCACGGGCCAAAATTTTACAAAACTACCCGGTCCGAGCCCGAAAAACTCACGCCCGACCCGGCCCGGGCCCGAGTCTAATGCCGCACTTGTTACCCGAACCCGACCCGAAGCACCGAGAAATTTGAAATCCTCGATTTGGTATACTTTTTCCCCAGATTATCTCCGAAAGTCCTTTTTTTTTTTTTTTAGCTCACCGAGGAATTTGAAATCCTCGATTTGGTATACTTTTTCCCCAGATTATCTCCGAAAGTCCTTTTTTTTTTTTTTTTAGCTCACCGAGGAATTTGAAATCCTCAATTTGGTATATTTTTCCCAACATTATATCCCAAATTCCAAAGCCCGGCCCGGCCCGAGCCCGACTCTCGATTGCGCTTACCCGCCCGAGCCCGGCCCACGGGCCGGGTCGGGTAAGAGCCCGTGGGCCAGGCCCGGGCCCGTGCAGACCTCTAATACTTATGGACTCCCAATGAGCAACTCAGCCAGAGTTGTTGAAACGATAACTGGTCGTAGGTCAGTAGGCCGACGTCACCCTTCGGAGAGGGAATAAATATCGGTTTAGGAAATGACTAGTATTAGGCTAATCATGAAACTATCCTTATCAATTTGGACACAAATCTATTAGTCGGTTGAAAAAACAATGTATGCCAGAAGTTAAAGCCCTCGACCACGCAACCGATGAGGACGAAAGAGCATTGATCACTAAGTTAATGGACCGGATTTTAATTAATTAATGTTAATTTATTCAAATCTTTTTGATATTATAATCTATACCGTTTTTTTACGTGAACAAATGTTTTACATTCAGGCTGACTATATCTCGCAAAGCTCGCGTAAGAATAAATTGTGAGAAAATATACATCGAAATAATGGTGCAGTGTTTATTTCAACTACTTTTTCTATGATATAAACATTTAGCAAATGTACTGTTTCTTCTTCTTCTTTAGCCATGTTCACTCCCTACGTGGAGCATATGGCCGCCACGCGGCACCTCCACGTTTCCCTGTCTCCCGCCAATTGCTTTGCTTCCTACCATGACATGCCAGCATCCCTCAGTTCCGCCGAGTACATCCCATGGATAGTATCCGACGGACGTCCGGGACGCCGGAATCCCACCGGTCGAAAGAAGAGGCAGGCAGGATTGAGGCTTTTCGGAGGCATCCGCAGCACGTGACCCAGCCAGTTCCAACGTCTCTCCATAACCACTGACGTGACGGGACGCTGTCTTGTACGCTCCCTTATCTCTGAATTCTTAAAAAAATATAATTATTTCAACACCATAGTGTAGTGATCATGACAGTTTATATTCGTATTTAGGGTGAGTATGTTTTTTTTTAATAAATATTTTACAAATTAAACTCTTTTATCAATTCCACATATTGTTATTAACATCGATTGATAATGATAAAAAAAGTGTAATCAACAAGTGTTCCATGTATCATATTTGGAATTTTCCGAACGAATGACAGATTATAGTTAGATACTTAAGTATAGTACATACGTAAATTTACAATATACATATTATTCAATTTTGATCATTGATGAATCGACGTAAAAGTGTTATCTCTTGTTTGCTGCATAACAATAATTTCAGCGGGACGCATGAATGAAGCGACTGGCCTACCTGTACACCTATTGTATGATACAATAAACATGTATTATTCATGTACTTGTACATATTTACTCATTTGTCATGACATCCTGTTCACAGCTTCCGCCACTACTACTCGAATGATGTGAATTCATTTTCAATCGCTCTGTTTTTACTTGCGCTAGAACAATAAGCGGCGTATGCTCAATAATGCAGATGACAACATATGCTTGAGGCGTTAGGTATGCGCGAAAAAATCTTATCTGTATTAGATAGTTTTGAAAATTGATCACGGAAATCTATCACACTGATAAGTTCGACACTGATAGTAGTTTTTCAACCGTTCATTTTTCATTCGTTCGGTTGGTCCGAACATAAAACAATCTTCAACCTTACAAAACAATTAATGTTGGGAAATATTGTGAATAGCTGTAAAAAATTAACCCGGCACTTATAAAAAAACAACTCAATCTTATTAATGGCAAGGGAGTTGTTTTTCATTACGACAATGCGCAGCATCATTCTGCAATAATGACAACACACGGAAAAGGAGCTTACCTGGGATGTTTTAAAGCACCCACCCCTTTCGCCTGACTTGGCTCTGTCTGATTTAAACTTTGTTTGATCATTACCGATTTATTTAGATGGAAGACAGATTAAAACATCAGATAAGGAGTTAAAAGCTGCATTGGGCACATGCTTTTCCTCGAAACAGGAAAGTTTTTTTCCAATGGTATAAATAAATTGACAGACGTAATAGTCCTTAGTAATAATGGAAATCATACATTATAGGAATTTAATAATGTTTGAAAAAAAAAATACAACGTTACTTATGATTTATCCTGATTTAAAACCGGATTACCGAATAGAAAAAAAACGGTTATCGAATGTCGGAAATTTAGTTAAATAACCGGGCTTGCAAGCCCGACAAGCCTTAGTCCTAACACTCCTAACTAGACAGCAACGCGTCAGGTGTTATGACAGCGATTTAAAGAAACTAGATGATAGTTAGAAGTCGCTCCAGTCTGGAGAAAATATTTACTTATAATGTTGACCGCTATAGAATGATTCTGATAGACGATACATTGTACAGCACGTAGGTTGGCTCACTTATTTCACTATTATCCCAATTGCGGCCGTACAATTTTGACTGCAATCATTGTATTGAAAAAAAAAATGCTTTGTTCCTGCGATAGTGTGTTGTGTATATGATATACATCCAACCGACAATCATACTGTGCGTCGTGTCGGATTCTCCAGAGTCCAGAACATCAACGAAAAATATCTAGTATTAATCAAAATAGTGCTTTATATTTTTAAAATCTAAGCTGTCGGCCAAATCGCCACCGAGTCGTTCGACTGTCAAATGTATTATTATAAAATTTCGTAATGCAAAGTAAATTTTAGCATGCCCTGTCTGAAATTTAATTATATTTACGTACACAATTTTACACAATAACGCAGGTGAACATAAGTTATTTTACCAAGAAATTTTAGAAATTATTAGGGCACAGTTAAGTAGTTTGCCAATTTTGAATGAGCAAATGAATCTGCAAATTTCCCAACTTCTTCGCCCTATACGTAAATATAATTAAATTTCATAAAATTATTGTAATTTTTCCAGCGATCAAAATAAATATAATTCTTGAAATTACCCACCATTTAAATATGTAGGCATTCCCATAGTATACAATTTTAACGAAAGTCACATTTAATTTCAAAAACCTACAAAGACTATTTGCTTAAGTAAATATTTTCCCGGCTAATTGAAGTTTATTGAAATCAAATCATTGGTAAAGTTAATCAATGTCGCCATCAATGGCTTTTAACTTAGTGAAACATTTATTTATTATGTACACACGATACACTTTTTTACTAAACGTCAGTTTAATTTCATTCGTGCAGTTGAATGATTGTAGATGCCGAAAGGCGAATCCCGGGTCGTTAGTGTCAAAACTTAAATGAATGTGCAAAAATTGAACGATTCAGATTTTAAAATAGGTTACTCCCATGAGTCCCTTGTACGATTCAAATGTGAAACTATTCTTTTTTCCATCACGAATCGATAGCCACTATGTGTAAAAGTCTGCTTTGGAAGTGGAAGTGATGGAAAAGTTATAACATGTGTCGTTTATTCTAAAATTATATAAATCAATTAACTGATATATTTTTTTATGTAAATAGTGTGATTAAATATGGATTTAAAATGAGGAAGGATTAAAACAATCAATGCTGTTATTATTGTTCTAGTCCACAGCTGACCTTTATCCAGGGTATCAGTTATCCAATTGGTGTTGTTATCGATCGCAGCAATATATTGTATGCACATGCCGTAATGCTCATAATCAATAATTGCCTCCCTCGTTGTCATGTTTTGCGATTTGCGAGCGTATGCTAGAAGCTCTCTTGGGATTGCTCGTGTTGGTGTCGCATCATTTTTCGAACGGAACGGATTTATAATTTAACGCAATTTAAGTCTACCATTATTTTTTACTCAAATTCGATCACATTCAATACATGCCCTATAGTTAGAGTTATTATTATTAACAAGTTTAAGAAAATCATGTATCTCTGTATATATACGTATGTTTACAAATATGAGAGTTGTGCTTAGAGTTACAGATTATAAAATACAATTCTAAGTTATCAGTTAAAGTGTGTCAACGAAGGCTGTTTTTACGACAGCTATTCGTTATTCCGTCGACCCATATCTCGTTTTCGAAGATGGTAATGATAGAAAGAAGGCTTAGGGGGTAGGAAAGAATTAATATTCAGCTAAGAGCGCCAGCTACCCCATAAAACTCAGCATAGAATCGTGGAGAAATTCGGGATTGATATAGTGTATATAGGGTCACTGACAGATTTCATTTTTTTTTCAAATCAAGAAATTCCCAAAATGAAAAAATGAAAAATTTTAAAGCTCTTTCGGAGATTACCAAAAAAATTCTCTGATTTCAAAATTTTAAAAAATTCCGAAATTTCATTGTGTGCTACATTCGTTCTATTATAACGGATGCATATTATATTTAAACTCCGTACACTAGGGGCGAATATTCATAATATTCATTAATGGTCGTTTCGTATAACGAGAACATCATCACTTTTCTTGAATTCTCATTACTCAGTTTTCAATTTTGTGTTCCTTTTTTTATCATGTAAATGTAACTGTAATTAAGTATCTGTTGAAAAAACTTACAATATCTCAATAATTATCAGACGGCAGCTATGATCGATCTGAAATTTGTAACTTGACTGGCAATTTTGATAAACTCTGTTGCTATAACTAATAAATGTTGTCGTTATAAACCTTATTTGGCATTGTCCCTCTAGGCGGGTGATAATAATAATCCAACTGGACTTAACACCTTCGATTAATCAGATTTATGAAACGTCATCAATTGTTGGTTACCCATCCGCGAGAGTTTATGGATTTACAAAGATTCGGAAGATAAGATATTTTATTTATCAGTTGCGTCGATGGCGCATTACCTTTTATAAATAACACAGTTTGTCTGAGACGTAGTATGAAGTTATTTATGCATATTGGTAATTAAGGACCGGAAATCCTTGAAAGACTTGTAGTTTTTGTCAATATGACAGATAAATCAGGGAAAAAACCCGCTTCAATAAAGTGAAGCAACCAGATGTTATTCGCCTCAATGTTGGCTGAGGGTAGAGTGACCCAGAGTTTCTACAACAAAATCTCGTTCTATATATCTCGGTACGTTATAGGCACGCACGACATACTTGGAATCTCATCTCTGTTATTCAATATCTTCCAACATTTTTTTTTGTGGAAAAAGTGTGTTGGTGTTTTTGGTTGCATTACGTTCCAAATTAATAAATCATATTCAGCGATGTGCATGTTCACTCTGCAGTTACGAGTCTGACTTTCCTATTTTTTTTAAATGTCCGCTCTCAATGTGATCAATTTATAAAACTGTCCGTACTGGGATACGAACCGTTGAGCATCGCAACCGCAGCAAACAACATTGACCAATCGAGCTTGGGTGCCATATTGAATATTTATGTTGATAATCGTTGTGGAATCATATACAATAATATCTTGAAACGTTATCATGTCATTACTATAGGAAAACAAATGAAATGATCGGGTAAACTATTCGTAAATGGTATATATTTTCTTTAATAAAAATAAAACACAAAATATTACACATTTAGAATTGATATCTATAATTAATAAAAATACAATATTCCTTTGTATTTCATTCCACTTTATTTAATATGTCAGGACCGGTTTCGCTCATTACGAGCATTGCCAACTGATAAGAAATATAATTTAACTATGCTATTTATACAAAAATGAAAAGTTATAAACAACAATTAGCATTGAAAAGAAATTACCAATTACATTAAAAGTGATTCTAAAATAACACAAACTTAAAATGTAAAAGTGGAATGAAGTACAAAGGAATATTGCCTTTTTATTAATATAATGCATTTCCACCAAGTATTGACAGTGAACACCCTAAAAGTGATATCTATAAATAAGTATTTATAATAATAAACCGAATTTTGAGAGAAATTTTCAGACGTGTTAAGTAATCCCTAAAGTACGTGGTCGATAAACCAAGAGCAAGGAAACAGTACAAGTTTACACATGTTTTAATAATTTAAGCTTTAAGTTTTGTCAAAACTCGTGCCAAAGTTTCATATCCTGCTTTAAACGCATCGCACCGCCTCAAGCCAAGTGTTTTTAATCATTTTATCACACTTATGAACTGGTCGGATTTAAGTTATTTAAACAGTAATTAAGCTTTTGGTATAGTAATTAATATTAGGTATAGTTTGTTACTTTTTTATTTCACTCAACATAGATTGTATTAAATATTTAATTCAGCGTTTATGACGTATCGTATTAATTTTAGTGTTTTATTGAAAAAAAATATATTTCATGGGGAACGCTGTTTTTTTTAATCCCGCCGAGTAAATCCTTTTCTAGTTTTGGAATACTAATAATGACCGGTGAACTAGTTGTCTTTTAATCTTAGTTGCCACTCTAAAATCACGTACGCCTTGTTCATTGATAGTTAGTTACCTACTTGCAAACTGCACGATCTTTTATTTAAAGTGAGGCGCTTTATTTATATGTACTGTATATTTTATAATACTAACAATATGTTCGATGGATATAATATGCGATTCCGTATGCCTTTAATTATATTTGAATCATTTGTATGTATTGTGTTTATTATAAAATTAAAATAACTTAGATTATTCCACGTATTATGTTACAAAAAGTGACACGTGTTTCGCCTCTTTCAGAGGCATCCTCAGACAACTACTTTCGCAAATGTTTGCTTAAGTACGAATGATTTTAATTTTACTATTCTGATATATTATAATAAAAATCAAATAAAATAGGAGGGGTACTTATTTGTAACGAAAGAGTTTGTCTGAAAGAGGCGAAACACGTGTCACTTTTTTTAACACAATACGTGGAATAATCTAAGTTATTTTAATTTTATATTAAAATGAACTTCCACAAAGTTACCGCCGAATCCATCGAAAGTATTGTGTTTATCTTTTGAGAGTATTGAGATATTTATCTCAAAACTCTAAATTTCCCGTGTGTCAAAAACGTCATTGTTAAGACACTAAAACTGATTGACTGACGTATTGTTTTTTTTAAAACATCAAAAATATGCTTTGTAGTTTCGCCTTGTGCACCATTTCAACCATAAGTCTTCCTCGACTTGTCATTATCTGAATATAACTGCAAACTCAAATTTGAAGTTTAAACAAAAATATTGATTGAATTGGCATTTAGTTCTATTTTTTTTCTGGACTATGTTTTGATGTATAGTTCTGATGAAGGCATACGCCGAAATAGCTATCAACTAACATTTAAAAAAATGTAGAACTAAGTGCTTTCCTATTTTTTAAATAACATTATTTCCTATGGCATGAAAGATTTAACTAATCTTTTTACATATCTCTGCAGTGTCTTATTATTGAACTAATTTTCGTAAAATAGACCACATAGATCACATCACATATTTTCGCATTGACGACGATGTTTTGCAACTGAATTTTTTAAATTTAAATTGTTGGATCTTCGCCCAATAATCATTTCATATTTATCTATATTATTGTTTTTAAATAATTAATCATGAACACCATAGCGGTAGACGATAAACAATAAAAAAAGTATACGTTGCATATAAATATTCATTGAAATTTCCTGCTCATTTCATAGCGCTTTTAATTTAACTAAAGAATCGGCCAAGGACATCCCCTAATGAAGGGGCGTGTGCTTGCATTTAAAACCGGAAATTAATAGGACGTTATCTATCTTTACCAGCCTTCAGCATATTTTTTCAATGGTCTCCACTAAAACATTGATATAGCTTCTGCCGGTGTATCACGACAAGTAGAACCCCCGTTTCAACAGTGTAAACATCATCAGCATGTGTTTAATGAGTAATTAAATACATTAACTGCATGTTACTATTAGCATATTCAAAAAATGATCTGTCAATTACATTTTCACACGATATTAAAGTAATAATCTGGAAGAAAACAGATTCTGTCACTTGCAAACATTACAAGTGGGTGTAAGCCATTGGCGGATCCAGAAATTGTCCAAGGAGGGGGCCATTCAATTCGAAAATAAACATCATAAAAAGATAATACATTAAAAAATAGATGATTTAAAAATAATATATCTATATAAAAGTAGTCAATACATAATCAAGTATGTATTCTATAAAACATCGTAAACTAAACAATTAATGATCCCATTTCACAATAAAGTTTTAATAAAGTAGAAAAATGAGGAAAAAAAATCTCCTCAGGGGGGGGCCATGGCCCCCATGCCCCCCCCTTGGATCCGCCAATGGTGTAAGTAGAATCGAGAGTTATTTTTTTTCGAATGATACGAAAATTATACTGTTACACGAGCGTGCGTGGGCTGATAATAGATAGTACACGCGTCCTTCATCTTCATATGGATCACATAACCAAATATTGTCACTATAATGATTTTGCAGCTTTTGTTCCTTAGGTAGGAACACTAGCGACGCACCCATTCACCTAAGTACGTATTCAACTACCGGTGAGGGTGAAGGTTTATTAGAAGATAAACGTATTTGATGCTATAACTTTTAGTTCAAAGAACATGCAGTGAAACCCCAATTACACTACTCTGAATTACGCGCCGGCTTGAAATATTTGCCGCAAATCCCCCAATTGAACGGTCGCATTCCATTGTCGTCGCTACGAGACAGCCGTATGTGCGGCGCATACAGTTAAATGTTAGCTAACGTCTGTGTATTCAACACGTGTCAGGCTATTCCCGCATAGCCGGGCGCTTTGCATTTTATCACTTAGTAACTAAATATTTCGTCTACTAAGTAAAACTAAGGGAAATCTTACTTATGCATTTTTCGCGGAAAAACCAAAATCCCTAATTTTGCATGAGATTCACTCCCCCAATTACACTACACGGTCCCGACTTTAGTGTAAATGGGGGTTTTACTGTATCTGTTTTTGTGCAGCTAGACCGTGAATTATATGAATAATCATTTTCAATTGATGAGATTAAAAGTGTCGTTGTACAAACCTGTTTCATTACGATCTTATTATTAAACCTGCAGGCAAGGGTAATGTGTGTACTTTGCGAAAGCTAATAGCATTTTAGTTTAAATATTGACCGAGTTAGCAGGCCACCTATAAATGCAGGCTGCGGCTCGGACTGACACATGAGCCGTCGCGGACGGACGTGGGTCGTTTGGTGTCTGACTTTGTCCTCGCGTCTATTTTCATAACGCGTTTGTTATTAAGTTACGCAATTTGCGACACTTTTTCCAACTCCCTACTGGCAACGCAATTCCAGTATAATTATCTCGCGTATTATGCAAAGATTTTTTTTATTAAATTAAGTATATGTATTCCTCTGCGGCACACTTCAATTCCATATGTCAGCCTTTTACGATTTAACATTTCAAGTTGAAAATGTCATTTAACTATATTCACGCCCTATGTGAAGCATATGGATTTCTAATAGTGTATCTCAACAGAAGAGGTTATAAGAGAACTGTTTGTTACTTTGTTGCTCAACCCCTCTTTAATGATAGGGCTAGGACAGGACTAGTTTTTAACTAATCACTTGTTTTGTGGAATAGAGGAATTCAAGACGTCACACCTTCGAACATAAATCGATTTATAAAAACTGTCCCCACAGGGGTTCGAACCCATGACCTCTGTGCTCTAAGCTAGCTACGTTGTCCACTCGACCACGCAAACCGGCATAGAGGTATAAACTCGCTATATTTAAAAAAAAATGAAAAACATTTTTTAAATTTCAATTCCATTTTTTACAAAGATCTGGACCGCCTTGTTTATAGCGAGCATTTTCATCAGTTGAAGCATCAATCAACACTTCATCTTATAATATAAGTCTCAGAGATATGCTATTTGGCAAATATATTAGAACCTCTATACAGGTGACGGAGTGAGAAAATGGTTGATGAATGATTTTACTTTTTAAAAATGTATATGCTTTTGAATTTAATGCAAACTTCGCTGTCCTTGCATATTAATTTACTCTTTAAAAATAACATGAAAATCTACTGTATTATATTACGGACTTTCAATGTTTGACGGTAAAAGTATAGCAAAAATGTATTATATTATATGATATTACGAGCTTGTTAAACGTTTGAAAGAAAATCTGTGACAGAAGACTGTATATTAATAGTACTGAAGTATCTAACTGTCGATAAATTAATGGTTAGTTGAAATTTAATTTAAAAATTCTACGTTGAAATCATTTGATTTTTATCTGCAAAACAAAACATCAAATTTGGATTTATCGGCACTAGGTATATTATCGTGAAACAACAGTCAAAATAAAATGGATAACCAACCACTCTTAAAAGAAAGTGCCATTTATCCGTACATGGAAGGCGTGATTTATAATATTATGATGCCGTCACGCTTTTAATATGTGTCGGTCATATTCGATTTGCTTAAAATCGTGTCCTCAATTTTATCGAGGACGATTCTCCCGATTCAAAAACAAACATTGCATCAATTGCATGAGACAATGCGGCGTGCTCGATCGACTCCGACAGCATCGCTGATTTATTCCAGAGCCACTACATTTGAAGAGTCCTCGTCAACTTGATTAAGCGTTTGCCAGCAAATGATACGACGTCACATACGAGTTCGGCAGCCAGGGACGTGGTTCTCGAAATTTACGCTCTAGGCAAGAAAATATTTTTTGCATTTGCTGTGATTCAGAAAAAGAAACACTTTAAATTGCATCGTATATTTTGACCAACAGTCATTATATTTACATTAATCGTGGTAAATGAGTTTTTACTTTCTAAGTTACCATTTCCTGATTCGAACCTATAACCCCGCAACTGGGGCATCCAATCAACCGTCCAAAGCAAAAAACCTGTTTTCGGTTTTTTTCAAAATAAATAAACCGGAATTATTTTCAAAAAACTAATTTTAGTACCACACAAACCAATATTCCAAAACAAAAACAAAAATATAGCGCATTTTGCTTACATAAATATGAACTACTTAATAAGGTGCATAAAAGAGGATTTTTTTAAACCATTAAGAGCAGATAATGTAAAGCATATGGACTGCTAATGAAATTTATCTAAACTAAAGAGACGAGAATTACTTATTACTAAAAAAGAGGTTTTTAATAAACCCCGGTTAACCGTGCAAAATAAACTGGATTTCGGTTTTTCTTAAAATATACAATAAATCGGTATCGGTTTAAACCGGGTTGGAAGCCTTACCCGTAACCGAATGGATAAAATCCTAACAGCATTGACCACTCTTCTACGAATTCTGATCTAAATATACTAAATAATCATATAATATATTATTTTAAAAAGTGAAAAGTTTTATACTGTAGTTCTTTGGAATGGACGAACATCATTACTTGATTTTTTTTTATCATTGTACAAATTACAAATGAAAAGATTAAAACAACACTAACCCGTCATTTTATTTAGTCTCGTTAAAATATAGTAGTACATTTTTCATGCTCAATTTATTATTAGAAATACTATTTATGTTTTATCTGATTAAGGAACCTATCCTTTATTTAAAAAAAATCAATAGATAACATCATGACGCACAAAGTCTTAGTATGTTATCGTTATTTTTTTCTTATCTCATTAAAGAGAAAGTAAGAACTGCCATTTGTGTTGAAAATTTAAAATTTTGAACTCGGTAGCAAATATGACTTCGGAAAACAGTGCAAAATAAATCTTCGTTTATAATCAAAATTTTCGCAGAATATAATAAATCGATGGATGTTGATTGCGGGGTTTTTATCATAGTATCTAGCAATGAGTCGATTGTAAATTTATTTGCCAGCACTGTGAGTTGTCACGGTCGGCGGACTTGCGCGTTTGTTGTTTTCATACGACTGTTGCATGAAGTATGCTGCGACACTGTTGTCATTACGACTGTATTAACAATATGCCGTGTGTGTTTGTGTGACCTGTCAACGGTGAACTGTACCGTCATCCGAAATGATCATTAGCATCGACATCAGCGCTATCGCGGAGGCGTTGTCCTCATCTGCGTTCAATTTTTGGTACAACAAACGTCGACTTTTTTTCATCATCTTTCATGCCATCAAAAATATAAAAATAAATGTTGAGCTATTTTCCCACCGCTACCAGGTTCGCAACTGAATCTGCTTGAATTTGATCAATTTGGTTTTCAATTGTATACAATGTTAATTTGTTGTATTTTCGATGCATTCGGCGTCTACAATATCAATGTACAGTAAAATTTAAACTGTCCATTTTTAACACATGTAGAGTAACTTAGTTATTAATTGAATATGTGTATGTAGTAATTTATTTTACGACATGGTGATTACTTCAGCGCCCTTTTTGTCCTATGATGCAATGCTGAATGATGGTTATTATAGTTTAATCTTGATGTATGTATGGGCCATTGTAGATCGCGTGCGGGATTTCTTTGTTTGATTTATTGCATATATATTTTTTTAAATTAGTAAATTTGGAAGATGACGCATTGCAGAATATATTAATAAAAAATAATATAAATACGTAATAATTTAAAATATTGTTCAAGCGGGAACGGTGACTTTGTTGAAGTTTTGTTTTAATATTTAAATTTGATCATGTTGTAACACAACAAATGAATTACAAAGTTATCAAATTTAACTTTAAAAAAAAAAAAAATTGTTCAATGCACTCAAAAGTACTTGATATGTTTTAAGTTAAATGACGTTTACGTACATGTAAGCGATTACATTTTCCGTAACTTGAATTGTAATTAAAAGTATTTGTGTATTCTTAACTACAGTTATATCGATTCCGGTGAAAAACGTGCCTGTTTAACTTTTTTTTATTGCTGCACTGCAAAAATATATTCGACGAGATGGAAAAGGTGTCTAAATATTTCGATTGTGTACGTTGCATTTTCAAGAAACCTTCGTGTGCCGGTGGCATATGCAACGGACTGAATTCGTTTCCTTCCTGGTATTGATCTCTGCTTTCTACGTGTCCTGCCTTTGTATTCGTTTTATACTCCGCTCTGCTCCGTACAAGTTCTCACGTTCTTCCTTTCTCAGTAATTTACTACATACAAATTCCTTCTGCGCGTCGAACGATACACCTAAAAGTGTAACTAAATATTCAATATTTCAATCAGAAAAATCCACGTATTCGGCATTGCCCGTTGCATCTGACCAGTCGCTTTTTTAAAATTTAATACTTACTCCGTAACTGAATAAAAACAACTCTCGGCCATTCTTTTTACTCGTTTATGCGGTGGAGGGTTCGAATCCCTAAATGGAAATTATCCTTTAATGATTTTTATGATGACATGTTGTCGTGAATTGTCTGCAAACACGTGTCTTAATTTTTGTCAGTTTTGAGTTTTTTTGATGTAATGAATTCATAATTTCAATACTCACAAATTACATTAACTCGTATCCCAAAATATATTTTATTTCGTGCTTTAATTAATTTATAAAAAAAAACGTTCGCAAATAATATGGTTATGTGCTATGTTTGGCAAGGAGAAGGAATGGAAAGGCATGAATGGAAACGTCTTTGGTTTCTGCCGTATTAACTTCATTACAGATATTAAGGATAAAAACCATTCCAGTGGTGTTTTATAGCGTTTAAAAGCGGTAACGATAGCAGTAAAATAAAGTATGTTTATGTGTCCCCTGAAAACTTGTACTTTTTGAGATACCGAGTTGTGGAAAATATCTATCGATATGTTTTTCATTCATCCGCGTAGTCGGTCTTAAAAACGAGGCGTAGAGAGAATTACCATTTCTGGAAAGAGAGATTGGCTGACTGATTTAAAACAACTTTTCCACAAACAAAAACTCACGTTATGTGTGCATGTGGAAATCGTTCAAATCGCTGAATAAAACATTCAATCATCGATTTTAAGATCAATCTATGGAACGATTGAGTAACAAACAGTTCTCGTAGAACAAGTTTATGTTGAGATACATCTATTAGGTGGCCATATGCTCCACATTAGGAGCGGACAGGGACTAAATTTGCTCCACATTAGAAGCGGTCATGTAAAAAAACAATTGCAGCCAACAGTCATTCCAAAGTCTTTTTAGTGATTTAGTATTTCGAAGCGAGTTCGTCATGGCAATTTGCCTGTTTTTTTTTAAATTAATATACGTATTTTTATTGTGGACACGAAAGCTAGTAACCTCTTTTTAAAAATATGAATATAATAATGGAATGTTTTGGTTTTCTTTGAACGTAAAACCTTAGCATGTGGCGTGCAATTTAAAATGCAGTCGGTTCCCGATTTTGTGATAGGAGTTCAAAAGGTCACGCTGTCTGCCGAAACGGGGAAACCGTCATTTTCTTTCCGCAGGACTCACCGCAACTCTCTTCTCTGTCGTACTCGTTTGCTTGTCGTAGACCGCCGTAGAGCCGTAGACGTCGGAGCCTTATAGTAAAGTTGAGCGCTGATATTCCTCGTTTTGAGCAATATAAGTGAACATTGTTAGTTTGAATCGAATGGAATCGAATGGAACTCCAACTCTGCTTATACCTAATATGTATATGCCCATTTGAAACAATGATTAGTCTGGACATATTTCATTGATACATGAGATACAACAACAAAACACAATGAATCGCTTTAGTTCAGTTAGTGTCCAATGTGATGTAGTGTGTGAATAAAAACATCGACTTATTTTACGTATGCTATAATTAATTATGAGAAATGGCAGTGTAATTTTTACAAAATAATTTATAATGTTACATTAATAAAATTAATAACCAAATGATTTAACTGCTTCAAGGTAATTCATTAAAGTAGTAGACTTTTACAAAATCAACAGCCATGAGGATTCTGAAGAAGAATTTTACAAACCATATCAATTCTTATGGACAAAAAAGTTACGTAAAAAATATAAAAACAAAGAATGGTTAACGTTGGTTAATGCAACGGATAAAATTAAGGAGAAGTCGCAAAGATAATTTGTTCATTCAATAGTTCTATATTTTTTTATTTATCCAATTTGTTATTTAAATGTTCTACATTGTGTAACTTGACGTTCGCGGAAGTCGCAGGCTTGAATCCCGGCCTCAACCTTTTTTAAATACTTAAGTTGAAACATGCACACTATCATTCGGATTTTAGCCACAAAATACGACCAGATTGAACAGCAATCAGAAAGGGAAAAAATAATTTTGAGGCATGGTCATATCATGAAAATTGATTTTTTCGTTTCGCATGCACACGCTGCTAACTCGCCAAGTTTTTGGTCAGACAGAAAACAAGTTAATGGGGGGGAATATACAAAGTAGCTCGGTTTGATTAAGATGGGGTCATAAATGATAAATATTACATACAAATATTTTCTCTTCATTTTAGAATGTAGAATTTTCATATGATTGGGAAAAGCTTTTTGGTTTTAAATACCGTTTTTATCATGATTTTGATATTCACTTGATAATTAAATTGTCAAGTTTTGTCTGTCCTGAAAATTTCTCTCGGGTGAGCTTAGCCGAACTGCAGACAAAACAGTCGATATTCCGGTCGTGCAAAGTGTGCGCCGCACATCTTGAATGTCCGAAAAATCTAGAACATAAAGCGATATATTTAAAGTATATTTGCCTTGTTTATTTAAAAAGGCGAGCGTTGTGCCCAGGCTTACGACCTGCCTTCCCATACAACATATATACTAATGTTTAGTTTTAAAGACATTTTGATTTGTTTTTTTAAATCCATGTCTGCTCTCAGTGCGGAGTATATGTCCTGCCAATGGAAATATTTCGACGAGAACTTCTTGTGACTCACTTAGTCAACTTTTTTTTCATATACAAAATTGTTTTTTTTTCCACACACAGCACACCCAAAGCCAACACTCACCATATGCCAGTGGTTTCCAACCTTTATGTTACTACGAATCCCTCTGAAGAAAAAATATCTTTGCACCTCCCCATCCTTTATTTCAAATAGGAATAAAGACACGTTTTAAAGGGTAAATAAAGATTTTGTGCATCCCTTTGCAATAGTCCACACCTCCCCAGGCTGGCGCGCCTCCTAGGTTGGAAATCGCTGCCATACGCCACTGGTCGATATGATATCATAATCTTACCTATTTTTGTGCAAATATGTTTTACATAGAATAAAGTGTTTTGTTACTAGATAACGCACGTTATTATTTATGTTCATGTAAATTTCACCTATAGTTCAAGAGTTCAATGTGAACTTTGTTGTATCAGCAAATACATATTATTATAAACATTTTATTGATGGCTACGTTGAGGTACTGTATGGCGGGTTGCGAAACCCGGTCGGATAACGGCGAAGTCGTCACCGCGTGCATCGCATCACCGCAACGCATCGAGGTCGACATGTTTGCATACTTTACAATGTTGTACGTATTATAAATTGCATTGTGAGTCTTGTGTAGGTCAACACGCGCACATTGCAATATGATCGCGCACACTTACGTTGAGTACGAGACGATCGAGGAAGCCCTACGGTGCGTTTGCCGTAAATCACTCGGTCAAATCGTAAACCGGGAAGGTCGAGGTCGTCTACTAAGCCATCCTTGCAAGTTTACTGATTAAACGATTTTTCGTACGTGACGTAGGCGTATCTTCATTGGTTTCTTTTATCGAATGCGGCAGAGCAAGGTGAAAGGAAAGGATTCAGATCAAAGCAGATTGCTGCACATTCGCAAAAACTTATATAACCTTGATTGAAGTATCTGCAGAATATGTGTTTTTTTTAATGATGCATTTAATGATGAGTTATTATTTAATATTTAGGGTACTCAATGCAATCGATGCAATTGACTCATTTTTAATGCCGGTTTCGTTTTTAACCAGACTGGCAATGTCTCGGCTTCGCATAGCCTGACTCTTTTTTTAATTGGATGAGAAATCTTTTTAACGGCTATTGTGCGTGAATGTTCAAAGATATTCTCAAACTCGAAACAGAATTGTAACGCTTGAGATTTCATTCTACTCGGCTTCGCAATCAAGGATTTGAAACGCACAAGGGAAACTTTCATGCATTGATTTTCCACAAAGTATATACATACATGCATACATGTGGTGTTTTAACACCTTCCCACAGACCCACCTATACAATCCTTTAAAGTGATAGAGCTATCAGCTAACTACCACTTTTTTAGACCCCATTCTTTGATATACGTATATTTGAAAACATATGTAATTATTCCACATTTTTTTTATACAAGATTAATACCGTTTTTTATCATCATGAGCATTATCAACTGAACAGTAATGCCTTCTCACTGAGAATTGACAGTAAACACAATTAACGTGATGATGTATATTACATTTTCTCCGTAACTGTGGACCGAACGAATTTTTATTAACAACTATCATTGAAATGCTCCAATAGTAAGTAGTCCTTATCTAGTACATTTGTAGAGGTCGCGGTTTAATTTTTTTTTACTTAATCAAAAGTAATGTATTTGATGGGAATACAATTTTGTTACGGCGAGCGATCGTAGCTGTCATGTGATAGTGCCAAGGTTGTATGACGCGATGCAATGTTTTCTCCGACCATACCATAACATGATTAATAAGTATAATAATGCAATAATAGTATTGCCTGTCAGTCGTCGGTGCATCTCGGTTATTTTTCTTCTTTGTTTGTTTATTTAATTCTCCGACAGCTTTACGATAACATTACTGACTCATACGTCCGTGTAAATAGAAATATGTATTAGCGAGTGACTCGGCTTAGTGGCATTGTGTAAGCGTAAGCATCGACACTCGCTTAGGAGGCACTATCTTTGTATGTATCTAAGGATAATGTGAATGACAGCATGGAAGCCATATTATTACAAAATTTATTGTGACCTTGAATGGTTATTTCCATGTCGTTTTTTATTACAATTCAATCATTCTAACGTTCCATAGTAGTAGTGCTTAAATATTACTTTTGGTAATTCATCTGAAAACTCTCGACAAGTGAAACCGGCACTGATCATATTATACAATTGTGGAATGCGTGTGCTTTCTGTTAGCATATAATACTTACCACCGCCTCATAAAAATTATATGTCCGGTCAATTATGCACATTTTATATTTGATTCCCATTCGTTTATTTTCCATTAAGCTAGACATATCACTTTTTAAGGCGTTCACTGTAAATTCTTGTTACTTGTACTAATTACATATTATCAACTGATTATCGCTTAATAATGCTCGCTTTGAGCGAAACCGGTCCTGATCTTCAGTAAATAATGTGGAAAAATTACAAAAATGTTTAATATTTGTATATAATCTTTGACATTTATGTATGTTATGTACTTTGCAAGAGCTTTTTATTCTTTAGTGTTACCTTCAGTGGGTATTCAAAAAGTAAAATACACGTTTGCACTAATTTCCAATTTTATTTAAAAATACCAGGACCGGTTTCGGCCATGACGAGAATTATCATCAGATGATGCTCGCCATGAGAAAAACCTGTTCTGGTTTTTTAAAATAAAAGTGGGAATTAGTAAAAATGTGTACATTTAAAAAAAAAATATAATGCCTTTTCACCAAGTATTGACAGTGAACACCTTACAAGTGTTCAGTGGGTATCTATTTTTTTTTCGTTTGTTGATTGATCCATCTTTATCAAGAATAGGGGTTTTTTTTTAAATCTTCAGTGTATGAAAGTATTTATATATTTTTTTTAATCCATGTCCGCTCCCAATGTGGAGCATATGATCCCCTAATGGAGGTATCTTAACAGTATTTTTTTCTACGAGAACTGTTTGTTACTCAGTCGCTCAACCTCACTTTTTTTTCAAATTGAATAGAAGGGAAAGAAGGATATGGCTAGAACAGGACTAGTGGTTGGCCAATCGCTATTTGCTACACCCAATTATTAAAGGATCAGAAGGATGGGAGGAGTGGAAATGATGTGAATTGTCATCACAAACTCCCAGTCTTCGATCACAACTTTGAATTGAATAATTCTCAAATTCACTGTGATTTGACCGGGAATCGAACCCAGACATGCGTGATCGGTAGAGCAAGCTCTAACCAACTGGGCTACAGCAGGCAAGTATTTATATTACCTGCATTTATACACTCGTGATTGATTCTGTTATCCGAATCGAATCGCATATGTTGTATTTATTAATTATAAAATACATGTCCAATAAATAACCTGGCGAACGTGTCATTACATATAACAACTGTCGGCACGTACTAGTGGCGATATCATCACGATTGTATGTTTAATCCTATTTCATAACCTTATAATGCCAATATCAATGCTCTGTTTACACGTAGAAGTTACCCTAGGAAAGCACTACTTTGAAAATTCCTAAATCGGCGTTATGTTTTGTCTACGTTCTGAGATTGAACCGAGTACAAAAATGTTGAGAAGATTCTCCACGATGAAAATGGGCAGTTAGGTGCATGCGTCACGCAAACGAGAAAAACGAACGTCCATTGTATTATACATCGTCGCATCTAGTCGCCGATATTATCTTCTGAAACACCCACAAGAGGAGTTCCCCTCTATACCCTTCGACGACCATGCCAATTTTCCTCCCCGAAAGGAATTGTGAATCATGTTGATTTAACAATTTATTATTCATGCGGCGTGTAACGGAACACATTTTTTTTATTCCATGTCCGCTCCCAATGTGGCGCATATGGCCTCCTAATGGAGGTATCTCAACAGAAGTTTTTTTACGAAAACTGTCTGTATCAGACGATCAACCTCTCTTTTTTTCAAAGAGATTAGTAGGAATAGAAGAATGAGGCTAGGACAGGACTAGTGGTTAAGTAATCGCTCTCGCTACACCCAGTTATTAAAGGAACCGGAAGGGTAGGAAGGAATTTTTAGACATCACAAACACCCATGCCTTCGAACAGAAATCGACAAATCGATAGAAAAATACTGTTCGAACCGATTTTTTTTTACTCTCGATTATTCTTGCATGTATGCAATATTGATGTACTCCATAGTAAATACGTTGCAGCATCCTAAAATAATATTTCATACGACTTTAAGTATGTCATTACAATACACGTTTGTTTTTATTCATCTGTCAGCCTGTAACACACACCGCGCGAAGGCACTTGTGTTACAGGCACGTGTGTGTGTGAAAGAGAGAGTTGGGCGGTTGTTGACGCGTGGCACTGCTGCCGAGTGTATAATATTTTGAGTTGGAATATAACGATATAATGAATAGCTCCTAAATAATATCATAAAAGGTCGCATTAGAAACATAAATTTTACATTAAATAGATCAGAATAATCGTGCCCCAATCAGAATAATCAGGAATTTAATTTTAATTGTTAGTATTTATTTCCTCAATCAAAACCACTATTTGATTATGTAAAAATATACATGTATTTGTAACGTTATTAAAATTATTGTTTCGTATATAAATCGACAAAATACATTAGTCGCTTAAGTCTGATTGAGAATATCACAAAACTTCTACATTAATTAGATACGCTTGTAAATTTTAATATGCTTCACATCATTGCGATTCAGCAGCGGCAGATTAGTTTGCGGTGATCATGTGCCAAGGGGGTGAACTAGCTAACCGCCCTGTAGAGGCACCCTGGCAATATAACGAATGCACAATTTATTTTAATCCGTCAACATATATTATTTATCTATCGTCGAGATTCATTTTCAATGGTGTCAACATATTTATCTCAGTTCCGCCCTCATCACTGTTTTTACATATTTTTTTGTAATAGGCTTTAAAAATCTGTCCACATGTTGTGTTTTAATATCAATACTTATATATTGCTTGGATAGCATTGTGAGAAGAATGACGCTACTTTACCGAAATTTGGTAAAATATTTTCACGACTTTTCTGTACGCAAATATAACATAACATTTTTGGGACAAAGTACACATACTATAAAACGTTGGTATTGCCCTAAAGGGCTTAAAGAAGCAAAATAATAAGGATAAAAATATATATATTAATAGTCGATAATGTCCGTCCGTCCGTCCGTCTGTCTGTCCGTCTGTCTGTAAATTGTCCCCGATTTCCCCTTCCCCTCCTCCGCCCCAGCCACGCTGTCAACATTTTTTTATTCATACTAAAGAGATACTTTTTTCGTTTGTATATTATGGTCGCGATTTCGCCTATTCGATGACGTCAAGAAAGACGGTCCCCCTCCCCCCCATCCTGTCCCGCTGTCGTCATTAATTCATTTCTTCATTTTTCTCTGACGTCATGAGTGAATTTTTGAAATCATGACATTTTTATTTTATTATGTGTAAAAACAATTAATTTTCAAAAAATATTCTCTCAAGCTGTGGGATTCGATACCATGCCCCAATTTTCATGCGCGACGTTCGGACGGCTTACACACTGATCTACGAATCCACTTGAGAAAAGCGATATAAAAACTTTATATAATTTAAATAATACAAAGCAAAAAAAAAGAACGCGTTTTAAGTGAACTAATAATGACATCTGTGGGTGAAATCTTGCACTAAACGATTTTGACTTCCAAGATTTCCACCTGCAGGGTTGTGAACGGCTATATAGGGCTGCTCAATTATATATAATAATTTAATTAACTATTTATTTATATATATACGAAAAATGGTTGTTAGCAAACTTAAACATTATTCCAAAAATTAAATAATTTACGAGGTCTATTTCTGCTAATAGGAAAAATAATTGTTAGCAAACTTAAACATTATTCCAAAAATTAAGTAATTTACAAGGACTATTTTTGCTACTATGAAAAATAATTGTTAGCAAACTTAAAAATTATACCAAAAATAAAATAATTTACGAAATTTCTGCTTCTAAGAAAAATGGTTGTTAGCAAACTTAAACATTGTTCCAAAAATTAAGTAATTTACAAGGACTATTTTTGCTACTATGAAAAATGGTTGTTAGCAAACTTAAACATTATTCCAAAAATTAAATAATTTACGAGGTCTATTTCTGCTAATAGGAAAAATAATTGTTAGCAAACTTAAACATTATTCCAAAAATTAAGTAATTTACAAGGACTATTTTTGCTACTATGAAAAATAATTGTTAGCAAACTTAAAAATTATACCAAAAACAAAATAATTAACGAAATTTCTGCTTCTAAGAAAAATGGTTGTTAGCAAACTTAACATTATTCCAAATATTAAATAATTTACGAGGTCTATTTCTGCTAATAGGAAAAATAATTGTTAGCAAACTTAAACATTATTCCAAAAATTAAGTAATTTACAAGGACTATTTTTGCTACTATGAAAAATGGTTGTTAGCAAATTTAAACATTATTCCAAAAATTAAATAATTTACGAGGTCTATTTCTGCTAATAGAAAAAATAATTGTTAGCAAACTTAAACATTATTCCAAAAATTAAGTAATTTACAAGGACTATTTTTGCTACTATGAAAAATAATTGTTAGCAAACTTAAAAATTATACCAAAAACAAAATAACTAACGAAATTTCTGCTTCTAAGAAAAATGGTTGTTAGCAAACTTAAACATTATTCCAAATATTAAATAATTTACGAGGTCTATTTCTGCTAATAGGAAAAATAATTGTTAGCAAACTTAAACATTATTCCAAAAATTAAGTAATTTACAAGGACTATTTTTGCTACTATGAAAAATAATTGTTAGCAAACTTAAAAATTATACCAAAAATAAAATAATTAACGAAATTTCTGCTTCTAAGAAAAATGGTTGTTAGCAAACTTAAACATTATTCCAAAAATTAAATAATTTACGAGGTCTATTTCTGCTAATAGGAAAAATAATTGTTAGCAAACTTAAACATTATTCCAAAAATTAAGTAATTTACAAGGACTATTTTTGCTACTATGAAAAATGGTTGTTAGCAAACTTAAACATTATTCCAAAAATTAAATAATTTACGAGGTCTATTTCTGCTAATAGGAAAAATAATTGTTAGCAAACTTAAACATTATTCCAAAAATTAAGTAATTTACAAGGACTATTTTTGCTACTATGAAAAATAATTGTTAGCAATCTTAAAAATTATACCAAAAATAAAATAATTTACGAAATTTCTGCTTCTAAGAAAAATGGTTGTTAGCAAACATAAACATTATTCCAAAAATTAAATAATTTACAAAATTTCTGCTTCTAGGAAAAATGGTTGTTAGCAAACTTAAACATTATTCCAAAAATTCAATAACTTACGAAATTTCTGCTATTACGAAAAATAGTTGTTAGCAAACTAGAACATTATTCCAAAAATAAATAATTTACAATTTAAATACTGCAGGGCAGGGCTGTCGATATACGCCCCGAGATATATCTTTTACTATCAGAATTTCTGGATTATTCAATAAATAGGTTAGTAATTTATTTTTCACGCCAGTAACTTTTCTGACTACTTAAAAATGCAACAAAAATCCCTCCGTTGAGGTCAACGGGCTAACAGCTAGTAAAATATGTTTCCACTGTCACAATGTTTTTTGGCTTTACAGAAAAATCTACATTTTAAGTAATCACTCGTGTTAAGAAAAAAACACAATATTCCTTTTTAATTTATTTCCACTTTATTTATAAAGGTCAGGACCGGTTTCGCTCATGGCGAGCATTCGAAGATCTCAGATCAAATTAGTATATGTATAACTTTAATTTCTGACATATTATCTACATGCTTTACACGGTAGAATATTTTTTAGCCATTTATAAGTTTGCGGTAAATAGCATATTGTTTCATATTATAAATGTATTAAGTAACAATTGATTACTATTTCAGTATTGCATATATTTGTATAGGGGTAAATTCACTCCTTCTCCAGAACACCGAGAATTGCTTTGAGATTAAAAGAGCCCCTTGTTAACGTATTTGCAGCCCACCGCTTGTTCTATATTCTTAAATTTGTATTTTTTTAAAGCTGTAAATATTCGTCTAATATAAAAGATGGGACTATGTAGGCAGTCGTTATAATAGTTTTCAGTGAAACGGCGGAACTATCGTCATTTGACTCACGACTCACTGATAGAATATGTTTATGAAGAAAATGCGCGAATACAATTGACAGTCATGATCAATTAAATTTATTTAATCATTCTTTAGCCCGAATCCGCAATTCGGTAGTACCAGAATTCTTGTAAAACTTCTTAGCCCTACAGTTTGAAAAGCATCCCTTGGCTTAGGGGGGTTGCAATACTAGGAGGTACGTGCATACTACATAGGGTGAGGTCGTCGAACCCGCACCCTTCTCGCTCTCGGAGTGCGGTGTCGTCCCCTTTCAGCCACGTGGCCGGTCGGCAGGTACTTCGGCAGGATGCTGCGATTGCGCTCGGGCGGGAATCACCCGAACTACTGGATCAATCGTTGCAACTGTGTGACGCAGCGTTTGGGTTACGGGCTGAAACCGGTCACCGCTGGCGATAGATACGATTTCACCGAAATATTTCTTCGAGGGGTTTTATTCCTATCAGCAGTGTAAAAACCTCACAAAAATGCTCAAAATTATATAAATGAATCTAATTATTAACGCGCTAATATGCATTAGGACCAGAAATCATGTTTTCAATTTTGGCGGGAAACATAAATGTGGATAAACACAATAATGCAGACCTGGTTCTCTAGTGAAATTGTTGATATTTATTTTATTAGTCTAAAGAAGATCTACTGATGAAGTTTTTTTATATTAATTAGTTAGGCACGCATATTTTCGGTAAATAATAAATGTAATTACAAAATAAAATTTCATATCGACTTTGGAAAGGAAAAATGACGTAACCTACAGTTTTTTCAAAACAGCTTTTTCGATAATCACAATGTATCCAACTTGATGCATGTTCTATCAAAAGAATGTAAGCTGCAAATGCCGAATTAGTATCTAATTTAGCTTTTAAGTTTGAAAAAAGATAAACTTGTGAAAATTGAAACCAAGAAAAAAGACTGAAAAAAAGTTTTTCCTAGACAATTTCTTAAATTAATATTAGATTATGTCAATTACACCAGCTTAGAAGTCTCCGTGCACTTCAAGGTTGTGGATATTTCATAATTTGCATGCCCAAAATCATTAAAACACGTTTTTTGTGCCTCCTGTAAAATTTTCTATGTGTGGGTTACGTCCTCTTTCCTTTCCACTGTTGATATGTACAAATTGCGTATTTTTCTACGGGCACGATAGTTTATTATTCAATTGAATTCACTTTAAATTTATGTAACTCAATTCTTTTTGCTATCGTGTTTGGATGTCGATAGAAATATGAATGATTTTAGCAATCATTGTTTATTGGCAGTTCACAGCCTGTCAGGAAATTATTTCTGATAGTGATACTTTGATCCTATCTGATTTTTTTTGATGATTATATATTATTGATGAACTCGCTGTTGAAAGCCGATATTTTTTATAATCTCAGCCTTCGTTATTATCGATGCAAAAAAACTAAATTTGCATTACTTTGTATAGTTCGATTTTCTGATTATCTTTCGTAAGCTGTGTTAGTTATATCTCCACCATAATGTCAGTTAAGTAAATCATAATGTAATATCATATATTTTTCTGTTGTATTAATGTTTATTCATTTCCTTCTTTAATTTTACCGTTTTGTGTGAAGATTTATATTTACATACACATAATATGCATCTCTTAGGTTTACTGCGCGCGGCTTACTATTTTCTATCAGGGTTATAAAAATACAATCAGCTTCAATTGATCGCACAAGCGAGATATCCTCCTAAGACTTTTTGAAAGTAGTTGACACGTTCTTGCCTGTGGGTCTTCAATTATTATTACCCCTGTCATTCTACTTCAACGAATTTTCCAATTGATTTAATTGTAATTTTCTTTTTATTAAAGTAAGTTCAGTTAAATGAAATTGTATTTTAAATATTTGAATTCACACAATTCCTTATGGATTATTTGATAACGTACGCCGGCGAACCCAGCTACTCAGCTCACCATTTGCGAATGTGACGAAAAATGTCAATTTTATCAATATTTAAACATTTGCGAATACAACGGTATCTGCGATAAAATATGACTAATACACTTCACACTCACAGTGGTAGTGAAATGTTTTTTATTCGGCATACATTTCGGTTACTGCGAGGACATCGTAGTCGATCGCAATGTAATATTTGCACAACTGGTTTGAGAAGCTATAATTTCTCATTTCGAAACGGTGCAATCAATCCGACGAGACGAAGCAACTCGGCGCGATTGCAAGTGACACGATTGCAATACTAATAACGGCTCCAACTCACAAGTCATTTTCTAATTAGGAAAACAATCACCGATGCTGCTTCTCTCCTTTCTTGGAAAGAGCTGTCAAACAGAAATTAGGATGCACTGCGGTGCGGGTGAGGTGGTCAGCGTAAAATCGCAAACTGAGAGCAGTGTGGCATTGGTTGTTTTCAATATACTGGTGATATCATCACTGATCCGAAGGTTTCTAATTCTGGCAAGTTTAATATATATGTTCTTTTTTAAAATTCTATATTTTAGGTATTGGTCATGGGTGTTTGAAATGTCTTTTCTTCTCTCGTGTCTAATAATAAATCTATAAGTTTATCTGAATTAATCAAAAAAAATATTTAACGCACTGCCCAGAAGATATTATTTTTAATGCATGCTATAGTTTTTGATAATATCGTGCATAGTAAAAATGTGCTGATAAAGTATCTTAACAGAATGGCCCCTTAGGGACAAAGAAACGTTACTCGATTTTTAGCGTTTTTGAGTTACAGATGGCACTGGATATAAAATAATATATAACATAAAGTGACAAAGAGACATATCAATAGGTGCAGTGAATGCAAATATATTTCAATGCGCTTCTTCTAAAAACAAATTTATAAAACACATTAACACGTTAAACAATATATTAAAAAAATCAGGAAGCTAAAACATCATGCTTTAAGATAACGAACACAATTTGGATAATTTGCACCTGCTTAAAAATAAATAACAGATAACTAGAGAGATCTGTTTTTTTGGCTCTCCTGAAAAGTAGATAAAAATGAGATACGTTTCTTTGACCCTAAGGAACCGACTGATGTTCTCTAACGAGAGCTTGTTAGTCATTCTCAGATAAGTTGAAGATGGAAGGATGGTATCAGGAAAGGGAACGCCGGTTGATATTTCAGATTTTTTTTGTTTTAAACTGTGTAACCTTTATTTACTAAATTATTCTTATCCAATTAATTCTGCTGCATTATTAGGACGCTGCTATCTCAATCAACATTTTCTTGGCTCTTGAATTTAGATGCTTTATAAAAAAAATGAGGTTAATAGACTATATTTTTGTTAATTTCTACAAGCGCGTATCTCAACTTTTGTCGGTTTTGAGTTTTTTGGTGTAATGAATTCAGAATTTCAATACACATATTCCTTTTACTCGTATCCCAAAAAAAACATGTTTTTAACGTAACGCAAAAATAATGGCAAATAATATAATCACGTGCTATGTTTCGCACGAAGAAGAAGATAGCAAGGATGAAAACAACTTTGCTTCTTTTCTTTTTAACTTTCTCAAATGACAAACCCATTCCAGTGATGTTTTATAGGAAAAGAAAGCGATGGCGACAGCGGTAAAATAAAGTACATTTATCTGTCTCCTGAACACTTGAGATACGAGGTTATAGATAATTATCGACGATATGCACGTGTTTTTGTTGCATCAATAATAAAGGAATATTAAAAAGGATATGTTTTCAATCGTTTTCAACTTTCACCTACTTCAGCGCCATGGCCTTTGCTATATACTAAACAATTTTTAAGTGCATCATTTTTGCAAGCAGACACATTTAATACATATTTTATGTAGGCTGATTAGACACGAATGCATCCTTCATGAATGTAGTGGTGTGACTAAGGATGTGGGATGCCGTTAAATTAATGTTTGTGCACTAATATTAGTCATCAGGTCATTGCACAACAATAGTAAAAGAAAACAGTTGGGACAGGGGTCATAATAAATAAAATACATAGGTTCATTGAAAATTTTATACGTACATATCTGTAATATTACAGTTTCTAAACATTAAGTTTTTTTTGCTAATTTACTTAAATAATTTTGTAGTATTCTCCAGCAAAACACGTTGTAAAGCTTTCTAAAATGAGATATCAACTGTTCCACTGCAAGTTCTTGCCCTGTCACGTGTGAAAATAAAGATACATAATTCATTTGAACGATCATGGCCAGAAATATAATAATTTATAAATAAGATTCCATATTATGCATCAGATTATTGCCATTCTTTATTCTTATTGCTATCCGGGATTTTAGTCGGTATGTCTTGGGCATAGATGTATGAAATGTTTTTTTTTTTGCCTTACAAACAGTGCTAAAACATAACCACTTGAGATAAGGAAAAATATTATGGTTAAACGGACAATATTTTTAACGCACCTAATGCTATATATAAGAAAAGCTGTGTTGATACTAGGGCATCTAATCCCGGACCCTTCGGGATTCACATTTTTTCAATCGCTGGATCCCGGTAACATTCACCATTTAATCGTGGGCAAATTCGGGATTTCCTTTTATTTTTTTAATTACGGATCAAAAATTTTGTCACTAACCTATTTCAAAAATTTCCGAAAATATAAAAAAAATGTGGGACCCTTTTTTAGCTCTTCCGGGGATATGAAAAAAAATGTCACTGGCAATTTCTAAAAGCCAGGAATTTACCGAATACCCAAAATTTTGAAATGTTTTTTTTATGTCTCACGGAGTTTGGTATTTTTTTTTTTTAGAATTTTGTACTTCTTATTCTCAGTCCTGGGATTAGTACTGACACAATCCCGAGGCTTAGGAACCGAGATCCCGGGATTGGACGCCCTAATGCAGTGTTTCTCAACGTATATGGGAGCGTGGCCCCTTTTAAGTGTCTTTATTTTTCTGTAGCCCCCATACCATTGTTTTGTTTTCCCATGAAAATTATAATTTCAAAAACCCATCTTTTTTTATAGCTCTTCCGAGATTTTCGAATCTAGAATGCCAGTAATTTATTTTATTTACGGATTTACAAAAAATAGCTGAGCGAAGTCCGCCATTATGCTCTTCCCTGTATCGTTTTATCAATACCCGTGGCCCCCCTAAACTGTGTTGTGGCTCCCCAAAACAAAAATAAATATCTGTGGCCCTTTTAGAACACGCTGTGGCCTCCTGGGGGGCCAAATGGCCCACCGTTGAGAAACCCTGTCCTAATGGATACCATATGTTAAAGATTTCGCCAAGACAATTGGAAAAAAAATATGTTGCCATTGTACGCAGTTATTAGTTGAACTCGTTTACAAGTATGTTCAATGCTTGTTTAAGTTGCTTTTTGTCATTTCGCTTTTAAAATGTTGACGACTTCTGATGTTCTTTTTTAATATTAAATCACAAAAATTACCTTGACTTTCGATTCGATTGAATTGGCGCATTGTGTTGCACACCTCGCCTCCTTCTTCACCTTGGCTGCAACTTGCAAAACAGTGTCGCTGTTGCTACAATTGCTCTGCGCCATTATTGCTCTTTGTGTTTATTTAGTGTTTTACAGTTTTCCGAATTCTGGAAATCAAATAGTTATTGCGTTATGTGTCATGCAAAAAACGAGGTCAAACTTTTTTATGATGATTGCAGCGCTGATCAGCTGTTGCAGAAGTTGAATACTGACAGTCATGTTCCGATACTGAACACAAAATTGAACGTAGATAATTAATACTTTTTTATATTCGGTTAAGTTAACTGTTAAAAAATAAATAATTTTTTGTATTTATTTATTTTTAATTGAGTCCGCTCCCAATGCGCAGTATATACTTATTTCAGCATTACAACACAGTTATCAAAATTTCTTTACATGTATGTCAGTAGAATTCAATATAATTAATAATTCTCTGATCGCATCTTCTTCCTGTTTTGAGATCAGATAAAGTTTACGGAAAGGGGTGAAAAAACATCGCATACCTTTTGATAAAAATCTGTTGATTGATTATCAAATCAATCTATCAACAACCTTGAGCTTTTGACTACTCGGTCAAAGGAACCAGCAATTTCATTTATCGAGTCTATATAATATTTGATCAAATAAACAACTGATGAATCGTGTTAAAAATATATCCTACTAAGTTCCTGAAGTAGTGGGACATACAAAAAACCGAATTTAAAAAACCTGTTTTCGAATTTCAATTTTTGTCAAAATCCGGCTTATCCAGGAATACGAAGATTTACAAACAAATAATAATACACTGGTTAAATAGTGGCGTTGAATTAAATCGCTTAAAAAAACTATAAATCAGCTAATTGAATACCAAAGAGTTTCTTTAAAATATGGGGTATATTGTGAGTTTTCACAAAATACACAACAACCAACAGCTCGTTTTTTCCAATTATTGATACCAAATAAAAAATCGTTTTGTACACCTGTCTGTCATTTATATTTACGCCTTTTTTTTAGAACGATTGAGACTTTTTGCATAACCTTAATCTTAAGCCGTAATTACTGCTGATGTCAAAGTTTTTGTGCATCGCTTAAAGTACTTGTATGCATGTTGACACAATAATGCCAACTTTGCCAACCTGCTTAGTAGTGACATTTAAAATGTTGTTTTGAAATATCGTGGATCGTTTTGAAATACGAAATTGTTGCGAACGCTGCCTTGCCACAAAACTTCCTACGTGCTTTAGGTAATTTTGGCTTTTAGAGTTGGCGATCATTGATTATTTAAAATTTGTGCAATCTTACAATAAATTGTATATTATAGCTATATACAATAATATTATTGTGGGCATGCAACCAAAAACTGTTATTGGCTGACAATAGCCAAATATTTTATTTTACGTTTTACCTAGGGCCGTTGAGTTATTTAAAAATCTACCAGTCGGTCATATTCCAATCAATCCTTTTTGTGATCCCGGGATGGATCATTCACCATAATATCATGCCACAATTGCTTGAGATCATTACCGAAAACAGTGAGTAATTATTAAGAGACTTCAGAATTTTTGTCAATTCGAATTGATGATTTGGCAGATACCACAGTTATTCAAAAGCGTGAGACCATTTTTTTATGCTATAATTAGGGATTTTCACGTGCTGTAGTGAATCCCGAAATCCCGGGATTAGTCCTAACACGATCCCGGATCGTTAAATTGGTCGGGATCCCTTATCCCGGGATTGGAGGCCCTATTCATGACTGCCTTATATTCTGACTCAGATTTCAACGATTTAAAAAGAATTTTATTGGCACGTACATTCGTTATGTCACAAAAATATCGATGATTAGCCATTTTTTACGAAATAACCGTTTTTTTCAAGCGTTAATCGACATTTTTATGATATGTACTAAATATGTATTTTGGAGTCGACGGATTTTTTTACTTAGCTCCACCGACATCAGCTGCCTATCTTTGGTTTTATCAATATGTAACTAATTTATTTGTATATTTAAAAAAAAAAACTAGTGACGTCAACTGAATGTGCTTGATGGAACTTGTATATCAAATTTGAACGATTCAATTCATTTGAGTCCAGAGACACGTCATGTTGCATCAGAATTGTCCATGGATGACGTTGATCTCTAAAATAAAAACTTAATTAACGTTCCGCCATTATATACTTACTTCAGATAACTCGCTTGATATGAAACGATATTCTATATGGGATGGGTAACCGCTGCTGATAATGTTTGTCCTTCTTTTATCATAAATAGGCCGTGAGCTATGCCGTTGAATCGCTGGCCACGCCTTTTCACCAGTCGGCAGGAATGTGGCGGGAACTAAAATAAAAACAATTTCAAAGTGCACATTTTGACTGCTCTGTCTGTTGCATGTAACTTACATGGAGTTATGTGTTTATTCATATCCACCACCAGTCCCGTAATCAGAGTTCATTATTATTTTTATAGCATACTTCCGTTCCGTTTATAGGATCGTACCAAGTAAAACATTGAGAGTTCCATCAACTAATTCGGCATTTGCTTACATCCTTTTGATATAACGTGTATCAAGTTGGATACATTGTGATTATCGAAAAAACTGTGGATACGTTCTTTTTTCTTTCCAGAGTCGATATATATATATATATTTATATATAATGCCTTTCCACCAAGTATTGACAGTGAACACCCTAAAAGTTATTCAAATATATATTACATTACCAAAGATATTGCAGGCTTTGAACCTCGAAATAAATTCACCCAACACTTTCGCAGCAAGGGAACGAACCCAGGCAGCGTCGCGACCTAAATATCTCATCTCGCGTTTCGCGACCTGAAATCGAAGAGATAGGGGATTTATAGACGGCGTCTGATTGGTTCACGTCGTGAAGCCATCCTCGCATGTGGCTTGGTGCCTACAATCGAGACGGTTTTGCTCTGGCGAAGAATTTCCATAGTCAAATTGGACACTGCTCGCGAAAAATTTATACTACATACATTTATTGCTTGGTTTTGTCATCTCCATTTTTTGAGGTGTTAAATGCGCCTCGATGGGAGTTTGGGGCAGCCCTTTGATGAGTTTGTGTCAATGTGAATATAATTTGAGTCTAGTTAGGACCTGCGCTGCTGTCAACAACGTTACAGTTTCGGGTTAAACGGCGGATGCAGCGCGTTACGGCGTTATAGCTCCGTGCCAAGCGTTATTACGGCAGATCGCATAACGCCATTCACTATAAGCTAAACTGGATCAACTCCCCACCGCAACCACTCACACATTTGCTCTCTCATTAGGGATTGCAATCCCCAGAAGTTTTCTATTATAAAACTACAGAAACATATTCCCGTGATTTCTGGACCGTTTAAATTATGAATAAAAGAAACACTAGAACATGTGTTGTGCAATATATAACTCGATATAAAATTCCAAATTTTCTATAACACATCGACTGTGGAAAGGAAACAGGACGTAATGCACACATAGCACATTTTACAGGAGGTACAAAAACCGTGTTTTTATGATTTTAGGCCATATGCAAATATATGAGACTTCAAAAATGGTGTTTAATTGACATAATCTAATTTTAATTAAAGAAATTGTCTCGAAAAAACTTTTTTTTTCTGTCATTTTTCTTGGTTTAAATTTTCACGAGCTCTTCTTTTTCAAACTTAAAAGCTAAATGTATATACTAATTCGACATTTGCAGCTTACGTCCTATCAAACTTGATACACGTTATATCAATTATCGAAAAAAAGCTGTTTTGAAAAAAAACTGTGGGTTACGTCCTTTTTCCTTTCCACAGTCGATATATTGAAAAATACAAAAGTTTTTTTTACCGTGTCCGCTCCCAATGTGGAGCATATAGACTACTAATGGAGTTTATCTCAACAGAAGTGTTTCTACGAGAACTGCTTGTTACTCAGTTGCTCAACCTTTCTTTTTCCAAAGAGAGTAGGAATAGAAAGATAAGACTAAGACAGGACTAGTGGTTAGCTAATCGCTCTCGATACGCCCCGTTTATAGAATAGGATGGGAGGGAGGGGGGTAATTCAAGACAACACATACATCCATGTCTTCGAACAGAAATTCATAAATCAATCGAAAAATCAATTTATATAACTGTCCGTAATGGGATTCTAACCCGTGAACTCCGTAGCCGAAGCCATCGACGTTGACCACTCGACCACACAGGCGGCAACAACAGTATAAGAAATTAAAATATTATTTCATGAGTGATTTTGATTGGATTTTTTTCCGGAGCTGCAATCTCTGTTCTTAACCCATTTAACGCCACCGAAGTGACTAGTTACTGTGCATATTATAACGAGAGCACAAAATAAATAAACTAGACATCGCGACAATCCCGGGATTCGTTATTCTATGAATGCAATCCCTGTATGTACTCACATTACAGGTCTCTGCTTTCTCGACGATGAACTCTTAATTGGAGGCAATTGAATTATTTGGTGAGATATTGTGTTTGGAATGAAGACATTTGCTTGAGTGTCTACGAGTGGATACGAAACCGCAGTATTTTCACAATTTATATCCAATCCTTTTTTTCCAGAAACTGACACGTAAAATAAATCGCGCAAAAAGAACCCCATTTTCATATAATTTGATAAATTGGTTCCAAAAATCAAAAATGTATGAAAAACTAAAATTTTGCTCTTGAAATTCGCGCAAAAAAAGTTTTTGTTTACATATTAACCATTAATATCCTTATTTGATACTTAAATAAAACTATATATCTATAACTATATTAACTTGTAATATAACTCTTTTGATAAAATGCTGTAAAAAAATCCAGGTCGATTATTATTACCAGGGCTGTGGAGTCGGAGTCGTGCTGTTGCGGTGTTTTGCTGGAGTAGGAGTTAGTCGTTAACATATTTAAAATATATACATATGTGTATTCAAACCACAATAGTCCATAGTGTTGGTATTGCATCCTTGGCTGACTAAAGATGATCTGATATATAAGTTATAATGAAATGTTTTTTGAAACTTCTTCGTAGTCGGAGGCCTTTTTTTACACGACTCCACAGCCTTGATTATTACATTGAATTTGTGTTAATAATATGACGGTTAATTGTTTATCTTTACAATAACGGACGGGCTTCTAGGATGAATTTATTTATTAGATTTAATACATATCAGCTCTCCGCGTTTGAATAATAATGTATGGCCGAAACGTGCTATTTAACGAATTCATAAATGTATTTAAATAAAAGTAAAATCACCTGTACTTGATTACTTTTTAGTCAAATCACATTGAGAGTGAAACGGTGCCATTTAATTATTTGTAGATTAGTTTCACCCCTGCCCGCTGCTCTGCACACTTTTTGTTGTTTTGTTTTCACAATGAAAATGAGAGTAGAGTTTGACGTCGGAACCGGCGATTATGTTGGAAACCACTTCCGGGTGAATAGTCGGGTCAATCAAGTTTGAATTCCCGACACTCACCGAGCGAGCGATGCGCGCTTAAGTATCATATATTTTATTTCAATTATTTATAATTTGCGGATCAATTAAATCACTTCTCGATATTCGTGATCTTAATAAATAAGTAAGCGTAAAACGATCGTTAAAACGTTTTAAATTTGCGATCAGCATACATTGTAAAAGAATCTTATAATCGTGACAAATTATATTTTTTATAAAATTCAACTATATCTGATGTGTCAAATTTGTTTTGTTGTTTGAAAATCAACTTTTTGTTATTAAAAGCAGTAGCGAGAATTTATCTGTGCTTCGATGAATAACGCAAAGATTTAATATTGAGTAACGATTTTTTTCTCGGCGATTTTTTTGCGGAAACTCGTTTTACAGTATTTAATTCATAACTTTGAATAATTGGTGAGAAATTTGCACCCTAGGGCAGGGGTCAGTGCCGGATCGGGCTCTCGGGCCATAGTTTGGTGACCGCTGCCACAGGGCGTAAAGCGAAACTGAACACAAACATATGATAAAAGGTTTTGATACATTTTATGAATGGAAATGATGCGTCATTTCTTTAAAGGATTTTTCTTATCGTCTCTGATACAATTAATGTATGTTTTGTACATCTACACATTGTTTATACATTCGCAACTTCTCAGTAGCAAACAAATCGCATGCTTGTACGCATAGATCGATTTGAATTCTTGAAGTTTTTCCGTAAGGAACAGCTTTAAGATTTTCATGGATCTTATTGATGATAAATTAATTCATAAACCTTCAATTTAGTATTAAATTTATTTAAAAAATGCACATTGTCATATAAGTGCTTTTTGCGTTAATCACAGATTCTTGTATTTACATATGTAGGAAAAGCAATCCAATATTTTCAATATTACTAATAAAGCACAGCCACTGTGTTTATTATATGAGAAAAAATGACCATACATTTATATTATGACCGGATTCGCTCACTGGGAGAATTATCAATTGATAATTTTCCGAAAAAATGATTTTTTATCTGCTTATTTTTTATATTATCAACGTAAACAAAATTAATGTGTGCATTTTATAAAGACACAAAATATTCACACGGTGGACACAATGTAAAATTAAGTTTTTCTACTATGTATGCGTGCTCCCGAGTTATCGATTACTGATGAAGGCATTTAAACATTTTCTACGAGAACTGCTTTTTATTTATTCTCTTAATTTATTTTTGTCCTCAGTTAATTATCCCCGCAATGCCCCGTTTTTTAAATTGGACATATCTAAAGGAATTTCGGACATATTATACTTGACATTGAACAGATTCCATAGATCGATTGATTATATCTATTTTTTTTGTGTTCTGCAGGCCTGTCGACGGCACAGCGAACTCTGTCAGATTCACTGGAGCAGTTTGACTTCGAATGTATCGGCCAGTCCCGTACCGAAGATGAGCTCGTCATCTCCCATTCACTCAAAGAGTTTGCGAAGCTCATTCGGACGGTGGAAGACGAGAGAGACAGAATGGTACGTATTTGAGTGATAATAACTTTGAAATCGTTACAGCTTTTTTCAAGATTTGATAACAGCATCCTTCAACTATTCGTCCTCTACTTATTCTTTCGGTCGGGCATACGAGACGCCGACCGCGAGAGCGAATTCTTAATTCATTTCCAAAATATGTATTGATTTGTATCTATTATATAATTAATAATAAACAATGACTATTATTTTTAATGTATTTGTATTTTAATATGTTTTATTCTTTCGTCACAGCCAATTGACTTGCTGGCAATTTTCTTTGCTGCTCTAATTTGCCTGTGTTGTCTTTAAATTTATCACACCCAGTGTTGGTCGTCATGCACAGGCGCAACAAATTTGAATATGGCGTTTGAATCTAATGATTTTAACCCTTTAAGGAGTGAGTTAATTTTTACTAAATTTGTTTTTTTTTTATATTTTGATTATTTGTATAATTGCTCCACTCTACGAGCTGCAATCCATCACCTTTTGCATGGGAAACCAGCGCAAATTGGTCTCACAACTCTTCACCCGTTGGATTCACAAGATTTTTTAAAAGTTAAAGTGAAAAAACTCTGCTCACTAACCGTTTTAACTAATTGGCAAAGTCGATGGTCAAAGTCCCTTCGTGGTAGAATTACCTATTTATTTTTCCCAGGCATTGTTTTTCGTCAGAATGCAACCTGGCTCTCTCCGGATCACTGGACCTCACAATTTATCACCGGACACGGTGCGTTTAATGCCAAGCTACATAAATTTAAAATCAAACCTAACCCACACTGTCCTTGTGGTGACAGTAATCAAGATTCAGAGCATATTCTCTGGAATTGTCCGATTATGTCTGTTGAAAGAGGTATATTGTTTTCGTTATGTAGAAATAACCGTGATGGTCCTATCGGGCATCCAGATCTAGTTTCGTCTCCAGAAAATTTCGGTCACTTCAAGAAATTTGCTACTTCTTTTGGAGAAAAAGTTTACCTTCCCTGCCCCTCACCATTCAATCCTTAATCATATTATATCTGTTTCAAAATTAAAAGTTGTCTCATTAGTGCCATTAACTATCATTCTTGCTTATTATTATTTAATTATTTTTTTACGTGTAGTTATACCAATTCAATGTATTTAATTAACCTTTATTAATATCTTTATATTTTTAATTATTATTATTGTTGCCTATCAAATTGTGCCTAAAAACATGTATCTTAACTGTATCATTGAGGAGATATCGTCTTCGGTGTGATGCAGAATGGAAAACAAGTTTATCGAATAAAAAAAATTTAAAAAAAAATGCTCCACTCTATTTTTTTAATCATAAAAAGTATAGTTAAAAGTCTAAGGTGAACTAATTTATTATTACTTTTGAATAATTTTCTAGAAGCTATAACTAATTTTGAGCCTAGATTTTTTTTTGCTTTCATTTGTGCACATGTTATGCTCAATATTATATGACTTCAGATTTGTTTACTAACATTAACCTTGTAAAAAATCTTTCGTTTATTTTCAACAAATAATAAAAATAATGTGAATGACAAAAGTTATTGATATATGTATATGTTTTTTATTCACGTGTGAAGAAATAATGACTATTATATATTTAAAAAAAAAATGAAAATATTGATTTATATCGCTACCATAAGGCAACAGTGAGATCAAATGAAAAACTCGATTTCAAGGAAAGTATGACATTCGATTACTGAAAGGGAAACCTTTATAATGAAACACTTAAATATTTTAATTAAGAAAAAATGCCCCATTTAAAATTCTTACTATTGCAATTATTGCTATTGCCCTGTATCTCCAAAGCATCAGTTATATGCAGTGGCGGTTCCTGACCTAAAATCTTGGGTGGGCTAGAGAAAAGCATATTTCTACTTCACCTTATACATTAATCTACAAGCAAATTAACAAATACTACGATACTACTGCAATGCATAAATTATTATATAATAAAATCAATGCTAATGTAACTAAGAAATAATAGAATAATAACACGGAATCCTTAAATTCGTCTCTTTCAAAGTGAAATAACAAGTACCTACTAAAAGCAATACAGAACTGTCACATTGAAAGTCAATACCTGTCACTTTCATACAATACAACGATATTGGTTTTGTGTTTCAATGCATAAGTATGTGTAATGGGCTGAATCAGTTCAGCCCCCAACGATCAACAGAAGTTTGACAGATTAAAACACAATCCTTTGTGTTTGATGACGTTTCCGTACATACAAATATAAAAAAAATCTAATCGTGCTTGATTGCGCCCCAGTGTAAAGAAATATTGCATGATATTGTCTGTGGTTACGGACTAATCACATTACAGCCCCTGAGTGGTGTTGCCAGAGTGACGTTGCCTTTTCCCTATGAAGTATTCATAGGGTTATTGTGCCGGCTCAGTTTAAAATTGTAATACAAAACACAATCGGGAATATGATTGTAGGTAGACGTAACATTGTCTTATATTGACAGAGGATAATTAAAACAAAGATATTAAGTATATTCATTTGGGAAAGGTTAGTTACGCTTATAAATGTATTTATTTTGTTCAGCGGCCGAATTGCTGTTCATTTTTATTCAGCCATCTAAAGTTTTGGGTGAAAAATGCAGGTCGGGCTTAGCCCACCTAGCCCAGTACCTAGAACCGCCACTGGTTATATGAGTAAAATGACTGGATACAATTAACCTGTTATTATCTTTTATCATTAACCGTAAAAGAAAATAAATAAAACCACAATTAACTATTTAAGAAGTACAACACAAACCTTAAATTTCAATAATCTCCAAACAATTATTTTCAATTCATCTCACTTTTGGACGCACATACGCGACGTGTTGAAATTGCTAGTGTCCGTGGACGGAATAATGTTATGACTGTTACATTAAAGTTAATAAATAACTATTTTGTCCTTACCCTTGCAATATGTTTTCTTCAGATTACAGTTAACGGGTCCTATAATGAATGCGAATATTTAATATTTTACATAGGGCCATGTATGTATACTTAAAAACGGTTTCGGTTTTATTGATAGTATAACGTAAAGGTGATTAATATAATTACTGCCTTATATTATCGTTGGATTCGTCAAAATTTGTTGCATCTGTGGCATTTAAAAGTTATCAAATTTAATTTTATACTAACAATGAACTGCATTTATTTTTTTAACAACTATGTCGGCCTTCATTTGCCCGCATTTTAATTGGTTCGGTGGTAGCTAAATTATCCTTCTTCCTGTCTGGATGCTGTCATCAACGTTGAATTTTTATAAATGACCACATCGTTTTTTTTAAACGTGAAGCAGGGACGAGTGAATTTCTCATTACACATATTTTCTCCCTCTTCGGGCAGCGTTTCCCGCAATTGCATCCGTCGATTGTAAAGCATCAAAGAAAAAACACAATTGAATCCAAAAAATATTTTTTAATGCTTTCACGTGTTTATAAAATATGTATATATAATATAACGATTTGCAGTTTCACATATGGCTATTTTTTAAAAATTCGGCTTTTACCTGCTTCTTCTTTTATCAATCTGGGACCCCCTGCTCAACAGCATTGGGAACAGTTGATTATAACTAATGTAACAGCCGCGAAAAATAATTGACAGTAATATACGGAGAGAATGAAAATAAATTTAAAAAAATTAACGAGTTTTGCGATAATCGACCACTAAATTTTAAAAAGGATGAAATGAAATAAGTGAGGTACACTGATATAGAGTCGACAAAACTTGCCGATGGAGTAAAATTGGAGACGATGGTCATTGAAAAAATTCTGATAAAATATCTAAATTTATTTTCTGATCTTTATTAACTGTATATCTATTCAAGTATGTAATATAAACAAACTAATTTATTCGTAATGCTCAGTCACTCAATTGGTACAATGCGAACGCCATAACTCGACTCTTTTAAAGTAGGCAACGACACTTTTGACAAATTTTAATAATAATTATTTTAATAGAATCAGCCTTGAATACATTGCATCTGCTCGTTCAGCGGGCCTTTTCGATCATTTTATATTCGCTTTGTAAACAACTAAAATCCCTGCGAACAAGTACCACCGCATTGTAGATCGGCGTGCACTGTCAGCTGTGTGGCAATCGAATTGTTGTTGGCCAAAGCATCCTATTTGTCTAGTCCAAAAGTGGGAAACCTGAAACTTATTGACCGATCTATTTCTTTCATTTAATTGTTTACATTAATTTACAGAGTTTGCATACATCTGTTAGTGTAGTAGGATCGTATGGAAGACTGCCGTCCTTGTCATCGCAGCTCCGTAATTAAACAGAAATCCCAATCACGGTAAAGCTGATTCTCAGAGCAATCGAAAAACAGCTCGTACCATTGGTTAACTAAGTCAGTTTTTAAAATATGATCAGTAACCGATCGTCCTTGACCGCCGCAAACAATTAATATGATCAAGCGAATGGTAACGCAACTTTAACGCGTTTCGTTTACTATATCCGGTCATGACCATAAAGCGACATCACCTAACAACGTGTCCGCCCTGTCAGATTCGATTCACCCACGCTATTAACTTCATTTAATAACAACATTTTGTGTACCACTAGATTATACATATTCTAGTAATCGTAGGAAAGTATTGCAAATGTTACCATAGCTGAACTTTTGCAATTTGAATTACCGACCATCTTCATCTCATAGTCACCACCAAAGCAGTTAAAGGATTCCGGCTGTATCTTGGTGTACCAAGTTTCTTCAATCGGCTCTTCTGGAATGGTCGCAGTGAATACCCATAAGGCTCGCATTGTTCTTATCATTATTAAATTTCGGCCCAATCCACAAAGGCTGGGTTTTTACAATTTTTTGAGCATTATATCTTTCTCATTATAACGTATCAAGTTAAGGACCAGTATAATGCTTAACTCGATCGAAACAAAAAAAATGTCGTTCCATGAGATTATATTTCATATTTATTGAATTCAAAGATTCAAAACCTACATATTTCCATGTGCTGTCGTGAATTTTAACTTTAACTTTAACGACAAAAAAGAAATATCCTCATTTAAAAAAAAATATGAAGGCATTTACCATACCTATATAAATATAGTATTTTTTTTTTTTTAATTTTGAAATGTACGGAATATTCTTTGTCTGGAGTCCTCTATGTACGGAAGTGTCTGTGTGCGGAGTATTCTTGTACGGAGAGTTCGTGTTCGAAAGAATCACGGAACCTAAAATATTATAACTAGTGAAATACGGTTTATTTACGTATTCAGTGGATTTTGCAATGCCCGTAATCTAAACCGCAACAAATAAATTTGTGATAACAAGCATCAGTTCAACTCAAAGTCTATAAATATATTGGAACCAAAATTACATTACACATTATTTTAATATTGTTGGTACCTACAGAAAATCGCATTTTCATTGTATATGTTCATGTTTTCGACGGATTCGGCAGTAACGCAGTGGAAGTTTTTTTTTATTATAAATATAATTTTGATAATTTATTCCACAGGTTGACCAAATAACTAATATATTGATTCCAATCCTTAAATTAAAAAATATTAAATATAGGTTGGGTTTTTTTTCCTTTCCACCTGACTTAAGGAGGATGTAAGATATAAAGCACTATTAGTACTATTAACACAGGAAACACTAGAAATTTTAATCTTCATATTTAGTACATTTCCTAACATTTTGTCACTAAGGGCTTTCAGGCATTCAAATGCGCGGATGAACTTGAACTGGCGTTTGCTAAATAGTTTTATCGTGTTCATAATAAGAATCCTCATATTAATGGCCGATAATGTTATATTTTAGTAATATTTAATGTGATCACGCATTTATTGCATGCGCCTTATATCATTAATCAGTGATGACATCTTTGCAGAGAAAGTTAAACCTTAAATATGTAAGGTTTGCTTATGTCATTATGAGATAAAATCTTTTGTTTATGTTTCATTTTAAATTGCATACAATACGCGCAGCGTTTCAAAGGACGTTCATCCGTGCAGGTCTTATCCTAGGAATACACTCCAGAACTTCGGTGATCGGATGGGTACTGGTACTTTCAACGTGCTGCGAGCTCGGGGCACTAGCATTAGATTATTTATCATATTAAAACAATAATTACAATACTAATTGATATCTAAAGGGAAATATACATCCGAATCAACTATTTTAATTGCATAATTAATAAATTAATTGACATGTTTTTTTGCAGCTCGGAACGGCGTATGACCAAATAATTCAGCCGTTAGAAAAATTTCGTAAAGATCACATCGGAGCTGTGAAGGTAAAAAAAAATAACAACCATTAAAAAATCACCGTTTATTGTCACCACTTTAAAATATGTACACACTTGTTTCTTTAGGTTTTGATAACTGGGAAGGATTTTAAAAGCCAAATATTGCTAAAGTCAAGTAAAAATCATTATTTGGATATCAAAAGTCCAAGATTGCGGTCGTCCTCGATTACCTTTTAATGTGTGTAATTTTTTTTCAGGAGGGGAAGAAAAAGTTTGATAAGAAAACTGCTAAATTCTGCCAAAGTCAAGAACGATATCTCAACCTCTCTACAAAAAAGCAGGACGTTGTCCTTCAAGAGGTAACACTATTTTATTATGTTATATTAAATTTCCCGCCAATACTGAGGGGAAGTCTTTCTACGCAGAATCACAATAATATTCTTTCTCATTCGCACTCATTTTAAAACCGGTAGAGTTGCCTCTCTCTAAGATTATTATTGTCGTTCTATTCGCGCACCGCGGGAAGTGTTTCGCTGTCTTCTTCTAACACCTCCATTCAATCGAATTTAGGTCATTATTTACATCAAAATATCACTAATAAGTAGGAGATTATAATTTATTATGACGATATTAGTATTTTCGTTATTAACAGAGTTTGTGATTATAATAATTTTAACAAAATTGATCGTGAAATCAAACAAAACTAGACTTATGAGGAAAAGTCCCAAAAACATTTGGATCAACATCAATTATAAAACAGCTGCTATTAAATGACTTCTACCTTGCAAAGTGAAATTATATTGATATAATTATGTTTATGATTTTTGCTGTTTTTTGATTATAACAAAATTGTTGTCAAATTTTCTCACACATGGCAAATAATATAATATCATGCTCTTCCCGCTTCAGCATTGCCAACTTAGATTATGTGTGCGAGTAAAATGGCGCGAACCTAAATGCCACCCCTTTTACGTCAGTATTTCATTTTTTATCGTCAATCAACAGTCTATTTTAGTTTTAGTTCAATTCTAGTTTTATAAGATCCACAACATCACAATATCGTTTTTAAACGTTATAGGTACTTTACTTGTGCTTTGTGTGTCACACCCTCAGGTTGGTAAATGAATGTTTTCTGGATGCAATTTTGACATTTTTCTTTAACTCTCGACATTATGGTGAGATATTAATTTAAATGTATTGATATTTTCTTAACGTAAATTGATTACTTGAATGAGTGGTTTAGATTTATTTATATGTAATGTATCAATCGGAAAATTTACTGCTGTATCACTTTGTGGGGGTTTTATTTTGACTGTGGGAATTAAAGTGAAAGCGATGTCGCCACCCTGAATCCGTTTATTCCATACATATACGTTCTATTTTTGACATTGACGCCGATTTTATATTTTCCTATTCGAAACATTCATCCGCGTATTCGTTGATCTGATAACATTTTCTTACCTTTCTTATCGCGATGGCGCCGAGTGTATGTAATTAACCGGTGGTTGATATAAATTTAAGTACTTCATTTCTTTCCAATATTCGATGTGTTTGATCGCTTAATAAAATTGGCGAAACATATATTTCGAATAGAAATTGAAATCAAATATTGATATCGCAAATTAAAAGATTTTGCCGCATTAAAAATGATCGTCGTTACATTGTCTTATGTACAGATTCGTATATCTAAATGTTCGTGCGAAAAAGTGACTCATATATTTTTATAATAAATATAATTAAAAGAATATTTCTTCGCAGTACCTTGTTTTTTATTTAAATTATATTATTATTTTTTTAACGTGTGACCAAATAAAGAAATTTAAATTCTAGTGTGAATATAATCGAGCGAATCGTGAAATCTTTTGAGTAACATGTTTTGAATTTTCCGCAATCGATTTGTTTGGTGACCTTTATAGCATGGAGGGTAAGTTGCCATCTACCTACCCATCGTACCTTAGTAGGCCTACTGTATTTATATTCCAATTGCAGATATTGTTTCAATAATTCCCGCCTTATCGCATTCGTCAGAAGTTTTTTTTTCGCGGGAAGATTTAGTTTCTCTCACGTCTCATAAAAGCGCAGTAAAAACTTGTTGATATAATATTTTTACAACTATACAGAGAGCACACGATGCATGTTTTTATTTCCAACAATTTCATAATTTTAATTAAAGTTATATTCAAAAGGTTTTTTTTTCAACCACATATTATGTATGTCGTAATACTTTTTTGTAACTTTTAAATGTTTACACAAATATACATATTAATTTTTATCGTTCATCGATTTTTATTTTATTTTATTGATCACCCTCTACTTAATAGTTAGATTAAATCTGTTCTTAATGTATACAAAAATCTGTAAAATAGTTCATTTTTTGTAAAAAGTGGACTTTCTTTGATATATTTTCTAACTTATTAACAACCCTTTCTGTGAATGAATACGTTATCATATTTATGAGAGAACTGAAGCGTTTTAATAGTCATCTCTTGCTTGTTGAATTGTGCATGATGTGCGTCAGGGTTTCCCAAACTTTATTCCACCGAAACTGAATAGGTGTTCCGTGAAAATTTGGAATGATCACTTTAACATCTTCTACTTCATATTGATAGACGAGTCGTGTTTAATATCCAAGTATGCCTAATACGTAAATTATTGAGGTACACCCATATTTTATGTGATATATTTTAAAAATAATTAGTCAATAAATAGTTTTTTAATAATATTATTTTACTATTATGAATCAACCAACTGTAATAATAAGCAGAGTGTGAAGTTAAAAAAATTGACAGATTTTAAGTGTTCTGTTGTGGAAAAAAGTTTGGGAAACCTTCGCGTACATGATGCATGGCAATCAAAAGCCCCTGTCGGCAGACGCAGCCGCGGGGGGCGTCGCGACGCACGCTTTTCCCCTTCAATGATAATTATTATTGTATAGGTACACCGTGCCGCGACTGCGACCCTTTCTCTACAAAACTGTTGATATTTATAATGATACCTACCTGTTGACTAAATTATACACCAATTGGAAACTTGTATTATATATAATGTGCAACAATATGTCATTAATTCCAATCTTAGTTGACTTGCAATGACGAATGGCGATGTTATGCCAAATGCAAAATGTATTGATAAGTATCAATGCTGGCAAATTCTGGTTGTATATACTATACACATCTTATTTTTATTTAAGTGTGGTCACTTTAACGAATACAAGTTTTCAGTCTGTGAAAAAAAAAAACTAAAATGTGCCAGTACAGGCTACAGCTAATCGAGACGAGATCTACCTCAGGTCTCGATATGGAGCTGCGGTGACATCTTGTTTCGCTACTGATACCTTTTTATTGTGGATCAGTGATTACTCACTGACACCGATCGCTTTGACCCACATTTATTTCATTTTTTATTTACAAATTTAATGTAAGTAATGCGATTGCTGTAAAAACTATTTGTTTTGAATCCTAACTGACAAATTTCTTGGTTATTATTTCTAGCGAGACATGTTCACGAGAGTCGAAAGAGTTTTATCGAAATATTTTTTTAATCATGGAGTTAAGCAAAAAAATTTTTTAACGGAAATTTATAGTAAGTCAGTCCATAGCCGACATTGAAAACAGCGCTCACTGTCTTGTGGGTTTTAATGTGTGATCAGGATTGCGCGGGACGGTCAATTGTTCTTTACACATTTAAATCTTTTGGAAATCAAGTCAGAAAAAAGTATTTTAAAAAATAATTTGTCTATGAAATTACACGTTTCAACCGAATAATCTATTTTTGTTATTATTACAATACTTTTCGAAGGCCTCCTCCTGAGGTGGACTAGCTTACCTCTATGTCACTGCCACTGTCTTCCCACTATTCTGTTATCAGTTGCGATAACCTGACTTACGACCACCCGGAAGAAGAGTTAGGTTTGCGAATGGTAGTTTTATTGGTTAATAAATGAAAATAATTTGAAATTACATTGGATTTGTAACGTTGTACGTTTCCGTTTTCCAATCCTTCTAATACTTTACCCTGCACAAAAACGTGGCGTAGAGCAATCGGCTACTAATAAATAGGTCCTCAAACCTTAAGTCATATAAAATTTGAATCGTTCAAATTTAATATTGAAATTCCACCAAGCACCTTCAGTCGAAATCTTAAATTAAGTCATGTACTCTTTTTAACCGTGTACACTCTCGATGTAGAACATATGGAATCCTAATAGAGCATTTCAACAATTTGGGGCGGTGCTTTTTGATTAAAAGTTGTGTTAATAAATATTATGACGTACTAATTCAGCGTTCATTCCTAACGACCAGATTTTTCTACTTTACTTATTTTTAAGAAATTTATCCTGGTTCCGCTGTCATATTTTGGGTTGTAAGAATATTTCAGAACAACAATAACCAGGATTGCAATTTCTTTTAATGACCACTTTACCACAACTATCTTCACATGAGATTAGTCTCGCATAAAGAAGATTAAAAGATCAATTCCTTTAAATACTAATTCTAGTAATTACAACATTCTATAATATAAGCTCATGTTGGAAGTGGACAAGTATATTTTATTCGACAGTGGCTGTGTCTGCTTGCAAGTCAATATTATTAACTACGTCACGATAGTCGATCGATGATTTTTCCGCCTACTCGCCTTGTTCTTATTATGTATACTGATATATTTATATTCGGCGCTTTCTTCTCAATATTCTCTAATAATCTGATTAGGAATTGGCACGCCACGTCAAGATTATTATTTTCATTTATAAACATGTCCGAATTCTGACTAGGCATTAGTTTGAAAGTGATCTTGAATCAGATAAAACTAATGGAATTCATTATTTGTAATATGTGTTATTATTCAAAGGAAACCGTCAGTAAGAAAATATGAAAATAAACACACGTACTAATACAATGATAATATTTGTATGCATTTTGAAAAAAGCCGTCTAGAATGATAACTGAGTAATTAGTATCTACCGAATGAGCGCAGTTAAGTGTGTTGAAATATATCTACATATATGTATATGAAAGGCTGAAGTTCTTCATTTCGGCATAATTTTTGTTAAATTTCGAAACTGAAAAAATCAGTCACAAATGAAGTGTGGTGTGGTGAAGTAATCTTAATTGCTACGTTCATCTATTCTGAACACGCGAATTACTTGTGTTTATTCAAAAACACGTTTTTTTATGTGACTCATTTATTTTTCTTTTCGTTGAATAAAAGCAATTAGGTACATTATATTTTCGTCGACATTGTTGAAAGACCGTTAAGAAAACGAGAAGAACGAAAAAAATTGTACCTCATACATTATATGAATCAAAACGGACTACTGGGGGGAAAAAAGTATTTGTGTAGGGACTTTCTGTTGTTTACTGTCCTGAAGTTTGCGTGTTTCCCCCTCATATTCCCTTTGGGAATATTTTTGCCTGCGAATTATTTTTTAATGGATTGTTTTAAAAGAAACAAGGGACGATGCATTGTTTATCTCGAGATTTGTTTCCGTTTGTTCGCCGTGAAATGCCTTCGTTTGTCGTCGAACGTCAAACGATCATCTGGCGTACAATTTATTTTGCTTCAACTCCTTTTTCCATTGCTTCCGTATGTTCGCTACATCTCGAGTCTCGACGATGTGTTTATGTTTTTTTTTTGTTCATGCAAGTGGATTGAAACGGTGTACCGCGGTGCGATTTGGTATTTTCATCTCTGATTTTATGATATGGCTTGATTTAGGGAAACGTACGCGTCGATCACAAGGAATGGGTATGCAAAATTCTACGTAAACTTTATACTGCATTTGAAACACAGGTAAATCTGCAGAGTAGTGAGTCGTATCGTAAATATCATAATTTTCGTCGCGGTTCGTATATCATATAACAAAAAACGTATTGCCGAAAAACAATTGCCAATATTGGAAAATAATATGTCGATACTTTTTAAATTATCGAACGTTCTGGTTCGTAAAAAAAAAATATTGTCTTGAGATCATCAGTATGCCTGAACCAAAAACATGTTTTTATTTGATTCGTTGGCGCAAGAGCTATCATATAATACAAGTTACAGGTACCATCCAGTGTTCTAAATTATAGTGTAAAATATATATTTTTAATACAAATAAAAATATTCACTCAGAGCTGAACCGAACCGTTTTTTTTTTACTTGAACCTGAACGAAAAGCGAAACGATAAAAAACGGTTTGAAGCTCTGGTACTGTACTTTCGTTATAAATTGATTCATTATACAGTGAAACCCCGATTCTACGTTTTCCAAGGGACCGAAATAAAACGACGAATAATGCGGGAAACCGATAATACGGGAAATCTTCAAATAATACCAAAACGTGTTAATTATTATTTAATTGATTAATATATACTAAGTTGCCTATTTGTAGTTTGACACTTAAATTAGACAGACACCTTTCAAACTCGCGTACTTTTCTAACATATTTTATTTTGCTTTGTCGACTCGTTTTTCTCCTAGATTTTTTTGACCGCCTTGAATTTTATTTCAATAAATACATATTATAGTGTAATTTTTAAATTTTATTAATTAGGACGGGAAGTGTTAGAATAAATTTTAGTTTCCAAAAGGGAATGATGGCTTAAGCCACATTGCTGAAATCTCTTACAAAGTCTAGTGTACATATATGAATATCTGTATTTTTGCATACTTGTTTGTAAATTATTAGAATTCATGGTATCTTTACATATATATCAGTGCCAAAGCCAACACCTAATTATAGACTGTTCAGTTTCATGTATTACTGTATATGGAAAAACTAAGTATGGCTGCACTAGTTATGAAGTCCAAATTGTTCAGTGGAGTTTAGTTTTCTAGAAAGTGTAATTTATATTTTTGTTTCAGGCGGATGCGTCATTAGACATGGCGGAGAGGGATTTCTGCCAGGCTTCCTTGGAATACGTCTTCCTGCTGCAGGAAGTTCAGGAAAGAAAGAAATTCGAATTTGTAGAGACATTACTAGGTAAGCACCTTTTTTTTCTGTTAAAATTTTTGTCCGTCTTTGCCATCAATTAACAGTCAGTGGGGTTGTAAAAATTATAAATAATATTGTTCAAAAAAAATATTGAGTAAACAGCGGTTTTAATGGATGCATAATAAACATAAGTTTAGTGTGTAGTGTTTTTTTGAAGTATTTTAATTAGTATTAAATTTATGTATTTTCGGTTTTAGGTTTTATGTTCGGCTGGCTAACTTTTTACCACCAAGGATACGAGGTGCACAAAGAATTTAAACCTTACATGTCGGAGCTGCAGCTTAGAATACAAAAGGTTTTTATAGATTCCGTCAATGTATATTGCAAATAATACAAGAGTGTGATCTTTTTTTGCCTTTGATCTATCATCTGTCTGTGCTCTAAAAAAATAATTCACTAAATAAAAAATCATTGTGCTTGACATATTTTTACTACTTTTTAATTTAGAGCTCATTCACAATTCTCGGATATCTTCAATATTGAACATAAATGTGTTTTTTTAATGATCAAATTAATACTAAAATAAATTAACACAAAAGAAATAACAAGTTTTTGTTTACGACTGTAATATCATGGCAATTTATATACCTTGCTAAGCTTCGTGACTCATACCAAGTCTATTGTTGCTAATCGGTAGGCAGACATCTAAATGTCACAGAAGTTTACGTGTGATCTTTGAATTGTAGAGTGCAATATGATAATGTAACGCAACAAATGATTTTGTACATATAATAAGATTTTTTTTTGTATGAGTGTTCCAGTAATACAAGTAAAATATGGATATATTTTGAGTTTCGTTTGACAAATAACTGTGTTCGCTTTAATATATTAATATATTAACCAATCGATTTCAGACTCGAGGGAATTTCGAAGAGACCAGTAAAAAGACAGAATCGCTTATGAAAAAAATGATGGAAATGCGACAGATGGTCAGTTTATATAATTAGCTACCTTTTAACCTTTTTCAGTTTAATTTGGAACTAATGATTTCCCTAGTATATAGTATGTCATAATCTTAGTCGATAACAAGATTCGAATCATTTTATTAAAAATTTAGAACGTCGGCTATAAAGCTGACTTGTGTTTCTCATTGTTAATGGACCTGAATTTTATTTTCAGAAGCCAGACGATCCCAGTCGGCCAACGATAGGGGCCGGCTGCACGAGAGCCGGTTATTTATTTCTAATGGAAAAGAGTGAGTAGTTTATTGTAAATATAAATAGAAATATTCAGAAAAAATGAATCACCTTCAAATTACTTGTCATTTTTATTTGCTGCATTCATTTTACTAAATGCATAAGAGATAAAAGATTTAAATGTGTTTGTTAGTTTACTGTTTGAACAAAAAAAAGAATAGTTTTGTTCAAGCTGGTATAAAAAAATGACTGTTTCCAAATCCGCTCGTATTCATGCATAACTGCCCACGCATAGATATTGTATTCTTCTTAATAGGGCAGAGATGTGTGGCGCATAATATATTATTTATTTTAATTTTTCAGAGGCATTCGGAACGACGTGGACCAAACAGTATTGCACGTATGAAAAAAGTACCAAAGAGTTTAAAATGATACCGTTCAACCAAATAACTAGTAAATTGGTGAGTTATCCATCATTCCACTTCAGAATGGAGTCTTTTACGAAACTATTGTTAATATGCAAACATCCCATATACAATTGTTGATTTTCATGATTAAATACATGTCTATATTTCTTTTCTTTATTTAAGGTTAAATTATTAGTCACTTATTGTGTGTATCAATTTTTAGACATCTCCAGCAGATACGATGACCCTGTCGAGCTGCATCCGTCGAATGTCTGAGACCATCGAGAAAAGATTCTGTTTCGATGTGACTGCTGAGGGACGTCCCGGTGTCTCCTTCACTCTGCAGGCTCTGAGCGAAGACGACCGAAAAGCATGGATGGACGCTATGGACGGCAAAGAACCGGTTAGTTTAACAACACACCACCTCATTTGTGCATATGTTCTATGGATTTCAGTGCTCATGCGCACTTGCATTTAATTTGATCTATTTTGCACATCAAAGTATTTTGTTATTCACAATTTTAATTATTTTGTTAACAGACATACGCCCAACAAAATGTGATAGCAAAAGCCGAAGAGAGGCCATTAGATGAGGTTGGATTTTATTTTGTGAATAAATGTATCGATGCCATAGAGAGTAGAGGACTGGAAGAACAAGGATTGTACAGGTACGTCCCTCCCATTATTATAAAATATGATTTGATTCTAATATAACCTAATCATAATTTGTAGCTACAGGATAAAACTCTTAAATAAATTAGTGCCAACAAATTTAAAAGAGACCATCCCTTATACATTTTTTCATCTTAAAATTATTGTATCCAAATTACCCCTTCTCTTTTCTGCTACAGGGTGACCGGAGTAGCCTCCAAAGTAACAAAACTCCTTTCAATGGGGTTGGATCGTAGGAAACCTTCTCAGGAGCGACTGGGCTCCGCTCTGGATGATCAAATCGAATGGGAAAGCAAAACCCTTACCAGCGCTCTGAAGACTTACTTGAGAAATCTTCCGGAACCGCTGATGACACACCGCTTTCATAATGGTTTTATCATTGCAGCAAGTGAGTGCAAATTGAAATTTATTTTATCACGATGCTATTTAAAGTATGTGCGAAAACTATTTCTGTCAAAGTAATAGAATTGAAAAGATTTTATCTTTTTGAGAGAGTTCAGGGACAGACAACAATCATTTCTATTGACGTTTCTATCCTTCACCTCTCAGCGTCTAGTAAAAAAAGAAAAAAATTCCTGACCTTTATTTTGTAATCTATAACTTAAGATCAGTTTGAGTTTATTCGTAAACCTTGTGATATTGTCTGAGGATACTTCATAAAGAGATGAAACACGTGTCACAATTTGTAACATAATATTTGAAGTAATAAAGTTATCAAACCTTATTTATATCAATAACGAACTTACACATAATTACTGCCGAACCCATTGAAAAAATACCAATACTCGTATAATAGACAAGAAGATACCTGCTTGTTCTATGGATGAAATTTTCAATCATTCCTCTTTCGCCTCATGTAGTCTTGTATTAATGTATCACAAGAGTTCGGATATTATTCTTTGATTGATCATCAAATTCTGGGGCTGGTGGAGCCAAGCTCCAATTTCCCTTTCATCTGGTGTATTTTGATGTTGCTTTTCCCGCGTAGCGTCCTGGATTCACCTGGGCAATAGTTGAGTGTTGCCCTATCTAGATATTCACATATTGCTTTGCTGATATGTTGTTATTAAAGTTTTAGTAAAATATTGGATACACACACACACACACAGCTTATATTTTCTTTGATCCCCTGAAGCAGATGTTAGATAAAACAGAATAATAACATGTATGTAATAATTTGTTTATTTTTGTTACAGAACAAGACGTTAGGCACATGAGGGTGAATGATGTACATACACTAGTTCATAATTTACCAAAAACAAATTTTGAAATGTTGGATATTGTCACAAGTCATTTAAAAAAGTGAGTAAATGTCACCATCTGCTATATTTATCTATATATCTGATCTGCTATATATATACAAATAGCAGTTTCCCATTAGCCCTTCAAGCCTAGATGCACAGCACGCCAAAAAATATGCTCTGCTTTGATAATAGCAACAGTTCACCAATTTCATTCAAATAACTTGATTTCTTATAAAACTTAAATGGAAGTTTTAGTTATTTTTACTTTTTATTGTATTTTTTTAATCCAAAAAAAATTGTTGCTGTTACAATGTAGTTTTAAAAGATAGAATTTTAGAATTCGACACATTTTAAACACATAAAGAATTATTTTTATGAGGCTACATATGCACATGATATTTAAAATGGTAAAAAAAAATATATTCAATACTATGGTCGGAGCATTTTAGTGTTACCAAATAGCACCGGTCTGTGACTAATAACTTCAAATAACAAAATTTACAATCGGTCTCACCAGAAGTGTTTTTCAAAATAAAAAAATATTCTTTTTTTATCTGCTGCCCAGCTACGCGACAGCTGCTATTCAGAATCTATTTCAGGCATACGTGCCTGAAGGGTTAATGCTGGTTTCCCACAAATATTTATTGCTGTAAGTTTATTTACAACGACAATACCCTTTTCAAGATTTGCTGTTTTGTTTTCAGTGTTGCTGCAAAATCTGATAGAAACTTGATGACTGTGTCCAACATCTCCGTCTGTTTCGGGCCAACCCTCCTACGGCCTGAGGAAGAGACAGTGGCTTCAATAATGGACCTAAAGTTTTACAACGTGGTCGTAGAGATTCTTATCGATAACTACGATAGAATATTTCACAGTCCACCGCCTGAAACACAATTAGAGAGAACCAATGGGGGCTCGCACGTCGACATGAGGTTTGTTTAATTATTATCATTTTATTTCGATCACTTCTTATTCTTTTACTTTTGATATCTCATTGAGGTATAACACGGAACCTGTTCAATGTTTTATTTCAGACATTTTTCCATTTTCTATTGTGCTTATGTTTAGGACATCAAGGTACAGTAATTACTCCCGTAACTGCGAATGCCGAAAATATTTGTGGCGATGTTTCACAGAACGTAATCATAATCGTGTCGGGCGATGTGGATGGACTGACGTGTGTCGGTGTAGTCAACCTTGTATAATATTATTCTTCATTTAAAAATTTGTCAAAATATTACTAAAGAAATTTTTGTTTAGCCCTTCCTCTTCTAGCACATACAATTAAATTATTTGTCTGATTTGAATTCCTATTGCACTTTGTAATCGGTCGCTTATAAAAATTGAAAAGCAGGGAGTGGACGTTTTTTGTGATTAGCACAAAAATATATGTTTTCCTTAAAATCAACACAACTTCTGCACCATTCGATATTTCGATTGAATGGAATTATCATCGACATTTAGTCTTTTAAAATAAAATGAAAACACTGATAATCATAATTTTATTACATTTAAAAACTAAATAAAAACAACAGTTATCAATTCAGTGAATTGCACTTCAAATATTATCAATCTGAAATATTGCAAACAATATAAACATATTATATTAACACATTCAATTTTATTCTAAAATAAATATATTTGCAAATCCTACAACTTTACAACGACTGTAGGTGTGAAATATAGCTGTAAATATGCAAGCGAAACGTGATGCTTTTTTTAAACAGTAAAAACACAAAAGTTCAAAGTATAATAATTAATAACTGGTGCAGTTTATTGCCCTTTTGTCAAAAAACGGACCACCTTTGCTGGTGGGACAGATATTTAAAAAAAAAACCATTAAAATTTTGAATTAATCTTGATTATTATTGTATAATATATGCGCATGTATCATCTAAAATTCTCATTCTATATTAATAACTTAAATAACAATTAAGTAAATGATTGTAAATGCATTAAAAATATACGTAAAAATCAATGGATAAATGATACCTACTCACGAAAAGCTGGCACTAAGCAAAGGAGTATGCTGCAGTTATAGCATTGCAAACGGTTGGTCTATATATCTAGTAAAGTAGTTGGATTCATTATAATTAACTGCGGCATTGTAATTCATGCCAACAAAAAACCCATGATGTTATCGCAAACAACCATCAATATAAAAAAAAATACATTTCCCGACTACTACGGATTGCAATACCGGATAAATATATCACTACCGGTATTTCAGTATTTTATATTAAATACCGTCGTTTATGATTATGTATATTTTTTGATTTACTTGTGAAATCAATAAATACATATAATCATAAATGGGTGATTTTCATAAACAACATAAACAGAATAATAATACTCCATTAAGAATGCATATATCCCTAATATTTATTGATTCTTTGAATTAAAATATGAACTAAAAAGGGCCAATTCGTCAATGCTGGAGTCACTCAACCTTAATCAGATCTCTGTACAAAAAAGTCCAGCTGTGGAAAAAGCTCTCTCAGATTTTTACAATTCTAAAAATGAATTTTATAAAAATGTAAAACATTCAATGTTATGTTAACTTTCAATTTACAAAGCTAGACGCTACTCTATTGAGCAAAGGTGCCACAATCAACAGTACATATATAAAATTTAAAAAAAATATGACAAAGCCAACAGTGAATGTAACCAACTCTACGCACTTCTCTGCATACTATTCCCTTATGATATCCTCAGACTCTAAGGATGATATATAAGTGTATCTTTTATTTAATTTATTGCAATACTTATCCAGTGATGTTTGTACGACAGCTCTTTTTTTCTCATAATAAGTAAGTTTTTAAAATGTAATTGCATCCTGAACCGCTTTATGCACTTACTTTAATTGATCAGTATCAGGATCTTGTGCTATCATATTTAGGATTTTTTCAATTGTTCAGTTACAAATTGAGTTACAAAATCCATAGAAATCGATATATGAAACAAAAGGACATAATTGACTTTTTTGAATTCTCATTTGCGTAACTACCAAACTGCCTAAGTAGAAGATCTAATGTAATATGTTATTTTACACTAAAAGAAAATAGAATATTGCTATAAACGTTTGTTGATATAAAAATCAATCCGCTTAGCAATAAATGCTTCAATAAATGGACTCGTGTCCTCCCACGCAAACAATTTGACCAATCGATTGTCGCTAACTCAGCTTCCTTAGACACCCCAACATACCATCGATTGTCGCGCTTTATGGTATCGCCAAAAATTTGACCCATTGCTGCCTGCTGGCAATGATGACTCCGACTCCAGCTTTAAAATAATTAACGACTCCGACTCCAAGGAAATTTTTCAATAATTTCATTTTAACTTACATATAAAGGTGATTCATTTAGAGGTACTTTTTCTTATTGGGATTTGATAATAGATAACACGTGAGTTGTGCCCAAGAGTTATTTTATTTTTGTTCAGTATTGTTTTACAATTCATAATGGAAAGACTTACGCCGGCACAGCGCCTACAAACTATTCAGCTGTATTACGCAAATCAGCGTAAAAAAATTGATGAAGATCCACTGTTTTCGAACAACATTTTGTTTAGCGATGAGGCCCATTTCTGGCTTAATGGATATGTCAATAAACAAAATTGCCGTATTTGGTTTGAAGATCAACCCAAAGAGGTTCAAGAGCTGCCACTACATCCACAAAAAACAATGGTTTGGTGTGGTTTATGGGCTGTTGGAATAATCGGTCCATATTTTTTTTTAAATGAGGCTGGCCAGAACGTAACCGTGAATGGCGCTCGTTATCGTTCCATGATAACGGACTATTTGGTGCCTAAAATTCAAGCCCATAATCTCCACGACACTTGGTTTCAACAAGATGGCGTTACTTGCTACACAGCCCGTGAAAGCATGGCTTTATTAAGAGAACATTTCGGTGAACAAATAATTTCACGCTTCGGACCAGTGAATTGGCCGTTTAGATCTTGCGATATAACACCTCTAGACTTTTTTCTTTGGGGCTACGTAAAGTCGAAAGTCTATATAATTAAACCGACTACGATTGAGGAATTGGAGGCCAACATTACTCGCATCATTACCCAAATACCAGTCGAAATGCTCGAACGCGTCATCCAAAATTGGAACTTTCAAATGGACCATGTTAGGCGTAGTTACGGCCAACATTTAAAAGAAATAATATTTAAAAAATAAATGTAGAAAATGGGTCTATTTATTATATTAAAGACTGCAATAATTTTTTTTTTATTAACTTTTTTTTGTCTTTTGAAAAAAGTACCTCTTAATGAATCATCCTTTATATGGTATACCATCAGATTGTGTCCACCTAGAATAGCAGAATAAGCATTAAAACATCGGAAAAATATCACGGGAAAGAAATTATAAAGAAAATAATATTTTCATACAGAACAAGATTTTCATATGACGAACAGCTTCAAACGATAAAATGTCGTATGTTGGTTTCAGGAAAATCCACCAGATCGCACTGTTTTCTATATTTGTTTGTTTTTGCTTCTTTTGCATACGATTGACTTATAAATAATTTTAAATTTAGAATATGAATTAGAATAAAAGAAATCGATGATATGAAATGAAAACAAATGAAAATCGGATAATATTGAAATAAGGTTATGTTTATAATTAGGTATGATAAATTTTTGACAACAATATTTTGCACGAACGTTGCTTTACTTGAGATGACACGTTATTACACTTGGAACGCTATATCGAAGAAATTTTAACGTCAAAAGCAAAGCGATGCGGTTCCTGATCACCCAAATGACTATTGATGCTCTTGGTCGCATTTACACAGTTCATCCGAAAAATGACGAATGCTTCTTTCTACTTGCATGTCAACAGCTCAATTTGCTTGAAAATGATACTTATTGGGACATGACAATCGCTGAAGAAATTGTTTCTGAATCTCCAAGTCAGATACGCACATTATTTTCTATCATTATTTTGACATGCTTCACATCGAATCCATGTGAACTGTGGAACAAGTACAAGGATGACATGTCGGAAGACATTTTACATCGAATTCGTCTCAGTTCGGAGAATCCCGATCTCGAGGTGAATGAAGAGATAAATAACCAGGCTTTGATTTAGATCGAAGACATGTGTTACCTCATGTGAGGCAGTTTGTTAGTCAAGTTAGGAATGCCAACGCCACATCGTGGGACTGGGAAGATATTCCTCATGTCATTGATTATGGCGACTGTTCGTGCGAGATCCGAAATTGCTGTAGCAGTTTCGTCTTCTGGAATAGCGGCCACGTTGATAGAAGGATGGCGAACGGCTCATTCAGTGCTGAAATTTCCGTTAAACCTTTAAACGACTGAAAAACTGACATGCAAGATTGCGAAACACTCAGCAATGACCAAAGTTTTGGTAGCAAGTAAAATCATCACCTGGGATTAATGCACAATGACGCACAGACGCGCATTGGAAGCACTCAATCGAATATCTGTGCAATGACTTAAGATGTTTTGAAGGCGCAATGATTTAAATATCTGGCGATTTCCGCCAAACACTACCAGTCATTCCAAGATCGACCGCTGCCGATGAAATAAACGCTTGCCTCAAAACATCGACTCTGTGGCGCTATGTGAAGAAACTTCAGCTAATGATAAACATGCGAGTTGCATTTTTAAACGATCCATATGCCGAAGATTTGTCCAAGATCGTCAGTAACGGCCGTGTTCCTGTTGACGAATCGAACGGATTGATTTCGATTCCGCCGAATTTTTGCAATTTCGTCTCAACGAAGGACGGCTTCATCAACAAAATGTTCCCAAACATCTAATCACAAAAATCACAATTGGTCGAGTGAACGAGCAATTCTTGGGGCTAAGAAAAAAGATATGGTTCATTTAAACTTCCCAATTCAAAATCAAATCATTGATCTATTGCATTCCTTTAAATCTATCGACTGTGCCACGTGAATTACATCATTTCAATGTAATTTAAATACTTTTCATTTTGAATTTTGAACATTTATTGAACTTAATTCATTTTGAGTATTCATTCAAACTGAATTTAATTCATCCAATAAATAAACACAACATTTATTGATTCTGAGGCGGTACGCAGTTCGTCGGGCCAGCTAGTTAAATATATTTTTCAAAAAAAAATCGAGCCATTTTTCACGACTCCGACTCCGGCCAAATTACCGCGACTCTGACTCCACAGCCCTGGACAAAACCCAATATGTGTCATGCCTACGACAATCGACCACAAGTAACTTGGGGAGTAAGAACATGTTAACGCACGTGTTTGAACATACGCTGAACCAAAAAATAACCCATATTTTTTTTCAGTTCGGTTCCAGTTTTCGTTCTGACAAAAATAACGGTTTTAGCAGTTTTTAGTTTTCGGTTCAGTTCAGGTTCAAAGCCCTGCTTAAAGCCCTCTGATATAGAAAAACTGTTTTTTTGGTTATGGGTCGAATAATTTTTTTTTTATTTAGTCTTATTTACAGTGTAGGAATTTTGATACCTTAACCCTGTGAATAGTGAGCTATTTTTTTTTAAATTAGGTTTTTTCGTAAATTTTTATAATTTTTACTATTACTGCAAATAATATCATTTTTTTGAAAGTATATAAGATATGTCACGTTCCGTTCGTAGAAGACACGGGCTAGAATCCCGTAAGCTAATTTCTCATTACGCCACAAGGAAATGCAAACATCACGGGTCTTAAGCACAAATATAAATAAACATATAAATGAATATTAAATGTGTACTAGTTATTGGTTCCTGACATAAAATGGTTTTCAATCCCTTCTCGTCTAATTACGGGTGCGGTAGGTAAGACACGCTGGGCTCATTTCTAGCTCACTGAGGCGCGTACTAGGGCTTCCAATCACGGGATCGGGATCCCGACCTATTTGGCGATAACGAAATCCCGGGATCGTCTAAGAGTTAATCCTGTGACTTCGGGATACACTATGTCTATTATAACATGAAAAGCAACTTAAATAAAGCTATATATTCTGGAAACCGTTAATTCGACATATTTTCGTTAGAATTTTCGGAATCAATGGTAAGTGATCAATCCCGAAAAAAATGTTTAAAAAAAACTGGTACGGAATTGGATGCCCTAGCGCGCAAGAATGTCCAATCTTTTTTGCTCTGGGATCGACTTTTCAATCTTAAGTTTTCTCGCGATCGACTTCCTAACATGATTCTTATGAGAAATTTTATTAATATCAATAGATAGGTACGTGCTTACAAAATAATTAAATTTTAGTATTTTTGTATATTTTATATTTAAATTATATATTTTTTCGAAATTCACGGAAGCTTTCGGGATCAGCCGGTCGATCACGATCTACCGGTTGGACACCCGTGCCCTAGCGCGTACAAAGTCCTTCAATAATAACATCCCATAAATTACGTCAGCATTATGTTTGTAAAACAATAGATTCGACTCGTAACTTTGACCGCTTCGATCCAGTCCTGTTTCTTTTCCGCTTGGGTGGTCTCTTAATGCGTTATCCCATTTACTACTTAGGTACTACTTACAAACTCGTAATACCTTCCTTAATAGAATTATGGTTTTCATACTAAACACGCGTATGGAACTCTGACGAGATTCGAGTCTTTACACTAACGTACAAACTATTTTTAGCATAATAACAAAATTAGGTAGATTCTTATTGATGTAGTAAACATCTTCCCTAATTTTACCCCGATAAATTGTATCTCGCAAAAAGTAAACGAAATAAGGTTGAGTTTTACAGTAGCAAACAAAAAACTACCCAAAATTCAATATTCTGCCATAGCCGGAGATAGAACGTTGCGGTTGTTGTTATTAGAAATGAACTCATAAAAAAATAAATATACTTATTTAAGATCTTTAATTGCTCACAGCGAATGAAGGGCGCGCTTTGGACCTCATAATTTTAGGGGCCTCAAAAATGGCTTATATTATTATAAACCCATATGCTTTTTGTTCAGAATTTTATATTCTCTATTATTTTACATGGATTTTTTTTGACGTTCTTATGTTATCCATGAACAGGGTATCAAAATTATATTGCGCATGGGGCCTCTCATGTGCTTAATCCGCCACTGATTGCTCAGCATTTTCATATGAAATTAACCATATCCGCTCTTTAATTAATTTGAATTTTAAGTAAATGTATACGTGCGTGTCACATTTTAAATTACTGACGATGAATTAGTATTAATAAATGACCGAATCTAACGATTGAAGCGTAAAAAAAATAATTGATATTCTTTTAATGTGTGTTTTCCGACCATGTAGCCGAATGGACGACGTCGCCCTCCCAGTTGCGGTACCTGCGAGATCCTCGTACTTACACTTACATAGATTGTGTAGGTTGTACCTATAATTAAGTGTGGCAGAACAAGTGTCAAAGTCACACCAAATAGAGCAATCTGCGAAATAACTATAAGTATAAATTTAAACAATTACAATAATGTCAGGTAAAAAATGGGTGCAATTATGAACACCAAAAATGCCGTTTACAAATACACAAAATCAACCTTTTCACGTTCGCACTAAATCCGAAATAATAACACAATAAAGAAGGAAAGGTGATCGTTTGGCTAACTGCTAATCTTTTCCTAGCCCATCTTTCTATACCCTTTTTGATTGGAGACGTAGAGAAACCTATTAACAACCAGAACTAAGCATCGTGAAAATGACTCTCTTTGGCTGACTTTCTTTATGAATGTACGCGCATGTGTGTGTACATGCATAAATTTAGTATGAAGTAAAGCATAGAATGTGATTTACAAATGAATGCATATGAAGTCCCCGTAAACTGGCTTCACTAAGGATATATTACCTCTGTAGCGATCACGCCCTTCCGTCAGCAACGATGGTAAAGAAATACAATTTTCCAAAATTTAATGCTAACGCGCCCTGGTACTTAAAGCTCCCTAAATTTGATGTTCAAAAAAAACACAACCAGTTATAGAAACTTTCGTTGAAATATTCCTTCGGGGAAATGGTGAAACGTAAACCTTTTTAATTGGCACCGTTTAGTATTCGGGCATAGTTTTATTATTTAAGTTTGCGTACGGAGCGCCTGTTTTTTTGTAGCTTACAATAAAAAGATGTTTTTATTTAAAATAGGTTATTTCATTAGAAGTTTGCACAGATGACTACAATAATACATATAGATGTTTCTGCTCACATAAATCCATAAAGATACCTACTATATATGCTTATACTTTAATTTCCACGATATTTCCCGAATCATTTACAATTATGACTTATAATGGCTTGAGTTAGCTAACTCTTATCTATAAAAGTCTTATCCAACGGCTGAAGTGTCTTAAGTGCGGTAACGCGCTAGCGGAAGACAGGTGGGGTGAGCAGCTGTCGAGCCGTCCTGCTTCAAAAACCATTCGCACATATCCAGCCATCAGATTTTCTCAATATACCTGTGTACCCAATCAAAACACCGCGAGGATTTCGATCTCATAATATTGTCATTTACTATATTACGCACCGTTAATAATATGTTTTGTTAAATCGAGATAATGTTCACTACATTTTTCTGTTTTATTTAATTAAAATAAGGTAAATTTTCACATATGAATGTAGCAAAGTTATTGAAAAATATGTAGAATACTATAAGAAAGATTCGCAATGTAAATCACGATTTTTCTCTCAAACATATGTATTGTACACAGTATCAGCGGCGGATTAAGCACTTTGGAGGCCCCAGGCGCAATAAATTTTGGAGGCCCTGCTTTTCGAATAACATAAAATTGCTGCAAACCTCTTCGTAGAATAATAATGAATATTGAAAACTGAAATTAAAATGTAAGGTTTCATATAATATATGCTATCTTTGGGGCCCCTAAGATTTGGAGGCCCTAAGCGTGTGCCTCTTGCGCTTATGGGATAATCCGCCACTGCACAGTATGTACATACATTACGATCTCCAATCTCAGGATTGTTATACCACTAATTACGGGATTTCGGGTTTGAGAATGAGAAGTGAAAAATTCTCGAAAACTTATTGAAACCAGCCAACCATCCAAAATTATTGAAATCCGCCAGCGAGCTAAAAAAAACAGTTGTTTCACCTTCTTTTGTACACTATTTTCAAATCTCTAAATTTCCGATTGTTTTCCCAGTGATCATTCCCGGGATCCGAAAAATTGTGAATCCCGATATCCCGGGATTGAGTACCGTATTGTACATATCGCTTTCAACACATCTCGGGTCACGTAACAAAACCCAACTGTGCTGCGTGCAACGTTAGTGGGCATCGTTGCAGCGTTACGTAGAGTAGACTCTATAATTACATAACTCACCTTCAGCGGATCATCAGGCGCAGGCGGTGAGATAAGGCAAATAACCTTGTGTAGGGGCGAGCGCACGACATACGACGACACGAGCCATCTGTGTTAACTTCGATGTCGATAATGGTCGATTACCCCATAAGCTCATGACGCACGCGCTTAGGACCTCATAAAAGTAAATATCATTATTTATCGAAGAAAATAATGAAAGAGTTAAATCTCAAGTATCTCAGTAATATATGTTCGACGAGTTCAATAACAATTAACTTTCTACAGCGAAAAAAGACTTGGTACTACGTTCTTTTACGCCAGGTACGGAGAAATGCAACAGTCTTCGGGGCCCCTCCACACCCAGATGAGGCGTTACTCGGTCGATTTAAAAATATAGAAAATACATTTAAAACTTCCCCATATTACGTGCGCTCGAACATTGATTTCAGTGCGTTAAATGCGCGATAATTATCGCAATGTGACCATTCATTGTTTTTTCAAAACGGGAAAACGAATATTTCTTCATAGTTTTTGAATTATTCACGAAACATTTCTAGTGTTCTATCCTGTCGCTTTTTGCGGTGTAATGTAGTTAGAAATAAGTGAATACTCATCAAATACTTCTCAATTTTGATTATAATGCAGTTGGCTGATTTTTTGAATTATCGCGATTTTGAATCGTTAATTAGGTTGCCTTCCTTAAAAAACGGGTAATTTTAAGCTCTGCTTGGGGATAGGGTATACTACCTAAAAACGGGACATATGGTCACATTTCATACTATGTGGCGTGTCATATGGAAAGGTTTCACTGCTTTGCGTAAAAAAACAAAGTACCGAATACTTGTTCAACAAAAATAATTTTAAAATCGCTTCCGCCGTTTTGAATTAGCGTCAAAACCACATAATATTGATGAAGGTATTGAGGTGTTAAATTATCTATATATTAATAGTCGATAATGTCCGTCCGTCCGTCCGTCCGTCTGTCTGTCCGTCTGTCTGTAAATTGTCCCCGATTTCCCCTTCCCCTCCTCCGCCCCAGCCACGCTGTCAACATTTTTTTATTCATACTAAAGAGATAATTTTTTCGTTTGTATATTATGGTCGCGATTTCGCCTATTCGATGACGTCAAGAAAGACGGTCCCCCTCCCCCCCATCCTGCCCCGCTGTCGTCATTAATTCATTTCTTCATTTTTCTCTGACGTCATGAGTGAATTTTTGAAATCATGACATTTTTATTTTATTATGTGTAAAAACAATTAATTTTCAAAAAATATTCTCTCAAGCTGTGGGATTCGATACCATGCCCCAATTTTCATGCGCGACGTTCGGACGGCTTACACACTGATCTACGAATCCACTTGAGAAAAGCGATATAAAAACTTTATATAATTTAAATAATACAAAGCAAAAAATAAGAACGCGTTTTAAGTGAACTAATAATGACATCTGTGGGTGAAATCTTGCAATAAACGATTTTGAATTCCAAGATTTCCACCTGCAGGGTTGTGAACGGCTATATAGGGCTGCTCAATTATATATAATAATTTAATTAACTATTTATTTATATATATACGAAAAATGGTTGTTAGCAAACTTAAACATTATTCCAAAAATTAAATAATTTACGAGGTCTATTTCTGCTAATAAGAAAAATAATTGTTAGCAAACTTAAACATTATTCCAAAAATTAAGTAATTTACAAGGACTATTTTTGCTACTATGAAAAATGGTTGTTAGCAAATTTAAACATTATTCCAAAAATTAAATAATTTACGAGGTCTATTTCTGCTAATAGAAAAAATAATTGTTAGCAAACTTAAACATTATTCCAAAAATTAAGTAATTTACAAGGACTATTTTTGCTACTATGAAAAATAATTGTTAGCAAACTTAAAAATTATACCAAAAATAAAATAATTAACGAAATTTCTGCTTCTAAGAAAAATGGTTGTTAGCAAACATAAACATTATTCCAAAAATTAAATAATTTACAAGGACTATTTTTGCTACTATGAAAAATAATTGTTAGCAAACTTAAAAATTATACCAAAAACAAAATAACTAACGAAATTTCTGCTTCTAAGAAAAATGGTTGTTAGCAAACTTAAACATTATTCCAAATATTAAATAATTTACGAGGTCTATTTCTGCTAATAGGAAAAATAATTGTTAGCAAACTTAAACATTATTCCAAAAATTAAGTAATTTACAAGGACTATTTTTGCTACTATGAAAAATAATTGTTAGCAAACATAAAAATTATACCAAAAACAAAATAACTAACGAAATTTCTGCTTCTAAGAAAAATGGTTGTTAGCAAACTTAAACATTGTTCCAAAAATTAAGTAATTTACAAGGACTATTTTTGCTACTATGAAAAATGGTTGTTAGCAAACTTAAACATTATTCCAAAAATTAAATAATTTACGAGGTCTATTTCTGCTAATAAGAAAAATAATTGTTAGCAAACTTAAACATTATTCCAAAAATAAAATAATTAACGAAATTTCTGCTTCTAAGAAAAATGGTTGCTAGCAAACATAAACATTATTCCAAATATTAAATAATTTACGAGGTCTATTTCTGCTAATAGGAAAAATAATTGTTAGCAAACTTAAACATTATTCCAAAAATTAAGTAATTTACAAGGACTATTTTTGCTACTATGAAAAATAATTGTTAGCAAACTTAAAAATTATACCAAAAACAAAATAACTAACGAAATTTCTGCTTCTAAGAAAAATGGTTGTTAGCAAACTTAAACATTATTCCAAATATTAAATAATTTACGAGGTCTATTTCTGCTAATAGGAAAAATAATTGTTAGCAAACTTAAACATTATTCCAAATATTAAATAATTTACGAGGTCTATTTCTGCTAATAGGAAAAATAATTGTTAGCAAACTTAAAAATTATACCAAAAATAAAATAATTTACGAAATTTCTGCTTCTAAGAAAAATGGTTGTTAGCAAACTTAAACATTGTTCCAAAAATTAAGTAATTTACAAGGACTATTTTTGCTACTATGAAAAATGGTTGTTAGCAAACTTAAACATTATTCCAAAAATTAAATAATTTACGAGGTCTATTTCTGCTAATAAGAAAAATAATTGTTAGCAAACTTAAACATTATTCCAAAAATAAAATAATTAACGAAATTTCTGCTTCTAAGAAAAATGGTTGCTAGCAAACATAAACATTATTCCAAAAATTAAATAATTTACAAGGACTATTTTTGCTACTATGAAAAATAATTGTTAGCAAACTTAAAAATTATACCAAAAACAAAATAATTAACGAAATTTCTGCTTCTAAGAAAAATGGTTGTTAGCAAACTTAAACATTATTCCAAATATTAAATAATTTACGAGGTCTATTTCTGCTAATAGGAAAAATAATTGTTAGCAAACTTAAACATTATTCCAAAAATTAAGTAATTTACAAGGACTATTTTTGCTACTATGAAAAATAATTGTTAGCAAACTTAAAAATTATACCAAAAATAAAATAATTAACGAAATTTCTGCTTCTAAGAAAAATGGTTGTTAGCAAACTTAAACATTTTTCCAAAAATTAAATAATTTACGAGGTCTATTTCTGCTAATAGGAAAAATAATTGTTAGCAAACTTAAACATTATTCCAAAAATTAAGTAATTTACAAGGACTATTTTTGCTACTATGAAAAATAATTGTTAGCAAACTTAAAAATTATACCAAAAACAAAATAACTAACGAAATTTCTGCTTCTAAGAAAAATGGTTGTTAGCAAACTTAAACATTATTCCAAATATTAAATAATTTACGAGGTCTATTTCTGCTAATAGGAAAAATAATTGTTAGCAAACTTAAACATTATTCCAAAAATTAAGTAATTTACAAGGACTATTTTTGCTACTATGAAAAATGGTTGTTAGCAAATTTAAACATTATTCCAAAAATTAAATAATTTACGAGGTCTATTTCTGCTAATAGAAAAAATAATTGTTAGCAAACTTAAACATTATTCCAAAAATTAAGTAATTTACAAGGACTATTTTTGCTACTATGAAAAATAATTGTTAGCAAACTTAAAAATTATACCAAAAATAAAATAATTAACGAAATTTCTGCTTCTAAGAAAAATGGTTGTTAGCAAACATAAACATTATTCCAAAAATTAAATAATTTACAAAATTTCTGCTATTACGAAAAATAGTTGTTAGCAAACTAGAACATTATTCCAAAAATAAATAATTTACAATTTAAATACTGCAGGGCAGGGCTGTCGATATACGCCCCGAGATATTTCTTTTACTATCAGAATTTCTGGATTATTCAATAAATAGGTTAGTAATTTATTTTTCACGCCAGTAACTTTTCTGACTACTTAAAAATGCAACAAAAATCTCTCCGTTGAGGTCAACGGGCTTACAGCTAGTAGTTATTATTGACAAAACAAACAGCCATAAAAGATTTCTTTTTGGTCACTTTTTATCATCATTTTTTATGGAAAATTTTCACTTGATACTGTATTACTTTTTTGTTTAAAACACAATAAAAAATGAACACATATTAGGTATACGTATTATCAGTGGTGTAGTGGGGGCAGGTCGGCGACCTGGCACCTGAAAATGAGCCAGGCGCCACCCTGCCACCTTTTTGTCATTTTATCAAAATTGACTACCCGGCGGATTTTACAAAAATAAAAAAAAATGTACTCCTGTAATTGCGTGTTTTTTTATTGATGTAATTGTTAAAACTTGTCGTTTTTTAACATTGGAAGGGTATATAAAAAAAAACAAAAAAAATAGGGAAGAAATCAATGACCGACCTGGTACCTATTTATTTACCACTACACCACTCCGTATTATAATAATCTCGAAATAACAGAGCCACCAAATTAATCCGCCACTGGCTGTATATGTCGTGACTAATTGTTTTAATTTGAAAGCGTACACATAAATAGTATGTACATGTGTATACGTATATATATTATATCCATTGAAACTACTGCGTTAGCCTCATATTAATTGAAGGTGGTGTGTTATGTATCGGAACTAATGTCTGCGAGTCGATTCAGAATGAAGAATAGATATTTAAATATAATATCTGTCTGTCTTGTCTGTAACGTCCTAAAATGCAATTCGCTCTCTATATCTGCGTACCATGCGCATAAAACACTAAACAAATTAAACAATAATAAGTTACTTGTCGTAATAAAATATTTTTTTAATATGCCGTCTACTAAATCAATTATTCACTTGGAGTGTTTTCCAGTATTAACCACTTAAATGCACGATTTTCTACTTTTTATAAAAATCACCAAAAGTACACATAAATAGCAACATTTTGTTTTATCGAAATTATTTTGACAGTTTTTTTATCGTAAATAATCTGTAATATTTTTTCTCAGCAAAAAAAAAAGTGAATTTGAATATTGTCTAAAACCAAGATTTCCAAAAAATCTGGCTTTGATTGTAAATCAGAAACAACACCTTTTGCCACTGCAACATCCTTTAAAGAAATTTGAAGAATGCTTAGTATTTTATCATTGGGTTTACAAATCGATTTCAGTTTTACAAAAAGAAAACAACAAAATTTGTACTTTTCGTAGTGCAGTAAGTATGCATTTAAGGGCTTAAGTAATAATGTAAATTTTCACTTATTTTATTAATTAATGAATCAAACATTTTTCTATGTCAAACATTGATGAAAAAAAAATAACAAACCGGTATTTTTTAATTAAGACAAAATGTTAAATGTACGAATTCTCGATTTTTCTTTCGATTAAATGAATTCGAACGATTTCTTTCATTCGATTTAATGACTTGTATCCAAGAGCAAGAAACTCTTGACATGTTTTCATCCCTCTCCGAACCACCCTCTATCTCTATTCGATTAAACCTGAAAAACGGGCACACAAAGAGCTAGTGCTCTCCTAATCCCATCTCAAAAGGGAGGTTGAGCGACTTACCCCAACCCAACCGATTATCGTTAAACATTTTTTATCTGAAGTTTGATTAAAAACGCATTATAATATGATCTAGCGATGACGATGTATATTATTCATTACGTATAGAGGTATTTTACTTTTAATAACTAAAATATAAAACATTTAATTTGTTCATGTTCAAATTTCAATCATAAATGTTGTGTATCATTTTTCTTGTTGGTCTCTCGACGTTGCATCATCCTTTATTCTCAGACGATAATAATTAAGATCCATTAGCGCTAAAATTGATCTTTCAGTATAAATTAATTCAGTCTGTTATAAGATAGCGAGCAGATTTTGTTGACATTCATCGTAGAAGCATACAATTTGGTTGTACACCTTGTATTTGTATTCGTAATGACAGAGACTTTTTAGGGTTTCCTCGTCTCGCTACACCGAAATGCAGCTGTCGTGTGCCATAGGGGAACCCGTCGCAAAATGTTACCTCGAATACATAATTTATTGATTATTTTTATATCATGAAATACTGAATTTGTTTTGCGTATATTTGGTAAAGCATTCTGCAAAGTGGCTAGTGATGCATCCTTCCCATAGCCACGATACTCTTCAATCTTAGCGCTAAAAATAAGTACATACTACAAATAACATAACAATTTTAGTATGTATAATATAATCTGTCTGTCTGTAATCCTGATAATCCCAAGACACCATTATCAAACCGCGTCACATAAAATATCGTATCGAGGTAAATGCCGTGATTGTATATAAAATATTGTTTCCGTATAAGACACCATATTATTAATCGATTTATCATTTTAATGCGTTTGACGCGGCTCTGTGACAGTGTACACTATAGTCATTATACATACATACAGGTAAAGACTGCAAATCCGTAACGTCAAGTACCCCGGTATGAATGAAGTTCGATAGCCTACCACAAACTTGCTATTGTCTCACCGGAAAGTAACTCGTGTAAATTTAATCTTATTTTACATTTACAATACAAATAAGTAAATTGTTTGAATTGCAGTGAGTAATTAAAAATCCATTTAAACCCGTGTGTGAATAAGTTTAATACGATTGTTAGACGAAGATTTTTTAATTTAACCACAACATTCTCAATCTACGAGATAGAAAAATATTCGCGTCGTAACAAAAAATAAGTAAATTTTAATGAATAAATTTATTAAAAAATATTACCGTTTTGAAGTATGAAAATATATTTTTGAACAAGCGGAAGGTGGTGTGGCACACATTCCCCTTTAAAATCGCATCGGCCAGCTTCCAATGCAGAGTTGGTACTTGGTAGGTACCTGTCACATAACACCAAAAGAAAATATGGTGCCTACAATTTCGTATCATACGTGGATGTACATTTTATTTAGTAGTGGCTTAAAACGTGCGTTCATGTTTATAAATTTTACAAGTTACTTAAATATTATTTATTTATATTAATTTTACTATTTTTTTCATTAATTAAAACGAGCTTATTTTTTGTTGGATTTGCGACGTTCGCAGCCTGGGAAGTGACGTTTATTTGGACGGGTTAAAAAAGGCACCATTATTTGTTTTTTTTTGTCTCAAGCTGTCGGTTTTAAATCAACTTTTATATACCTTCTAGCACATCCCGGTTCTGCACAGTGCCTGGAACTGACTTTTGTCACCTTCGACGAACATAGAGATAATAAAGCAAAGAATATTCGCGAGCTTAATTCATTTGTGCGGCGCCGTCTGGAAGATCAGATTAAAGGGTCGAACTTTGCCTCTGATATTTTTTCCTATTGCGCTTCATTGATGAATCTTTGAAGGCTGTCAGTTGGCTCCGCTAGCCGAGAGTCCACCCGCTCGTGCGGCTGTGCGTATATTTCCTCGCGTGCCATCGGCTGTCGCTCTATTTAAAAATATAAATATTGTTTTTCTGTTTGTCTGCGAGTCGCTCCATTCCTGAAACCACGTAGCTTCGCTCTTGTTTGCAGAACTCCAATACGTGGTGTCGAAACCCTCAACAGATAATTTATGCTTTGTCACGTGTTAAACAATTAGTTGCGAGAGTAACTTACCTCTTGTTGTTTAAACGATTTTTTTAAACTGGTTTAAACATAACTTATGTTATATTATTTAACCGAATGCTAATCAAATAAATATACATCGCACGGTATTGAAAGTTTTCCTTTTGATCCCGGTTGCTTTATACTTAAATTTTGATTGCTTAAAATAATATTAACAGTACCGGATACACAGAACGTTTTTGATTTTATCGAAGAAATATTTAAAGTAATATTTACTGTATAATCATAATGCATAGATTTTTTAGACGGTGGTTGATTTTTTCGATTAATAATTTAACCTCTTCTATTGCCAGACAAAACAAAAACGGCATCATTGTTTTCGTCATATTATACATCGTGTATTGAACGTTTCTGGTTCGTCTGTGTCATTGCAATAGTATGATAAATTTCTAGATCATATTTGTCGATACTTATTAGTTCTCAGTCATACATTATTTCTGTCGCTGTACTACGCAGAGCGGACGTTTCTCTCGTGTCCTTTGACGCCCTCGTAACGTTGTGCCGGATGCTCTTTCGAGGATTTGCACCTGGCGCGCGCCGATTTCTTCCCTCCCATCAAGACGGAATACAAGTATCTTACACAAAAAATATCAGCTCGCCGAGAATCAAACTAACCGACACGTGGTTCAAAATGATCATCATTATTGATGCAAACATCTGCCGTTTTCTCCGACATCCTACGCACGTACCTCGTACCCAGATTATAACCCCCTTGTCTCGGAGCCAGCAGTGGGCTGCCAATACGTTAACAAGGGGCTCGCTTAATATCAAAGCAATTTATCACTCATATGCAATACTTAAATACGCAAACGATTGTTACTTAATACACTTATAATATGCAACACCACGCAGTTTACCATAATAATCAATGTAAATGGCTAAAAATGTACTACTGTGTATACTGGAAGCTGTCGTAGATAATATATATAATTCAGAAATTGCAGTTATGTACCAATTTGATCTGGGAATAGTGTTTCCCTTAATTTAACAAGGGGCTCGCCGGCCGTGGTAAAATCTAACAAGGGGCTCGCGCGAGCCCCTCCGAGCCCCCTCCAGCCCACCCCTGCTCGGAGCTCTTCTTTTTGTGTGTATTAGATATAAGCCCGCTTAGTGCGTTGTGTACTTTGCAATATAATTATTTAATATGTAACATACACATTTCACACAACTTATAAAAAATGTCTGTTATTCGTATTTCACAACAAATTTTAACACATGTTTCGCCCCTTTAAGAAATTATTTTTTATAATAAAAATGAACTTCCACAAAGTTACCTCCGAATACATACAAAATATCACATAGCATAACACCTAAAATATGTTTAAAAAATGGAATCTAGTGTAATTGTTTTTTTTTTGCTTTAACCGATATAATGTCATTGTATCAAGATAATTGATTATAAAAACATATCGGTCAATCCTTCAAACCTTTACTAGTCCATGAAGTATAAATTTGACTTTTATTTATGGATCGGCATCGAACACTTCCTAATGATGTTATTGATAATAGTAAGAAAAAATAATGTAACACAATTAAAGACACAAGTGACTAGTAGGCGAAGGTGTTATGTTACAGAACCAATATTGTGAATAAACTAAGGTCAGTATTTTTGTTGTAATTTCTTTCAGTTCAAAAAAAATACATCTGGTAATGTGTTTAAGTGTCAACTAAGGATCATACGATTATACTAACATAGAAATCTTTTGTGTTTAAAACTATCGTTTATTTACGTGTATATGACTCGACAAAATTAACACAAATCAAACATTTTGTTTATAGTAAATCATTCGATAAGATAATTGACTTCGTTACGAATCTCTCGTTCTACCGAGATTTGTATTACACGCGTAAAATAAAATTGATTAATTACATACAGGTGGTACAGCGGAACAGCTGTCGCACTATAAGCTTTTTCATTGGACAAATATCGGAAATTTCAAACCGCCTTAGGTGCCTCGCCGATCGACAGACTGTTTAACTGGTGCAGCTTTTACGCGTCGTATACGGTTGCACACTGAAAAACCGCAAAGCTTTTGGGTGTACGTATTTACAATGATTTGGACTAGCTTTAAAATTTTCAGTCGAAGTTTTGCTTTGCCGGGTGTAGGTCGCGCGTCACCTCGCCCTTGTCTATATTTACTTCAAAATAAGAAGTGTCTTTTCGAAAGTGTTGTTTTTTCTTTTGATCCACAATGATTATCTGTCTTTCTGGATTTGTAATCGGAGGGTATGTAACTGTAGACATTTTCATTTGATAAATATATTTTTAATATTACAGGCAACTGTACCTAAGCACAGCATTGTTGATTATACAATATCTACTAGTACTAGAATCAATAAATATTTACAAATTTAATTTATCGATGAAATGAGATTTAGATGAAATCTCAAAAAAGTAGTTTAAATATAACATTTTTAAATCATGAATCTCCCAGAGTAGAAATCGCCGTATAAATTACTTAAAAAGAACGTTTATTTAAATTGTATTTGGTTTCTAATACATGTATTCTAAAAACCAACTCAACTTTTAACGTTGGAACTTATTTTTTCTTCTATACCTTCAGTGTTTTCATTATTTTATAAAAAAATATTGCCATCGAATTACTTTATAAATAAACTGCATCCACTTCGAAGAATTGACTTTTAAAAATTACCTTCATTGAGTCTTATCTCAAGTGATTTAAAACGTAATTAATTATCTACTAAATATTATCGTCAAATAAAGGATAAAGATATCAAGATGTCAAGATGTTTTCGCAATTGAATTTTGATTTCTTGCTGCATTAACTCTTGATTTTTAAGATTTTCCTGTTTCAATGTCCGTCCGATCAAGATTTGCACGATTCGCATATAATACTTGCAATAGCTCTGTCGATGACGTGATTTAAAAGTAGCAGCTATCAACTGTGTTCACTAAATACTTTACTATGTTAACTCTTGTTCAATTACCATGTTTTCATTGTGTTATTATTTTTACTTTGCTTATTATCATAAGAATGATCGACGAAACCCGTCGGCGTCGACTGTAACAGGATGCCTACTGCCTTTCTATTGTATCAAATATCTATTCATTCAGGACTATTTTTTCAGAAGTAAAAAAGGTTTTTTTTTGTTCGAATACCATCGGCCTTCCCGTCTTATTGTGCCAAAAATGCCTTTGATTTCTTTTTGGTATTTTGTCATTTTCGGTTTGATGATGACTGCAGGATATAAGATTGAAATAATAGTGAGGGGGAATCCATTTACGCGATGCGAGACGCGACTTTTCTGTGACTTAAGCTTCATTGAAAAGGGTGCCCAACAGTGGCGGATTACCTTATAATCGAGGCGCGCACTTGGGGCCTCTGAATCTTAGGGCCCTCGAAATTTTATTATTATTATATAACTCATATATATCTGGTTCAGATTTTATTATATTTTTATTATTTTACATGGAATTTTCTGACGTTTTTATGTTATCCGAAAACAGGGCCTCCAAATTTTAATGCGCCTGGGGTTTCCCATGAGCTAAATCCGCCACTTGGTGCCAAACTGTTTTTTGCGCGTTTTGAGTTTTCTCGCGATCGATTACTAATATGATTCTTATAAGAATTTATCCTTTTTTTGTTTTTTTTTTCATTTTGAAAAATGATCATTAGATATGTGCTTACAAAATAATTAAAAGCTAGTATTTTCGTATTTTTTAAGGGAATGATAAAATAATAGGTTTCAGAATCGACCAAATTTTTATGGCATCCCTGATTTATACCAAGACCGATTATTTAGCCGAGAGACAATATTAACGGAGTCAACAGTTCAATCGTATGTGCGTTTCGTTAAATGCAACAACAATCGTCAAACGCGTGTTTAGACACGCCAAAACCGTGAGCGAGGGAGTGATACAGGTGGCGGGGATATCCTCACCGTCGAGAAACAAAAACGGTTGCTATTCACTCGTTCACTCGAATCACTGAAACTCAAAACCAATTTGAAATGCAATATAACATGCGGTGAAAATACGCGAGAAAAACGATTTTTTATAAATATAAAAATACATGAACTGTGAATGAAATGTTTTTTCCTCTTTTTCAGATTGCCTCCAGGAGGTCTGCCGATGGGCCCCCACAGTCCCCCCGCACCCCATTTGAGAAATCCTCACAGATATTCTGGACCTCAGCCCGTCACTCATGTAAGATTTCTCATTTTTTTTTATCCCTGTCCGCTCCCAATGTGGAGCATATGGTCTCCTAATGGAGGTATCTGATCAGAAGTTTTTTCTACGAGAACTTTTTGTTACTCAGTTGCTCAACCTCACTTTTTTCAAAGTGAGTGATAGGGAAAGAAGGATAAGTCTAGAACGTGATAAGTGGTTGACTGATCGCTATTGCTACACCCAGTTATTAAAGGATCAGAAGGATGGGAGGAGAGGAAATAATGTGGATTTACATCACAAACACCCAGTCTTCGATCCAAGATTTCTCAAACCCCATTTTTATTATTATTTCTGAAAGGATCCAGTCTCAGTCGGAATAACCTGACGATTTTTTCGCAGGATTATTGAATGAAGGCCGACTCCCTGTTTATGCCTTTACAATCTTTACAGTATTCACGTTTTTCGATCATTCACAATGTCACCTGCTGAAGAAATTTAATAATAAAAATGATTGCATTGCATTCACCTCAACCGGATTTCCTTTTGATCATTCAAATGAAATCCTTTTTCTCTGACAAAAGAATTATACAAAGGGTTCCTTTTTTGTATTCAGTCTTTAATGAAGTGCGAAGTTGCAAAGAAAGCAAAATATTTTTTTTATTAAATTTTTTTGTAATACGATAATAATATTTTTCAATCTGAGGCAACACCGAAGCTTATAACATTTTTTGCTCACCTGCATAATAACTATTTTTTTTCGGCAGGCGGTGATCAAGACGTATTATGACGGTCCCCTCGCTATAGTCGGAGGAGGCGGTTCCCCTTCGAGAGCTCACCCCCCCGCCTACCAGCCACCACCGTCCGCCTCTGCCAGGCCCGGTGAAGGACCGCCGAGAGCACCCCATCAGCCACACTTGCATCAGCTTCCGCCTCTGCAGATCAACAGTCAGTATACTTTACATCGATTGCCACCATCTATTATAATTTGAAACACTACTGTATTATAATAAATTATGAACCCTCTCGTCGCTAAGATGAAGTGTCACCGATAGCTGTCACAATTCTCTCAAAGGGTCTCCGATATTCTCAGAATTTTAAAGATTGTCATGCCCAACTGCAGATTACAGTACGACTATTGAATCTGAATGATTAATTGCCAATCCTCGAGGAAAAACCATCATCAAATTCTTGTATAGTAAGTTATTTAAGCTATCTCCACTCTTAACAACATAAAAATTACTCACCGACCCTCCGCACCACCAAAAAAAAAACCCTAGTGAACCCATAATATTGTAATGTATTTACAATAGACATTACGTATTTATTTCCAGTCACTTTTATCAATATAATGTTCGATAAAGAAGAACTCGGATACTTTATTCCGAAGAAATGGGCTTAACGCGATGATTGATAGGTGACTGATATCATCGCTATAGGCAATGATGCAATCGCCTTACTCAAATTTCAATAGCGCTCCCAAAATAATTCATCAATCATTTTTAATTTTTGCGAGCGTCTCTCCAAATTGTCTGCCTTATCGTTGCAGATCATTTAGTGAAGTCGATATATTTGAGCAGTGTATCGGGGAAAACCGGACAGGCTAGGATTGATTTTGTGGATCGCGTCACCGAACCGGTGCTCCGTGGCGGTAGCCTGGAGAGAAATTCAAAAGATGAAGTTTTTCTATTACCGTTTACAGTAGGCAAGTTATTTCATCGCACAGTGGTGTTTCCGTGGGTCGCGGCTGTCTTTGAAGTTTCTCTGTCATCGGTTGGGGCTCTGCTTTGGTGTTGATGGTTGTGTAATCTACCCACGAAAAATAAATTGTTCAATGTTGTCGAATCTGCCTTTTTCCTGTTGCATACATAAATCATCTAAACAGTTCATACACCTGGTTGACTGTTACGAATAAGTTTTCGTGTCTTAGTTGACTATGTAGCCATTATAGATGGTAATCAAAAATATTTATAATGTTTATAAATATTTACTTATTTACTTTGGTATTATTAATACTACAGTTTTAACTCGTAAATCTGAAAATTACTTTCTACAGGCTTGAAATGAAAAGTTACAGAGCAAATGAATTAAAAAACGTCCTTTGCCATTTGTTCCATAGAAATTAAATAAATCGTATCATAGCTTGTATGCCCAAAATTCTTATGACACGGTCTGTCTTTGCCTCAAATTAACTGTTTTCATAAGAGTATTCATTCGTTTTCTTCCAAGGTATGGACCACCACCGGGACAATCCGCTGAACTCCACCAGCAGCTCGAATGAATCCGTCTCCTCTGTTTCGTCTCGTGACCCGCTGCCCCCCTCCGCCGGCGGCCACGCTAACAATCATCCTCTCGGTCACGGCCACTACGGCGCGGTCGGCGGACAGCCAACGCACGGCAGCCAGGGCCAGCTGAGCGTGGGCGCCAACAGTCACGGCTCTCCCGTCAACCATCACAGTTCCCCCATCAAAACGAGGAGGATAGTCAATCACACCATGGGAGTGCACTACGCCACCAGCTATAGGCCTCAGCCTCACCACAATGTGTAAGTTTTCTCATTCGATCTCGCGTGTTGAGATATCTTTGTGTTGTTGATAATTTATTTTGGAATTTCTAGTCTGATCAATTGAACATCTAGGAATGATAATAACTATACTTGTTGCACATTCGGTAAACGGAGAGCACCGCTATAAGTATGGAATATTTCATCAGTTTAATGGGAAAAGTTGTTATTTTGTATATCCATTTAATTATAATCTTTGATCTACTAATAATTTTTTGAAAATAAAGTTTTACATTAAACTGATGACTTACCGAGGCTGTTGAGATTTTGTTTTAACTAAATGCACATTGCGATTAACCCATGTTACATTGCAGTATTATGTTTTTTTTTAGAGTATCATAATAAAAATAATAAAACATTTTATGTGAAAAAAGTACTAAAAATGTTCTATTATTTTTATTATAATGCCATTCCACCAAGTATTGACAGTGAATACCTTAAAAGTGTTCAGAGTATTAATTCAAACTGACGGCATGATATAATGAACTTCTTCCACTAAAATTTTGAATGTTACGGTTGCATATTGTAAATCTACCATTGACTAAAAATTAATTATTAAATTGACAGTTCCATGCGCGGATGTGACGTGTCCAAATAAATAGTTTTTGGCAACGTTTGATTGACAAATAATAACCGATATAGATTGAAAATCCTTCATTTGTATATTATATAGATTGATCGGTCGGCAATCTTCTTTGTGTTTTTAGCTTCATAAATCATTCCAAAAATTCGTGTCAGATGACGAGCTTGTGAGGGCTTTTACATTGTTGGAAGCGGACACGTCACATCTGTGTTTCCGACCATCTATATTCAAGTCTAACCAGTGAAGTTATAATTAGCATGATGAAAACTGAATTGTAGTTAGCCATCATTTGATTACACAGTTTAAACAAACTAATTTGTGTCTATTTTTGATTTAACGTTTTTAATGATGACACGTGTTTTGCCTCTCTAAGAAGCATCTTCAGTATTTTAATATTATTTATGTGCAAATGTATATTTTATATGTAAATAACTGTACGCTAGATTCAGTCTGCGTGTGTTTCTCAAAGAGGTGAAACAAGGATGATAACCAAAGTTGTCAATTTAAATTTTATACTGTAATGTGTATGCCGAATCGATTAACTAATACGGAGTCATATGATGATTTTCCACTCAATAATTTAAAATTGCCTTATTCATTGTCATATCGTATCCCTAGAATTAAATTAATTACAATAATGTCGGAGAAGACTAGTTCTGTCATAAGATAACTCTGTTTTAATAAAATGTCAGATATCTAAATCTGTCAGTTAATGACCATAAAGAGTGTTAAAAAATGAATATATATATATACTAAAATTCCATCATTCGGGGGTGCGATATGTTATATTGTAAGGCGTGCAGGAGATTATTTCTTTGCCTGGGAGAGGAATTTTACTGAAATTTAATTTATCTCTTTATAGGATGGTTTTTCCGTTTGCGGACGCACTATTAAATATTCAGCAAAAACATCATCCGATTTTTTATTATTGAACCGTCAAACATGTGAATGATAAAATCAATCAGGAAATAGTCATACAGGCCATTAAAATAAACTCTAGATCTGATTAATAATTGATCTCTTTCTTGCACTACTACAAATGTGCGTACAATAAATGCAATTGATGTGATGATTCAATCGTAGGTCACAAGAATGAATGATTATTATTTGTTTTGCAGACTTTAAATTTGAAACTAGACTTAAAATGACAATTCATATAATCAATACATTTGTATTGTTTTGTAAGGATTTGTTATGAAGCAAAAACAAATCCTTAGGATATAGGCAAAGTGTCATTTTAGATTCCAAATATTCTTACCTTTCTAGGCAAACGAAATATTCTCTGTCGTACTTGTCGATTGAGTATTTTTTGCAATGGAGCTGATCACGCAACCGCTGACAAAAGTTTTATCGCTTCAAACGATTTAAAATCCTCCGATCGGTAGAATACTCAGTCGACCGCGTTTATTAATTTTTGCCTAATTTTTTAACCCCCACGCTGCTATCCTCGCCACCGTACGGAACTAACATAACCGATCGTGGCGACGCACCGATACTGTGACCGCAATTACGTAGCGCGATAGGGCCGGCCGCCGCCATCGGCCAACAAGGCAGGGCCACCAGTCCCGGCCCGGGCCTGAGGTGAGTGTCGCTACCGCACGCTTGCACCTCGCCCCTCGCTTGCAACCCATCTGAGCGCCGTCATCTTCTCAGAAATAATTGTTTGGAACTGAAACATAATAATTTTTCTGATAAATCATGCTCTCATTCGAATACTAACATATTTTCTTGCTATAATATACTGCTACTAATACTGACATAATAACCTTATCTTAATCTCAAAAAATAGGAAACAATGCTCAATATGTAAAAAAATATAAAAACTGCAGCCTTCACTTACTTTCATTTGTTATTAAAGGTAATCCATTCAGTTAGTAATAGTCATGTTCTTCTGCAAATTTCCGACAGTTCGTTAATTATTTTGCTATATTCAAATTATTAAAAATACCTTATTTGACATATGGGTATATTTCCTCTTTTCTGTGAAAAATAAATCAAACTGTTCGCTTTGTGTATGAAACCACACACGCTTTGACCTTCAAGATGACTCATAGCAAACCCAAAAGTATCTGTCAAAGTGACAGATGGTGAGATAACCGATGTTAAGATTGATTTATTATATTATTCAAAATAAGAAATTTAAGAATTTTTAGAAAAGCTAGAAAATGACAGGCCGAGCCCTCTATGGTTGTTTAAGATTGCTATGGAACAGGCCTAATTCCGTAATAAAAGCAAGGTGGGAATTTTAATGAACAGAAATATGCCTGTTTACCAAATAAACTCTTATTTTCCGACTAGTCAATCTGAATATCGGTGTTCTCATGTATAGTTTCTCGAGCCTTTCTTACGTGTGGCCCCCATTAAGTCATTTTTTTGTGGCCGTATTAATTGGATTTAGGGGGAGTTGGAGAGAAAGAAAAAAATAAATATCAAAATGAACATTTATTTAAAATATAAATTGATGTTTAAATTTATAAAACAAAACAACTACTATATTTATGATTATATTTTATAGTTGTTATATTTTACGTTTTTGAAAACACAATGAATACACACAAAGTTTACTTTGATTTGATCCTTGTGGAAACAAGCAAATTTTTTAACGTACTAGTGAACATTTTCCAAGCCGTTGTTGAGATTTATATTTGGAGGAACAGATTTAATATGTTTCAAAAGAATGGTTGCTAGCAAAGTTACACTAATAACGGCCACAATCCGTGTGAAGAGGTGACATGGATGGATGGAATTTGTTTGAACTTGGATTGTTAGTTAACGTTTTCAACCCCAGAAGTTAAATTCGCAACCAAATCAGATTAATATTTATTTTAGTAGCGCAGCATACATCTGTATCATTCATTGCATTACATAAAAGGCTTAATTCGTGTGAAAACAATGTTGTCGGTTTCATTTGTCAGTAGCTTCTCAGTTTTGACGAATAATAGGGATTGATTTACTCAATTTTTCATAATCTGTCTTTTTTTTATAGGCGAGTTCGAACCCTGTACGCTTGCGTGGGAGAGAATGATGGAGAACTATCATTCGAACCTAACCAAATCATAACAAACGGTGAGTTTATCTTGATATTATATCTTTTTTCTTTTCTGCAGAAATGCATTTTTTAATATTCGATAAACAGCATTAAAATCTTGTCTTCTCTTGTAATTGAAACGGCAGGAACCTTGTATAAGTTATTTTCTAAATTTGTTCATTCTCTTACAGTAAAATCGTCAGCGGAACCCGGTTGGCTGGAGGGCACCCTGAACGGCAAGACGGGTCTGGTCCCCGAGAATTATGTGGCGGCGCTGCCCTGATGCTCACCCGGCGAAGAGGAGGCGCAGACTCGCGGCGCGACCTCCTCGCTCAGGGCTCTGCTCAGCCCAAGAAGGAAAAAGCCGATCCGTCTTTTGAAGCGGCTCGAGTGAATTCAGTGATTCTGCGACAGAGTCGAGCGTCTGCTATTCGTTAACCGACGGGGAGAGTCGACAATATTTCAATTCTCTTTTTTTTTTTCAGTACAAGTAGATTTAACAGAATTTGATAAATTCTTCCGATTTTTGCATACACACTCTATGCACTCATTTTCAGATTTTGTGAATCAATCCTTCCGACTGAAATAATAGAAGAGAGACAGCCATCCGCAGAGGACGGAAGGCAACGTCTAAGCCATATTTTTTGTACAATTTGACATTCGGTATTCAATCTCAAAATACCCTCTCTTTTCCGACAGGTACACGCTACAAATCTTCGGGTTTAGTGAAACATTGTATAATACGAAGACAAATAATTTTGTTGCAGTTTAAAAACATAGCAGCAATTATGCTATTGCTGTGTCTTTTTGTATATTATGATAAATGTAATGTCTTATATGTGTAAAAAGAGGATGTTTTCTGGAATATGCAAAGTGTGGCCATTATTTATTTTTGATCATAATCCTATCGTCGTTCGCTTCCGTGGTCATATTTCTGCACAATTTCTCATTCGACTTTTTCGAAACGGAAAGCCCGCATGCGAAATGTGATTTGTCCGAAACACCAAATATTCCACTATTTGTAATATTATAAAGCGATCGACGACTATCACTATCATATGTATATTTATTTAGCTTATAAATATTTGTAGACAAAATACTAAATGACTAAAGACTATTTTATCAATGACTAGGCCTAAAAAATGCACTTATGATTATAATATTCTAATTTTGTATGTAAATACTTTTATATATTATATAGATGTATGTATATATGTGAAAAAATATTTTTTCTAGCACTTATTGTAACAGCACTCAGTTTTGTAAATGATAGTAGTCGCGTGATCGGCGATCCTTTCGGCTAGCCCTCGGAAACATATCAACTTTCGCTCTGCAATTATTCAGTATCAGCCCGAGCGTTAAGTTAAGTATTTCGCGTCTCGCACAAATTTTATCAAAGAGAGTTCTCGGTTTCGATGCAAACTTAAATATATTTGTAGCCATTAAATGTTCGAATGACTTTGAGAAATCGGTGCAGGGCACTGAAAATAATAGTCACTGTGCACTGGACTAATCCTTGAATATTAATTTAAAGAACGTTTGGCAGTTCAATTAACCTGCCCCCGTTCGTACGTTACACCAATTTTACATATAAATGACCAAAAGTGCTAACTTAATCATATCAAGCGAAACATTTCAAATTTTATTGTTACGTTTGTCATGTGCCGTAATGTATCTGTCCGATGTATATCTAAATGTTAACATTACAAAATATTTCTATTGTGAATTATGTAATCTTTATGTGTGTTTGTATATTTGCCGTCATGATACGGAATAGACGATAATGTACAGTGTGTCGCTTTCTTTGACTGTATCAGTATTAAATTTTGTATACGGATCACTTTCTCCCGCCTGCTGATAATAGTGTGATTATATTCCACGTACGGGATTTTTTCTCATCGATAGATTAAATATTTTTATTACCATCATTCCAACTCGCATTCCACGAAAATATTTATACAACAGATCGATCGAATTAATTCACATCAGTAACCTCGCATTCCATTTTTTTTTACAACAGTTCCTTTGGAGCTCACCCGTAACTTTAAACACGTGGGAAAGTGACCTCCCATAATAATAAAAATGTCTACAATAAGCGATCACCTGTGCCAGGAGTAAATATTCTATGGTTCATCTGAGACGTTCAGGTAAACCCAAATTTCCAATTGAAATCCCTCCCTTAGGCGATAGTTTATTTTTTAAATGACATCTTGTCATTTGAATTCCACCTGAACGTTCATATTAATTTGTATATTTATTCTTTTTTTGACAATGGGTTTAAATTATAGCACTTTTTTGTGACACATGTCATTTAACATTAAATTACTTACAATAAAATTTCACTTTTGATCCAATTGTGCTCCTTGAAAATCGACGCTTTCTCGACTAGTAAACCGGCCAAGGTTTTCGGCAAAATTTCTTCATTAATTACAATGTCGTTTCTGGAGAGGTTAACAGCAAAATATAATATATTAAATTTATTATAGAGTAACATTGTAACTTTGTATAATTTATTTAATTCATTAGGTCTAATGACGCAATGTCTATTGTATAATATCCAATTATATTTAACTTTTATTGTATATAGGAAATAATGTATGTAAAATGTACATAGTCAATTATTAATGATTATTAAAAAAATAATGATTTAAATATCTATATTTGTCTTATTTATTGTGTAATAAAACCTTTTTTTTTGTTACTACGTTTTATCCCATTGTGAATCATATTGTCTTATATAAATATATCTAATCTCATAGTTGTTCTAAGAAAGAGAACTGCTCGTCACTTAGTCGCTAAAACTCTCTTATTCGGAGATAAGCATGCTCTCTTAAGGATGCTCCGTTTTCATTTTGTCGAATGGGATTTGAACCCGTTAACACGGCAACTGAAGCCAATGTTGTTGATCACTTCTTTGTTAGAACATAGCCACGGTAAGCATACATATTACATAACGTCACCTTTCTGGCACAAGTTGGTAAGTAACAAAACTGAGTTAAGTATACAAAGAGATTCTTTGCCTGGAATAATTCAGTTGGCGCATTTATTATATCAGTTTGCCAAAAAATAGAGATTTAAATGTCATTTTGAAGTTTTTTTTCTTCTAAAGAATTCTATAATTTTTATTTATTTTTGACTTAACTTATTCTATAAAAAAGATGTTTAAAAGTAAAAGCGTCAAAGTAATATGCTTTCCCACTGTGAGAATCAATAAGTTAAAAGAGAACAGCCCAAATCGCTGCTCAAACATACATAAGAGCTAAGCGGAAAGAATAAAGAATAAGAGATGATTTGGAAATAGGGTTAAGAGACAAGATTGAAATTTTAAAATATTTCAAGCATAATATATTTCAATACAATAATTACAGTCTTACACAATAAATTTTAACACAACGCATTTGACGGTTTTAATACTCGATTATATCAGTTAAGCAATTTAACATCTATCTGATGGCATGCTACACTTGCCTTACAGGATATTAAACTTTGCTTGATGGATTTATTTTGAAAGAAAAAACATAAAATTGAAAATACAACATAATGACAATAAATATTGATCAGATAAAAATACATCATCGATTCTACTCTGCGGAGACACCGATGGGAGGGTGTTCGTCTTTTAATCCGTGCCGCGCCACACAGACAAGTGAAAATGGCTCAAAAATATTAAGGTGTGTGTACTAAGGGTAGGTATATTCTAGGTGAAGAATTCAGTAAGAACAGGAAAAACATTTTTTAAAGTGGAACAATAGTGACGCGGCAATCAGGCACACCGTGAATTTGAGGCAAAAGAAAAAATAATTATAAATTTTTTATTGTATATCCACTCCTCTAAATGTTCGGCAACCGTTCACGTTAAACTCCATCGTCTGCCGGGGCTACGGAGCCTTCGGCAGAATCGTGCGCGTCAACAATCACTTGTAGGTTTCTGATCTCATCCACTCGTGAGCCCAGTGGGGGGCCGTGGCCCTCCGATGAGGCCAGCGACGCCGACAGTGGCGAGCTCTGAGGGCTGAATCCCGAAGCGGTTTGCGGCGATCTGGGAGCGCGCTGCAGCAACTCCAGACAGTGTGCCTCGAGACGCTGATTGACACGCTTAACGCTCTGATACTTATCTTCGGCAGCTTTTAATCTTTCGCCGTATTCCTCCTTGACAAGGCGGAGTTGTCGCTTGAGCTCTTGGGTTGAGGCTTCGCTTTCGGCTGCGGCGGATTCTAGCTCGCTCTCCCTAGCTTGCAGGTACTCAGTTTTGGAGTTTTGAGTCTGGAGGGCACTCTGAGCAGCCACTAACTGCTCCCGACATTGACGAGCGAGGCGACCGATGAGAGAGTCAGCCCCGGCGGGTGCGGCACTCAGTGCCTCTCGAAGTCTCATCTCTCGCTCCCCACACAGTACAAGCTCGCGGCGCATCCGTTTAACGCAGTCTGCTAAGCGATCTCCGGTCTCTGATTTGCGAGTGGCACGGTGCAATCGTTGAGTGACGTCAAATAGGGTGGCGTGAAGACGCTGCGTTTCGGGAGAGGCGTCTCCGCCATATCCGTCTCGCTCCAGCAATAGGGCGGCAAGACGCTCTTTTTCTTCTCGCTGTGCTGCCGTTTCCGCATCCCGTACTGCTAAGTGATGCTGCCAATACCTTACATTTTCTTGGTGTTTGAGTTCAGTGTTCAGAGAGCTCTGTCTTTGTCTGGCTATCTGTTGACGAAGATCGTCTGCCTCTACTCGCAAAAGAGCAGTCTGCCTTTTGAGGGCAGCGTTCTCCTCAACGGTTGCCCGGTTGCTTCTAGCTCTGCCAAGGAGCCTACGATTTCGGTAGGCGTGCACTTCTCGTCGATGTCTTTCGTACAACAGTTCCAACTGCAAGAGCCGCAGCTGCTGCCTCAATCGATTAATTTCCTCACTTGTGGACCCGCTGTCGCCGGATGCTCCGCCCTCTGCTAAGATCTTCACGTACCGGTCGACGTGTTCGTAAGGAGAAAAAGCTGGGGTATTGTCTTCTCCGTCGCCAGCAAGAATGCGCTCACCAAAATTTGTAAGTGCATCAGCAAAGAGCAGCCCGTAAGAAGGAGGCCAAGCATCGACCGTCTGGGTGCCTTCAGTCCTGCCTGCTGCTGGGAATGTCACTGTAGTTCTTGGACCGCGAATACCTTCATCAGGCACGATACGCGTTTCCGCTCCGGAAGGATTTTCTTTTTTTGGTCTGAATAGATCATTTTCAGGACAAGATTGAGACCTGCGTCGTCCAAAAGGTCCGCTTTCACCTAATTTTATGGTGTGCCCTTCAGAATCGTTAGCAATGCCATTTCGGCTACGACCAGTATGTCGAATACCGACAATGTGGCGAGCAAACTCTAGCATAGAGGCCGATTGGGGCATATGAAGACCGTGTCTCCTCTCAGCGCAGTCTGCGCTGTCTCCTTCACAAACAGCTTCATCATCAGCCCATCTTTCCTCTCCGTCAGGACCTTCTGTATCAGGCTGTCTGGCAACACCCCGTGGCCGTCCATCAGTCTCAGTTTCCCTTCCAGCCGAAGCGCTCCGCATGACTTCACCGCGTTTGCTGATTTCAGTGACTTCTCTGTCTTCTCTGTTCGCATTGTCCGATGGTGGGGTGTTCCCATCAAAGGAGACTCCTTCCTTCCGAGGTTTAGGTTTCGCTAGAGGCCACTCAGTGGATCCAGAGACTGGGGCAGCAGCCCCAAGAGGGACAGGAGAATCTGGCACACTTGGAACAGAACCGCTGTCTTTCTTCAACGGGCTTCCAGTTCCCCGTTTCCGAGGTGATAGAGCAGTGGATGAAAAATTATCAGCAGTCTGCTGTGAGCGATCGCTCAAAAATCGATTTATTCGGTTCTGCGTATGATATGCATCGTGAGGGTCAGTTGTGGAACCAACCTCATTGAGAGTGCCCCTGCCAAAGGGAGAAGGTTCCTTCTTGTGTGGCGAGGGAGGTTGAGAAAGTGGGGCTGATGAGGTTGTTTGAGGGTGCGGTTGCGACAACCTGGATCCGAGAGCACGAACAGCAGGAGAGTTGTTGGGAAAAACAAAACGCTGTCTCACATCCTTGATAGGCGTGTTCTCTGGTGTGGCTTCGATTGCAGCTTCAGGAGGTGAGCCACCATCCTGTTGCTTTGGAACGAGAGGAATCTGAGCAACGGGTGTATGTGATGCTGGGATATCCTGAGAGGGATTTGCTGGGAGAGGGAGTGGCGTCTGAGGAGCAGAGAGAGCAGCAGAAGCGTCGCACGCTTCTGACAGCGAGAACCAAGCGCCATTGCCAGGTTGTAATCTCTCACAATTTTTAGAAATAGAAGCTACTGAATCAGGAGCGGCAGGGAACCCCGCAGGAGGTCCTGGGAGCACCCGTGTCTCAGTGAGATTTGGTGTAGAATTGGAAGACTTAGAAGTCTGAAACGGTGATGCAGAAGGTTCTAACAAGCTGGCAACATCGGTGCCGCAACGTGAACGAAAACGCCCGTCGTCAGTTCCATCACTTCGCTGCCGACGAGCTCCTTCTGAGGAAAACCTTCGGCACTCCACAAGAACGTCGTGATGCTCCATCTTTTTCCAGCGGGCTATCTCCGTCTCCGAGTTCTTTGATGCAGTTATAAGCAGCGGGTGGACCCTTACAGCCTCCAACATGGGTCTGACTGTATGGGTAAATATCTCTATATTCTCTCTCTTTCCATACTCTCTTTTCAGAAAATCAAAGAAATTGCAGGGGTACATAGCATAGAGGTTGTGGAACAGGCAGTAGAGTCCGAGACGGAGGTGCTCTCTGTGGCCGTCAGTCGCGTCGGCACCACGGTGACTCTCCCACGCTGCCACTCGACCAAATACTTCAAATATTTCCTGGAAGAATGGACTAATCAATGTTGGGATCATGGGCAAGAGTGTAATCAACACCAGGAGGCCGCTCATCAGCGGTACCACTTCCTTTTCGTTTTTCAAAAGATTCAGTAGCTCTTTAAATAAGGTGTACTTGGTGATTTTATGTAGCCAGAGAGGCTGCTTCCGAACCACGTGCCCCAGAAGTCCCAAGGCACCCGATCGCCAGTTTCCCTTCAGCCCCTCTCCAAGTTTGTCGAAGAGATATTTGTCATGCGGGACAGGCGCTTTCGTCAGGATGTCCACCGACCTCATCGACTCTGTCGACTGATAGTAGTCGATGAGTCCGTTGACCAGCCAAGCATCTTTGGTGTTGGCGAACATCTCCGAGAATTTACTCTTCACATCGGCGACGTCCTGAGGCCGGTTTGACTCCAGCATGTTGAAAAGCTCGACAATCTCTGGGTAGGATGAAGACATCCCCGACATCTTACTCATTATGTCGACGCGGCTTTACTCTCGCCGATGTCTTGAATCCAGAGCAAAAATTTCGTCTCGCAACTTCGACTGCCAGTTAAAGACGTGAAAAGAACTCATTAATGATGTTATGTCGCTTCGAAAAATTTGATTCGTGTACACAGCGTTGAAGGCAACTATATAATCACATTTTTTGACCCATGAACGGGTGCAAAAATTCCTCGCGGATTGCTTCCAACTTATGAAACTGAAATTATTAATCCCATCCGAAAATCACTACTTAGGAGTCGACCGAGGCATACGTCAAACGAAATGTCACCTACCGACCTACACACGAATAAATTTATGGCTGTTCACTTAATATTATTTCAAATAATTATGTTACAATCCTTCATTTCAATATGCTCATTCATGAGGTAGGTACTATGCATAACTCTTCGTAATATTAAAAAATAATAAATCCATGATATACATACAGAAAAGTGATTTTTTTTCCTCAAGTTATGTTTTATTACAATATGTGCGATGTGATTTTTTTATTTTGTTACACATAGTGAAATATAGAGCTTGGACAAGACGACTAGTTCGTTAATCACTTTTTCGCTCAGCCCCGACTATAAGATAGGATGGGTGGAAAAGAAATTTAAACACACAGACATCCATGCTATCGAGCAGAAATCGATTGAAAATGTATTTTTTAAGCCCGTATTAGTATTCAATCTCGTTAACTTCATGACCTGAGCGAACGGGGTTGACCACTCGACCTGCGGCTTTATCAAGTATGTTTTCTTCCCAATACAATAATAACGGGTGTTTTTTTGAAATCTTTTCATCACACTTTTTCAGCGACAGCTAATAGTCAATTTTTGCTCAGTTTGGTTTGCCATTTCATCACGAACAAACTTACACGAGAACAACGCTTGCGAAATGTGCAAATTTATTTTGTTTTTGGTTGATTGGCCACGACAATAAAAAAAATGCCGCATTTGGAGTGAAGAAAATCCACAAATTGAGACGCCATAACATCCACAAAAGGTCATTATTTAGTGTGCTTTATGGGTAATTATTGGTTCATATTTATATCATTACAGTCAATAGAGAACACTATAAATTTATGATTACTGATACTTTTACTGAAATGAAGCTATAAACATTGAAAAGAAGTACACTTTCATAAAAACGCACACATAAAAAGAGTACAGTCAATCCTCGTTTTATGCGATTTCGAAGTTATGCGTTTTTTTAGAAATCCAATTTTTAAATTAATGTAGGTACAGTGGCGGTTCTACGTACTGGGCTAGGTGAGCTTAGCCCGACCTGCATTTTTCACCCACAATGTTTAAATCACTCGTACCAACCTCTGTTCGTAAAAAAATAAACGTCAGAGTTCGTTGTATTTAGAGACAAGTTGTATTGTATGAAACAAAACACGGTAGTTTACATTGAAGGAGACGAATTTGAAGTCCAGTTTTTACTTATTATTTCATAAATACATTATCTTTGACTTTATTATATAATAATGTATGCTTTGCAGCAGTGTCGTACTATTTGTTGATTTGTTTGTAGAAACATGCACAATTTCTCTATCCCACCCAAGATTTTAGGCCACGAACCGCCACTGTGTAAGTACTTACTGTTAACGTACAAAATATTACATCAAGAGCAAGTATCGTTGTATTTTGGATATAATAGACTCTATTATATCCAAAATATATTAAATAGAGAATGACTCATTAATACTAACCGACATTTGGAAAAAAGTACTATTTTGGACTGTTTAAATCTTGTTTCATCTGTCATCCTGAATAAAGTTCACGTACTTTAACTTCATGCTGGAAAGCAGTGTGGCCTGGGTGTGTTACAGTCGATGAAACCATTGAAACATCGATGATATTAGCTAAAATTATTATTTTAACACATGAACTTGACGGAGAAGGGTTTGCTACCTTTATCGAACATGATATCGACAAATTATTTATGGATATTGCTATAAGTGACGATGATGTCATAAATTTATCTTTAACTATTGACAAAGAACCGGAAAAAGATGATAAAGTGGAAGAAATTCTAGTTCCCTTCCCTTCACCTTAATTTTTCCGGCGTGTTTTCCTCTAACTTTTCTAAACAAATATTATAAATTCTGTGTATATTTTAACTAGCTTTTTCAAAGTTATGCAGATTTTAAAATTCATGGAATGTATCCCCACTTTTTCTACGGAACACAAGTCTTTTTTATGCGATATATCGTAGAACACATCTACTCATAGCCCCATATAAACGTAGATATAGATGTAGTAGTAATGATCTACTGCAATGGTGCCCGACTTTTTTTTACCATGGGATCGACTTTTCAATTAAAGTTTTCTCGCGATCAACTTCTAACATGATTCTTATAAGAAATATTACGGTTCTTCCCTCCATCAAAAATGCGAAATACATATCATTAGATAGGTATGTGCTTACAAAATTATTCAATTTTTGTATATTTTATATTTAAATTATATTTTTTTTCGAAATTCCCGGAAGCTTTCGGGGTCGACCAAATTTTGCTTAGGGATCGACCGGTTGGGCATCCCTGATCTACCGCATAAAATGAGGATACATACTAGTGATTTTACAGGCTTGGAACATAGAGTTGAGCGCTTCGCCTAAATAATACACGATCGATATATTACCGCTGCCCTATAGTTTGACGTTTGTCTATGGAAAAAATAACCTAAAACGCCTAAAAATTGGTATTTTCCAAATCAAAAGAAGAAAATCCATACGTTCGACTAACGCTATCGCTTAAATTACTCCTATTAATATATAATATACTGTCCTTCGATATGTCACTGAAATAGGCCTGTGAAACATTCCATATTGTTTATAAGTAACAAATTTCAATACACCGCAAACGAAATGTTCAAATACTCTAATATCGCTAGAAATTATTTAACAACTGTAAAAAAATCAAAATTAGTTTATCCTCTAACTCAAAATGGTGAGGAAAAAATTACGACTGAATACAAATTCATCAATGTTTTCATATGTTATATATACAAGGTTATTTGATAAATATTTTGTACACTGCAGGAACGAACGAGTTGTCTCGTTTTTATGCGTCGGATTTTAAGAAAAAAGGCAGCTCTTTTGATGATATAACCTATAAGAGAAACACAATTAGGTCTACAAATGCACCTCTTTCTGTTCCAAACAGCGGAACACCAAAGGTAAGAGAAATCGCCTCGTTCGGTTTGTATCTCTTAATAATTGTTGTAGACCAGCGGTGGCCAAGACGTCGACCGCGTAGCCATTCCTAGTCGCCCACCTGATGTTTTTAAACAAGCTAATCTTGAAATGTTACCGGAACACAGCATATTTTTTAGGTTGGGTAATTCATAAGTGTGATAACATGTCACAAAAAAATGAGTAAACAGAGCTTTTAGTCATTTTAAATTTCTGCCTGTACCTAAATATTGGACGTTTTAAACGTCAGTGGAGATTTACCATCACTCCATTTTTATTATAAAGCAGAAAATGATTTAATGTGTTACACCGTATATTACCATTCAAAATTTTCGCGGAACACCTTTTTAGGTGCCACGAAACACCAATGTTCCGCGGAACATAGTTTGGGAAGCCCTGTTATAGGCAATGAAATCCATCTATTGTTGGATGTATCGAATCATAAATCTTCGAGTGTCATCCTCGAAGGCTATTGATAAACAGTTGTTGAATACAGAAACAATATTGACATTATAGTATCACTGTCCTAATGTGAATATTTTCTGATTGTCTACAATTCTACCAAAATTTCCTTAAATGTTTACTCTATTGTGTTCCAACTCCGAACATCTATTTTTTAGAGTCAATTCCAACTCATCTTTGTTTCTTACATATAAAGTGTCTAGTTAAAAAAAGCATTATGAACACATTTCAATATTTGCGGCAAACAGTGTCCTAAATTTTAATCATTCAAATTGTGTACATTCACACAAGTTTTGTTACTAACGACCCTGGTTTCGCCTTTCGGCATCTTCAGGCGTTTAAGTGCACAAATGAACTTGAACTGAACGGTCAGTGCGTATGGAGTCAATAAGTGTGCAACGTTACGGCGAGTCCTTGGCGTGCTAGTGGTGAAAATTCTTTTTTCTATTGTATTATATTTTTAAATTAAAACAAAATAACAGCTTGTATTAACTGATAAAACCATACAATTAAATAAATATAAGCAAAATGAAGTTTTACATACCAGATACCATAATCATACAGGTTTGAAATATTCTTGTAAACCACAATTTTCTTCTATGGTTATGTCCCATATCCCTAAAACTAAAAAACATTCATATTTAAATAATATGAAATAAAACGAGTATTAAATAAAATACCCTGCGGTCCACGTGACAGTGTTTGCCGTAAAGACATAATTAAGTAGGTTCATATCTTTAGCTACTCATTTTTACAAAAAATAATTAACTGTTGACATATTTTTTATTTACAAGCGGCCAAGGAAGAATATGGTTCACAACAATTATAAAACGGTAAACAATATTCTGATAATATTTATTTCAGATCATACAGTACTTCATTTTGAATTCTAGGTATCCAAAAGTTGACAATTAATAACGCTAAATTTTATTTTATTCTAATTTTAAGTAACACTCGTACACTCAACCTATGCTCTGCAGTGCTCACGGCATTGAAGTTTTGTTGAAATTATGAAATTTTAGTATTTCATAAAAAAATTCAATTGAAATGTACCATAAATTACATACGTCTATTCTAGTCTCCTGAATGCTGAAATTAAATTCCATAGAAAGTAAATGAACTCTAGATGAATGTGTTTAGGCTTCTAAGTGAAACATTAATTTTGAAGATTCAACAGTTGATTTATTTACGAGTTCAAATCTTTTCAAAGAGTTGTATAAGAGTTGTATAGGATTTTGTATTTCTACATCCTTTATGAATAAAAATATTGTTTTGTTTGATAATAAAAGTGCTTTACTGTCAGCTCAATTAATCAATAATTAATCAATGGCTATAAAGAATAAAATATATCCGTTTGACACACAGATCGTCCAAGTGCGCTCCAAAGGAACGAGCAATGAGAATGTCACTCCGCTTAATGACCACACGACGGAACCTCCCGGACATTCTCGACAGAAGCCTCCTGATGTGCCTCCACCTAAGGGCGGCTCCAACGCCCTCAGAAATGCCCTCATCGGATTTTTTATAGCTGCTGCTTCTCTCGGAGGGGTAGATATATCTTTTTTTTTGTTAGCGATATAATAGTTTATTAAAATAATATAATTTTATTTATTTATTTAATTAATTAATTAACATTGCAAAAGGTTGACAAATTATAAATTTAAAACTTTTACAATGGAGAAAAAAAATAGTACAATTTAATATTAAAATCAGTAGAAAAAAAAATGGCAAAGAAGTCAACTGAGTAAGCTCCGACGAACTCTACTTTAATACATAAAAAATAGTATTCGTCGGAACTCACCCACGTCTACGTGGAATATGTCGACATCCGAAGCAATATTGTTGAACACCGTTAAAGCTCTCCCCAGTGCCATCCCCATTGGCAGGCTGGTTCTACACCTTGGGAGAACAAACAATTCATGTCCACGATTTCTCAAAAAATAATCAGGAACATTTAGATTCACATTCTCAAGAATGGTGGAATTCTCATTTTGGCCACGTATAAGTCGAAAGAAATATATGGCCAGATACATTTCTCTTCGAACATTCAATCTATTGAAGTTAAGCATGCCTAAGAGAAAGTCAGTTGGATAAAGCCATGGGTAATATCCATACACCCTCATATAGAGAAGTCTCAAAAATTTCTTCTGAATCTTCTCCACCATAAGGGTATATTTCGAGCATCTTGGGGCCCAAACAATTGACCCACTCTCAAGTCTGCTTCGAACCAAAGCGTTGTACATTAATATTAGAATTTTAACTCCCGAAAAGACTCTGGTGGTACGGATGATAAAGCCCAACATTTGTAATGCTTTCTTGCAAGTAATCTCAATGTGATTATTGAATGTTAGTTTGCTCTCAAATTGTACGCCAAGATCTCTGACTGATGAAATTCGCGAGAGAATTCGGCCATTCATTGAATAACGGAAAAATAACATTCGTGACCCTCTTGTAAAGGATAAAAGATTGCATTTATCAATATTGAAATCGAGTTTGTTACACCGCCCCCAATCTATTATATTATCTATATCAGACTGAAGACGATGACAATCATCTAAGGTGACAACCTTCAAAAAAAGTTTCAAATCATCGGCGAATAACAAGAACATAGAATTTTTAATAATATTTGCTATATCATTTATGAAAATAGTGAACAGCAATGGCCCCAGGTTTGAACCCTGCGGAACACCAGAGTACGTGCAAAACGGCATTGATTCGAAAAGCCCATACGATACGTATTGTTTTCTGTTCCTAAAATAACTACCAAAAAGCCTAACAAAACCATCAGACAAACCGATCAATTGGAGTTTTTCCAAAAGAATGTCATGATCGACCCTGTCAAATGCCTTCGAGAAATCATTGTAAGAACAGTCAACTTGCAGTCCTTTATCTAACGCCGTCGCCACGTAATCCGTAAACACCATCAAGTTTGTGTCGGTTGATCTTCCGACTCTGAACCCATGCTGCTCATTAATTATAAATGGTTCAATCCTTTTTAAAATCATATGATGCATAATCATCTCAAGAACCTTAGCTGGCGCTGAGAGAACAGCCACCGGTCTATAATTTTCCACTGATGATTCTGGGCCATTCTTAAAAATTGGTGTAATCTTAGATATTTTCCATATTTCAGGGAAAATGCCTGATTTCATAACGAGATTAAATATACACAAAGGACTTTTGATGAGGTCAATACATCCTTTTAAAAAACATGCTCTTGTGTGGCTATTTGTATCTACTAGGGCAGGGATGGCGAACCAAGGGCCCGTGGGTCACACAGTGACCAGCGTGAGAAATTATCTGACCCGCTTGAACCTTTAGAAATGATGAAAAACGAGTTTCTGTGACAATCCGGGAAAAAGTATACAAAATTGAGGATTTCAAATTCCTCGGTGAGCTAAAAAAAAAAAACGAGTTTCTGTGACAATCTGGGAAAAAGTATACCAAATCGAGGATTTCAAATTCCTCGGTGAGGTAATCCCAATCCCGGGATCCTATATGTGACCCGTGATATGATTTTTAAATTTTTTAAAAATCAAATTTGACCCACTTGCGAAAAAAGTTCGCCATCCCTGTACTACGGCTTATACAAAAACCGGTTTTCGAATGTCAATATTGTTTTACAAAAAGTTTTACAAAAAATGGATAATTCAATTAAAATAGCGAGAAAAAGTTCAATGTTTTTATGTTGTTTATTTTTATACATAATAATACATTTATACATAATAATACACAACAAGAAATTATTTGGTGTTACTCTTCAGTAAATATAATTTAAGAAAACACAAAGCGTCCATTGTTCGTTTTGTAACAAAATTTCCTGATATCAAAAATACCCTTTCGCTGGGTATGTGGGGCATATGGTCTTTAAGCCATCAAATAAAATATCGAAATTTTCTGTGCTTTTGTTTGTAGACTCGTTTATGGAAAATTTAACACAACCGGTTACAAACTTGAAAAACCGGTTTTCGAATGTTACAAACTTACTCAAAAAAACGGTTTTTATAACCGGTTTTTGAAAACCGACAAGCCCTAGTATCTACCGTCTCTTTCCGAAAAGAAGCCCTTTTGTTTTTTTTTTCCAGATAATTATCGTTATAGTTCCAGATAATTATTATAGTTTTTATAGATAATTATCAATCCGGATAATCCAAAAAGTATATAATTGACAGGGACAAAAAGTTAATAAAAATGTATGAATATTTTTCATATATATAATAAACCCCACCAAATTACAATTTTCTTGAATATATCATATTATAAATACATATTCTGTATATGTGCATTGAAAAAATATTTGTCAGTAGCTGTTTGTTCCTAAACTTCGCTAGATGTTTTCTTTAAAATATATATAAAAATTACCAAGTAGAATGAAGTTTCAGTTTGTTTTTAAATAACCTTACGATAGTTTATCTGAAGATGCTTCTCAAAGAAGAGAAATATTTGTCACACTTTGTTAGAAAACCTGTGGAATAACTGATTTAAAACATTTAATTTTATATTAATAATGGATTTCCACCCAAGTTACTGCCGAATCCGTTGAAAATAATACAAATATCTGTATTTATTTACTGGGTCCTTGTATCGAAATAAAATCTCACTCTCGTTTCACAAAAGAAACCCTTAAATTGACTTCATGATTTCCAGGTGTATTACTCCGGTCTTCTGGAAAGCGGCAGCGAGAGGATTGATTATTTGGAGGAAGACAAAAAAAATAAGAAAGGTTTAGGAACATTTCAAATATTTTATTAAAAAATCAATTGATCATCTTTATTTAAGCACATGACACACGACAGAGAGTGCTATTTGAAATATGAGCCTGCAATGGAGTGGTCAGTTATTTGGAAAATGATCTGTAAATAAACCTTACTTGACCGATGCGACCTGAACGCACTGCAGCCAGTTATAGTTAAAAAAACAAATTATATTCATCTATCACTCTTAAGGACCACGATATAAATAATAGTCTGAATAAAATAATGTCGGCGTCTGACCTCCGAACAATAAAAAATTACCGAGCACTTGTAAACTTTCAGGTAAATCGAGACCGATCGTGCGGAATCCAACACTGAAGGAAGATTTCCCTGCCAAGGTTCCCTATCTCTTGATCGGCGGAGGCACGGCATCCTTTGCCGCATTCAGAGCCATAAAATCAAAAGACCCCAAAGCCAAGGTCACAAATGAAATCATAAATCATGCCATTATTTAATTTGTGACAGTCATACGCAGTGACGAATTAAGCACTCTATTTTTCGAATTATCTAAACCAGTGTTCTTCAACCTTTTTACATCCGCGGACCGGTAAAAATTGTAAAAATATCTCGCAGACCGGTGTCAACCAACATCACTCAATAAGTTTATAGGATGACATATAGATTGTGCCACTATTGCAAATTCATATGATTTTAAAAAAGTACCAACCTTCAAATAATACTTGTCAAAATTTCATAACAATTGAGATTTAGTTCACAAGTTACAGTACAGTCGTTTTAGTGACGCTACTTTTGTAATTTTCAAAGCAATGGAAAAATCATGATTTCATGATGGGAAAAAATACTGTTCAAGCAAAGCGATGGCTTAACAAGTGTTATTTGGACTCTGTTCCATTGATATAAATGGTAGAGAAGTGGTTTGCTGATTTCTGAACGCTCATTTCATGATTTCTAAGCTGAACGATCTGATCGCCCAAATTCGGCAGTTGCTCCAGAAAACATAAAAAAAGTCCACATTATAGTTTTGACCGATCTTAAATTTAAAGAGATAACTGACACCTTAGAGATATCAGAAGGCAGTCACCATTTTGCATCAACATCGTGGAGATAAAGAAGTCGAAAAATTTTCGAAACATAAAAGTCTTCGCAGACTGGTAATAAACTTATAAAATATATACTATTTTGATACCTCTAAAATTGTAGGCCCCGAGCTCGCACCTTGTGCACTTTTGGGCAGTGGCTGGTGACAAAAATATTAAGGAGTGCAAAAAAAGATTCGCTTATTTATGTAAGAAGAATGGGTGTAACATTTTTATCCCTTGTTCCTGATTGAACACGTGTCCTTCCGAAATTAAGTGATTAGCAAAAGTGGACGTGTCTTTTTTCAATCTAAACACCAGGTTATCAGAGCATATGGCAGCCTTTAGATTGAAAAAAGACACATTTACTTTTGCTAATCACTTAATTTCGGAAGGACACGTGTTCAATCAGGAACAAGGGATAAAAATGTTACACCCAAATACGGACGGTCAAAAGCTCTTTTCCCAGGAAATTTTGAAAATAAACAGGGCACAGTTGTATCGCATTCCGATTTTAAATGAAATATTGCATATGCCGGGGTCGCCACTTCTGTACTCTATATAAATATAGTCATAAAACCTTTTCCGACGAACAAATAAATATAATTCTTAAAACCACTCACTACTCAAATCTTTGGGAATTCCCATGAGCTTATCCTTTTCGCCAGCGATGGCTTTGGGAGTGGGAGTGTACATAATTTGAATGATTCAAATTTAATAACTTTTTGGTATTAATTTTAGCATGACGAACGGTGAATACCATTCATTTAGACATGTCCATCGTTGTCTTTTTGCAGGTGTTGGTGATTTCTGCTGAAGATTCGCTGCCGTACATGCGTCCACCCTTGTCTAAAGAAATATGGCAGCAAAAAGAGATCCCCACTCCCGATAAACTCTCCTTCAAACAGTGGAACGGCCAAGAAAGAAGGTAACTGCGATCCGTGATTCTTAAATTCTAAATGAGAGAACATTTATGCTTCGTTTTATCTCGGCTCAATGAATGGAAATGCAATGATTTAATACATTACTAATTTCAGTTTATTCTATGAGCCGTCCGATTTCTATATGGACATTCGTGAATTGGAAGAGGCCCCCAATGGCGGCGTCACTGTCGCCACCGGTTGGGTCGCCTCTCGCATCGATGCCAACGCTAACACTGTGGAGATTGAGGATCCACAGACCAATTCCACATTTACCATTCAATATGACAAATGTCTAATCGCAACAGGTATGCTTTCTCATTATTTCGAAGAATCATAGCCATACTAAAAATTTTGTGAACCTCAACAAAAGTGAATTTAACATTTTGGCTCGGAATTGGATTTCCTAGCCACACAGTCTACTGTTGAAAATACTATTAAGAATTGTTTTCTTTATTTATTAAATATACATAACAAAATATTTTTATTTTTAAATTAACTACCTTAAATGGTAATCATTTCATGTTTTGGGCCAGAAATGCTTGATATTATTTACCAAAACATTAGAAAAGCCAGCGGAAACTTTGTTGACAAAATGGCACATGTATTAAAATATCTGACAGTCGGTTATTTGTGTTGTTCAGGTTCAAGACCAAAAAACCTGCCCGTTTTCGAGCACGCATCTGCCGCTGTATCGTCCAAGACCGTCCTCTATAGAAATGTACGTGACTTGGAAAATTTGTGGCATCGAATTCAGGGTGCTGCCTCTGTAGCTATCGTCGGAGGAGGATTCCTGGGATCGGAGTTGGCATGCTCGCTGGCGAGGAGAAGTAGTTCCTTTGGAATATTTACTGTTTCCATACACATTTTATTCTCTTTTTGTAAAATATATATAATTTTTTCTCATTAACCTCTTCCGAGCAGTGATCTGTCATACTATTAAAATGCTTTTGCGGCAACATTTTTCAAAATGTTTGCTTCCAATCTACAATAATAAATACAACACATAATAATAAAAACTTGGTTTGACTTTTATCGAAGCTGACCGCATAGAGAATGTGTCAACATATTAAAAAGAAAAAAAAGAAGTGCCACATAGAATCACAATTTCTTAATAAGTTAATTCTTTCAAATAACTCACCGAGCCGCTGCCATAATGGTCGAATTATCGCCATGGCAAACTCGAGCTCCCCTCTACTTTATCACCCATTATATTGTTAGTTATTAATCACTCACTTTTACAGCTAGGAAAGACATACATTATTTAATATGTACACAATTATCATTGTTTTTACTAAAAATCACATACACGACCAGATGCGGCCTGACAAAGATTTTCATCTGGCCCTCCAAAAGTTCCCGATTTTTGTTCAGTAGAACCTCGATTATCCAGACTAATTGGGGATGAAGGTAGTCCGGATAAGGGAAAATCCGGATAATCGTAAAAAAAAATTGTTCAGTAAAAACATGTATATTTAGTATGAATAGTTTTTATTTGTCTAGATTTACACGTTTATAAGATATTTAATTATTGATTTCTGCTTATAGCGGCTAGCTATTTTTTTTTTGAAGCTCCCAAATCGCAAATGCTTTTAAAACAAGTAATTTGTCCTGAGTAACACTCTTCTTTGCTTTCAAACCACTTCATGGGGACATCTAATGACTGAAAAGCTTCAGAATTTGTAGGACCAATATCTCTTTCTTTGCAAATCACTTCTTTGTCTTTTCGATCTTATTTCTTTGAGGCATATATTTCTTTAATTATTTCCACATTCGTGCTATTGCTTCCGTAATGTCTTCTATACCACTTTATACTGTGTTACTGAAACATACTAATGGTATTTTCAAAATTTTGTCCCATAACTGACTCATCTAATTAGTTCCAACTCTCTACTGCCATATAGCAACATTCATTTTTTTTTTTCTTGTAGAAGCTGATGGCTGTTGTTTCATTATTTCCGTCTGGGCAGTAATCATCATAGCATATGAGCGTTTGAATGTTTCTATTACACCATGATTCATCGGTTGTATTACCGATGTGGCATACATTTTACCATTACATTTCATTGATCCGGCTTAAACATTCTATAGATGGGGGTGGGACGGTGCATTATCTACTAGTAATAATGTTTTATTCGGAGTTGTGATATTTTTTACTTCTGTGATGAACTGTTTTTCACTACGTGAACAACAGTCGGCACAATTCGCCACGTGCAAATCAGCAAATTCGTAAATTTTTGTTTACATGTTTCAATCCGGATAATCGAGGTTCTACTGTATATAAATTATTCATATAGGAAATATAACTTTTATAAAATTTCATGATTTAATTGTGAATTAACGATAACTATTTGAACTCATCAATTGGGATATGACTGGGATAATCTGGTAGTGGACCCAAAGTGAAGGAGGTAGGTAGAAAATATTCAGTTGTATTTGAAAATTGGCAGAGTACACAGCGATTGATTTTTGTGATTACTTTGAAGTGCATTAATGATTTTTCTATTTGTGTAATATACAATATAATTATTTATTTATTTGTTAAAAAATTAAAATTACAGTGCATGACATAACAGCTGACGCCAAATCACCAAGCACTTGAAAATTATAATAAGACAATATATAAAATAAAAATACACAGTACATCAAATTCAACATAAAAAATCAAGAAATATAATAGAAAAATTTATCAAACAGCTCACAAATACAATCACTAAAAATGTCCACTTCTCTAGGCAATGCGTTGATTAATCGGACCCTTGGAACTGGTGACTCATACCTCCTAAGCGAGGTATAAGTTTTCAGAAATAAAAGTTTTTGCTCATAGTTTCGCCCACGTAAGAATAAACTGAGAGCATGTAAATGAATAGTAGTGAGAATTTCAGGATTATTAACATTATTAATTACATTATTAACATGCACATTTTATGTTTAAAATTTTGGTCAACGACATGATAATTTTCAATTGGAATTAATCAATTTTCAAGCTAATGATGGGTTGAAGACGATATTTCATTTTTTTTCTTCTTTTTTTACATATAAACCAGAATCCTCTTATCCCAAACTAAAAAACAATGCTTGAAAAATACTATCAAAATTTTGGTAGCGCATATTTATGTTAACAAGCATTTTCAAAACTAAAATAGGTATTTAAAATCAAAATATCGATCACGTATAACTGATTTGTAGCTTGAAAACTACTTCAACTTGCCAATTCATGACTCAAAATTAAAACCAAATTGAAATGAAATAAATTCATCCAAATAGGCGCACACTTTGCACTAAACACATTTACACATGATAGTGTGTAATTTATTGTGTATTTATACGTATACTTATTTCTCTCAAAAGTTTTATAATAACTCAATAAATAAAACTGTAAAATTATACAAAAAAATAAATTCAATTATCGGAATGCCTTTATTGTTCCTTTCAATATGATCAATATTTCCTAATTATATATTTATTGTTTTCAGATAACGGTTCATCGGTGAAAGTCTATCAAATGTTTAAAGAATCCGGAAATATGGGTCGGGTGCTTCCGGAATATCTTGCTCAGTGGACCACCGATAGAGTCAAAGAAGAGGGTGTAGACGTGATTCCGAGCGGTGAGGGCCTTTTTTAGCAAATTTAATTAGCAATTAGCCTTGTCAGGGCTTGATGCTGGATATATCTGCAGTCTATCTTTAGTTCTTACCGATAGACTGCAGAGGCCATAATACTGTTCAACCTTTCTTTTATTTTTGTTATGTTGGTATATTTGCGCTTCGTATTAATTCCCATTTTTTATTTATTTTAGTGGAGGTTCTGGAAGCTGATTCGGCTGGAAACCAAGTCCTTCTAACCCTGTCAAATGGCAAAACAGTGAAAGCCGATGTTGTATGTATATTTATACATTTATTTGACGAAACGATTGGAATGGTTTTTGTAATCAACATCAGCGGTCGGTAGGGATTCTGAAGTCTCGGGTTTTTTAAAGTCCCGGGACTCGAGACGTGATAAAGTCAAAGTCCCGGGACTTCCCGGGACTTGGGACTTTTATTTCCCCTTCAATAAAATTATCAATTTATTTAAATTAAATATTTGTATGTATGTATGCCACCTGTGTGGTCGAGTGGTCAACGTCATTGGCTTCGGTTACGGAGGTCCCGGGTTCGAATCCCGGTACGGGCTGTTTTATAAATTGATTTTTCAATTGATTTATGAATTTCTGTTCGACGGCATGGATTTATGTGATGTCTTGAATTCCCCCCTCCAACCCATCCTATCCTATGAGCGGGGAATATCGAGTGATTAGCTAACCACTAGTCCTCTCCTAGCCCTATCCTTCTATTCCTACTCTCTTTGGAAAAAGAGAGGTTGAGCAACTGAGTAACAAGCAGTTCTCGTAGAAACACATATGTTGAGATAAACTCCATTAGGAGTCCATATGCTCCACATTGGAAGCGGACATGGTTAAAAAAAAAATGTACTAAAAAGGGATGATAACGGTACATGTATTGAAAAAATAACAATGAATTGGGTAAAATTATGACCGTTACTTCACAAATCACAATACAGCTTTTATACCTTTTTTTGTCCTATTGAGACATTGGTAACTTTGTACAATAGTGAAAAACATTTGTAAATGAAACATCATCAGGTATGAACATTTAATTATAATATTTTTTAATTTGCTTTTTCTACAGTTATATTTTTATACGATTATGAATTGATTTAAACAAATTTCTAATAACATAAATGGAAATATCTTTCTCCCAAACGTTTTTTAATATTTTGTTTCAATTAAACTAATTGAGCGTTTTTTATTCAGTTAAACGTATATTTTTTTTCATGCGTACTTTAAAAAGGCGCCGAAAGTATGCATTAATAAAAAAATACATCTTTTGAACACGTTTATTTATTAATAATGAAAATATAAATAGGGTAAAAATAACAAAGTATTTCAGTTCTACAGTTTTTGTAGTAGTTTTTTAGTAAAACTGTAGAACTGAAATACTTTGTTATTTTTACCCTATTAATATGGAGTTCTACCAAGTAAATGCCAAATCAATAAATAAAATGAAAATATAAAATTAATTCAATAATAAAATCACAACCTCAAATCATACATAGTATGCATTATTTACACAAAAGTTAATATTTTATTTTTGCTTATCAAAATATGCTTTTAAAAATAATAATGAATTTAATGACGAATCAGACAGCCAAAAATATCATAAATAATCTTTGTGTCCATTCTCCAGTTGGTTTTAAAATCTTAACCTTTTAACTGCCGGAGAAAAAAGTACGTCTGTACCTAGCACGCCGTCTATTATTTGCAAAAAAAAAGTAAAGTTTTGATGTTTTTTAAATTTAATTAATATAGATAATTAATAAACTCACCCAATTGTTTTTTTGCTGTATCAAAAAAGTAGGTTTTCTTGAAGATAATTGGATTTTAAAATTGTTCTTAAAGTCAGGGTTGTCAACTTATTACACTAGGTATAGTACAAATGTTCATTACATTATTTTACACTAAAAAGATCCTGATTTAATTTCGTCAATGCATAAGTTTCCGTATGGGTAGCAGGCATCCTTGAAAATCTTTTTTATATGATCAACAACAAACCTTATTTTAAATAACCGATCACCAGAAACTTGTTCTCTGTTATCGCAAAAATGAAGCATTCTGAGTATGAGCTGAAACCTATTTCGAGACATGGTTTCGGAAAAAATTGGACTGTATAAAAAGGGATCAGTCGACCAATGGTCTTCTATTTTATTTCTGGAATTTACAGCCATGAGCATACAAACTCCGAAGAACAAATACATTTCGTCAACTGTTGTATCTTTCCACTGCATTAGTCTCCATGACAAATCTTCACACGCGTTTTTCACATACTGAAATTGTTTATTAGTTTCCGACACTATAAAACTGACCAAGGTAACGTTCATAAAATTTTTAAAAAAGTCGATCTCCTTCATTTCACTTTCACCAAATTGTGATCCTGATTGTGAAGAATCAAATTGGTGTATAATAGGAGTAAAATCACCGCTACACCATTGAAAATCTGGGGCTTGCTCTTGTGGCATATCTACATATTCAGTAATATCTTCCATATCTTCCATTTCAGCATCACTTTCATCTGACTCGATTGTGATTCCACGGTCTTGTTGTAGCTCACTAAAAAAGTCTTCTGAATCCATGTTATAACTAATTTATGATATATCGAATTACAAATAATTTATTTATTACTCACAATAATAAATTAACAAATGATAACACTTCACTAGGACGCTTCACTCAGTATTTCGAATACAATGGAATGAATTAAATGTTTGTTATCTTACGAACAACTAGAAAAATAAAATTTCTATACAAAAAACAACACAAAAAGTAAAAATATATTGAAAATAAATAAAAATTAAAGTGAATAAATGTAATTTATACGTAATTTGTGAAGAAATCTAATATAGTTTCAAATAAAACACGATACAAATAACTTTCGCGTAAATAGGTCAAGAAGCGTAGACTGTTGACAAATCACTAACAATTGAAGAAATCTTTGATATAAACTCAAGGGAAAAAACTGTCGCGTAAAAAGGTCAATGACCGCGAACTAGTAACAAATTTAAAAAATAATAAAGGGATTCCCCGTACGACATACGTAAAAATTTGGCATAGCCCTGCACTATTGACATCTCTCAAGTGACAGTTCAGTCACTTCAAAAAATCACAAAAAATCGATGTAGGAATCCCTTAAAATGACGGTAAAATGTTTTTAAACGTTTCTGGTAGATGTCAGGGTGTGTCCTATTGAAAAACATTTCGAACAGAAGGATTATTTTATAAGGAAAGTATGCTTCAAAGTTTTTACGAGATATCTCGTCTCTGGCGTGTAGTGCACGGACAATTTTACGACATATCTCGTCTGTGGCAGCCATCCGGTTAAATTCGTTTAGTTATTTCGTTTTTATTGGATAAATCTTTTGTTTTTTTGTAATCCGTCTATTTAATTCTTCTTCCAGTGACAGTTCTGCAATATTTATTTCATCATCGATATTTTCTTCTCATACCTCGATATCTTTTTCCACGGAGAAAAGACGTTGTAGTAAATTATCTCCGTATTTCAAATATATTGTTTTGGAGCATTTGTCAAAATCTTTCGTGTATTCTTTTCGAAAATCAATTAGTCCCAGCAGAACCGTTGGTAATAAAATTATTCATAAGCTGCCTTGATTTATAACATCATTTTCTAGAAATAACTATAGGTTTCATTATTTCTTGGAATTCTGTGCGATTATTCCTAGTTTACTTAACTATCCAATAGTTAAGCAAACACATGTCTAAGTTTTTTTGTATTTCTGCATGGCATCAAAAATGGTTATTTCGTATTACAATATATAAATAGATGTTATTTGAAACTTTTACAATTATAAATCCAAACAGCTGTTTCTTTTATAAGATCCATCCATGCATACTTTATTTTGTTAAAACCCCGTCCTTTAATCCTTAGCTTGAATATAATGCATTTTTTTCAAAACTGATCCCGATGATAGACACCAATATAAATTTATTTTAAAGCAAAATTAACTTTTAAGGTCACATTAGCGATTGCTTGCATCCAATTTTTATTTGTTAGAATGGTTTTTTCAAAGTTAAAATGTACAATTTGGCTTCCTTAAGTCCCGGGACATTTAGCAACAAAGTCCCGGGACTTAAGACAGCGAAAAACCTTAAAAGTCCCGGGACTTTTGTCCCGGGACGTCTCGACACAGAATCCCTAGCGGTCGGCAAAGTGAAAAAGTGAAGTCAGAAAAATGTTGAAACTGTTTTTATTCCACAGCAAACTACCAAAACAATGAATGGTTTAACGAATGTACAATGCAACTTGACCACATCTCGTAATATGTGTTCAATATAAAATATTTTATTTGGGCTATTAACAGCTTAACGACCGCGGAAGCGTATTTGAGTCTTTGAAAAACAAAGGTTGCTGGCCGGCGGACTCATATATGCATATAGGCGAAGTATCTGGAAGCTAAGAAAATTAAGTTTGGTAAAGATATATCAATTGGTTTACAAATTATAGTGAATTTAGTAAAATTACAATTTTTGCGAATTTTTTGCAAAATTGCCCGGCCACCAGGTTGTTGCCACCATTGCTCTAAAGTTTGCCGAACGCTGATCAACATTAATTAAGCCTGTATTAAAAATATGAATAATACGCAAGAAGACGATGATTAATTGTCAATTCATATTGTATGTTTTCGCACTGATCAGGTGGTGGTCGCTGTC